>OY734953.1:23050259-23216762 GCA_963457585.1 Spergularia bocconei
GTTGTTTGAGATGAAAATGGCTTTGAAATTGGGAAGAAGTGTGTCTGAGCTTAGAGATTTGGCTAAGAAATCTAGTGCAAATGGAGGGCTTGTCAATGAATTTGCAAGCAAGCTCATTTGAGTTTCTCATGATGGTTTTAGGTAGATGTAATTGTTAAAACTAATCTAGAAAAATCTAGTCAAATGTTAAATAATCAAGATTAAGTAGAACCTAGAGTAGTTCCCTACAAACTAGAAGATATAGGTGTTTAGAAAAATCTAGGATAATCATGTAAGAGCAATGGTTTTAGACTTGTCCATTGTAACACTATAAAAAACACTTATGTGCTTTGTGATGTAACAATCAACAACAACATTCAAATATCAACGTCATCAACTTCATTTCTCACTCTCCTCCCAACAAATTAATCATCCAAATTACTAATAGTGTCAGTGGTATCAGAATCATTGTCAGCCAAGACTAGAGGTGATCATGGGCCGGACCGGGCTTAGGGTAAAATAATAGGCCCGGTGTGCCAATTGGGCCGGACCGGGCTTTTCTTTTGGGCCAAAGCGGGCTTTTGTGCCGTTTTGAGCTCGTTTGGGCTTTTTAAAAAAAATCGTGTATTACCCAAGTTATACGTTTTTTATCACTTTACCCATTAATATTATCTACTACTTGCATATTTAGTTTAATAATAAATTATTATATATTTTTAAAGAGGTTTTTGATGTTATTTTCATATTTACAATATTTTATTTTATTAATAGTAATATTTTTATTATTTTAATATACTTTATTCACTACATTTAACCTAACTTTGCTACATTGAGTAATTTAATTACCAAATTCGTCATAATTCGACATTATTTTCGATTTTGATAACTACGTTGTCTTAACTTACAAACCATAACATCCTAGGATTCTTCACAAGACCATAGCTATAACAGATACTACACATAATCCCTTCTCAAAATTATTCTTCTCGATAGTAAAATGATTATAGAACTGCTAAATCACATGCGTCAGCACTTGGTTAAGTTAGTCTGAACTTTTTACTAACTCAAAAGGCAAACTAAACCAACTAACGGAATACATAAATAAATCATAAGGGCGGTAAAAGATGTTATAGTTTTTTATTTTATTTTATTTTAGGATCCGAGAAAATATAAGACTACTATTGCTAGTGCTCTAAAAACCCAATTTGTAAACATTGATGGCTCACTCCATTGATTGATTGTATGCCTGTATTTGGAGAACTTGGATAGTGATGTCAATTTTCAAGCCCAAAATCAGTGTAGTATTTGGGAGTTGTATACTTCTATGTACTGCAAGAGAGATGAGAGTGGAAAAAAAAAACTAAGTTTTGGTGAATGAAATATTGGGCACATTTTTTGTGCACGAGAAGTTCACAAAATTTTGACCTACTTTTCTCATACTTAACTGCTTTAACTTTATTGGTACGTCAATCATTTTAAATGTCTAAATTACGCCTCACATGTTCAAACCAACCTCCAAAATCTAACTTTTTCTTCATCAAAGAATTGAGAAAAAAAAAACCAGAGGAAACCGAGTATTTTCATAATATAATCATGCATATTCACATTTACAAATTTCCCAAAGATGGTTTCTTTGCATAGTTGTACAATCATTTCATCTACCACAAGTCACAAACCTTCCTTGTTCGCGGCAAAAGGTACGAATTGTGAGCGTAAATCGGCCTACTACTTTGAAATTTTGAATAATTCACGCACTATTGTCCACTGTATCTAATTAAAAAGTAGAATAAATAACGAGTTTTTAATTCAACTTACTATAAATTTACCCTTTAGCCACTAAAGTAAGACAAATTCCATCGAACATTGTACGAATTAAGGAAAGACACCTATTAAAAAAACTTATAAAATAGACATGCCATAAAAAAGGAAAGTCGGACTAAGAGAGTACATATAAGGTGGAGTCAGTTCGATTTCGACACAAGACTTAAACTCGAGAACTCGGGCTTAGTTTCGTTTCGAGGTATCTCAAAAAAAAAAATCCTCTTCTTTTATCTCATGCATCGAGCTCTCGATAAGTTTATACAAAAACCCTACTTGTAAACAATTAACGGAAAATTACTCACTGTTACCGCAATGTCGACACCACGAAGAAGAAAAGGTGATAATGTTCGAAAAGAATCATACAAGAAAACCCATGATATTTCATCTGCAATTCGTCATATGAATCAGGCGTTTTTCAGTCAGTTGAAGCGTAATGATCAGCTTTCTAATAAGCGGGCTTCGATTTCCAATGCCGAATCCTTTCACAATCAACAACAGGTACATTTTCTTTACTTTTTTGGTTACATACGTAAACTTGCTCTTTAATCTTTTGAATTTGTAAATTTCTTTCATGCATGTCATCTAATGTGAATCGTAATTTGTAATTTATCTAATCGTAATTTGTAATTTATCATCTAATGTGAATCGTCTGAATCGTAGTTGTATTTATGTTAACATAAGGACGAGATTCTTTTAAGTTGAATCATACGGGGCCTTAGGGGTATGTAGTAAGGAAACAAACCCGTTAGAAATTTTGATCATGTCGATAATACTAAGTCGATTTCTTCTGATTTTTCAGGGAAATGATTCGGCATTGGACATGAACGGACACGAGAATTGTAATATAACGAGGAATCAGACGGTTGACGACATATTATGCTGTCAGTGTGGTACTTCAAGTACTCCTAATCAGGCTAACATGTGTAAATTCTACCTGCGTTTGGAATGCAATGTAGGTGCTGTGCTGCCAAATCGCGTAACCATTAAGTATTGCCCTGACTGTGGAAGCTACCTTCAACCTCCGGCAACCTGGCTAAAAGCCGAAAGAGGGTCAAATGAATTGTTAACATTCTGCCTGAAAAGACTGAAGAAACTGTCTGAGTTTCGACTGTTGGATGCTCGTTTTCTTCCTACTGAACCTCACTGTAAGAGGCTGAAGCTGCGACTGAGAGTCCAATCTGAAGTACTTGACAAGGTTTACTCTGAGAATTCCCATGAAGTTGAGTACATTGTTCGGGATAAGAAATGCCCGGCCTGTATGCCTGCAGACCCGAATCAGTGGGAAGCTGTTGTTCAGGTCAGGCAGCATGTCTCTCATTTGCGCACATTCCTGTCCTTAGAACAACTTATAATCAAGCATAACGCGGCTCAGCTTGCAGTAAGGATTAAACCAGTAAAGGAGGGTATAAATTTCTACTTTGCCAAACTGTCTGATGCTGCAAAATTCTATTTCTTCCTGAACACAGTTGTACCAATTCAGAAGAGTAGGTTTAAGAAGAAGTTGAAGTCTCAGGACACAAAGAGCAATATTTCGCGGTCTAATTTTGCTATTTGTGCTACAATTTCCCCAATCTGCCATGACGACCTTGTGTATCTTCCTAGCAAAGTTTCTGCTAGATTAGGACAGCTTGGTCCCTTAGTTATTTGCACTAGAGTGACCAACAGTATCAGCTTTTTGGATCCTGTTACCCTGCAAACCTTTGCTTTGGATGCTCAAATGTATTGGAGAGAGCCATTTGAGCCATTATTAAGCTGTAAGCAGCTGGTAGAGTATATTGTCTTGGATGTGGAAGTTGTTACTTCTGAAGTCGAGAGCAGATGGCTCGGGTATACTCTAGCTGACGCGGAAATTGCCAGGGTGTCTGATTTCGGAAAGAATGACAGGATTTCTACTGTAAGGACACATCTTGGTAAAGTACTGAAACCCGGGGATTTTGCTCTTGGTTATGGCCTATGTGGAGCAAACTTCAACAACAACGAAGCAGATGAACGCAGAGCGTCCCTGCCAGACGCGATTCTGATAAAGAAAACTTACAGAGATCAGGATCAGCAGCAGCAGCAGCAGAAGCAGAAGCCTACCAAAGAAAAGGATGATTCTGAGTATGAAAGGTTTAAGGATGATTTGCTGAAAAACCCTGAGCTGAGGTTCAAGTTATCGCTCGACGACAACGAACAAGAAGGCTCACAGATGGCCTCTCCGGTAGCTAGTGGGCTTGATCAAGTCTCACCTAGTGAACTTGAAGATATCTTTGCTGATCTAGACTTGAGTGATCGTTGCTGAACATTGCTGTCTCACTCTCACAATAGACTTGTTTATTATCGAAAACATTATGCCTAACGGCTAGCACAATGTATTTTATAGATACAAGGTACATAATAATGACATACTCGGTTATTACTTATTAGTGAACGATGACTTTTAGTTTGGTTTCGAATACATGCAAGTTATAACTTTCAAACCCTAGTGTTGATTTGCCACCCTAGGATCACATCTATATAACACATTTCACACAAAAGGTCGAATCCAAGTAGTTGATAGGTTCTGTCGTCCCAACCCTAACCGTATTTTCAAATAAACCCTATGTCCTTGAACTCTTATACCATTCTAACCCTAAATTTTACGAATGTCAAATTCTAACATCGCTTCCATTTGCGAGCCCGCACAACATTCTAAACTCTAAAGTTGACACATACACACATAATGACATAAACAAACATGAAACAAAGAAAAAACACTTGCTCCATAAACTCCACACCCCACACCTTTCCCACCCAAAAATAGACATTTTTCCCACTCATTTCTCTTCTTCCCCCTCAAAATTTCACAACACTCAAAATTCTCCCACCCCCACAAAAAATCCAACCCAGAAAATCATCAAAAAAAAAAAAAAAATACAATATGATTCACTTATTATTCTCAGTAATATTTGCAGAAGCATTAACAATATTAATATTATTATTCAAGAGCCCATTGAGAAAACTGTTTGTTGCTGCAATTGACAAGATCAAGCGTGGCAGAGGTCCTATCATTGTCAAAACTGTGTCTGCCACCATTCTTGTTGTGCTTACCTCTTCTATTTACAGTGTCGTCAAGTTTACGCGACGTGGTGATGTCGATGATGGCGCTCCTACTGATCTTAACCCCACTGAACAAGTCCTCTTTGCCAAACACCTCCTTGAAGCTTCTCTCATGGGTATTGTTTCTTTCTCTAAAATCTGGGTTTTTTATGGTTTAATTTTGAATTTTGTCATCTGGGTTTGTGATTTTGGGTGTAAAGATATGTGCTTTTTGATTGTGTGATCTGATTTTTGTTTATTTGTGCATAATAATTGGGCTGAGATATGATTTTGTATGCAATTTTTTATGATAATTCGCATGAATTTTGGTAATTTTAAGTATGAATTTGATTTGGAATGATCAATGTGAGATAAAGATGTGATCTTTGATTGTAATTTTGATCAATTAGACGAAAAATTCGTGCCCTTTTTTGTCATCTCCTTTGTTTACATGTAATTAGTGTAAAGCAATGTAGTGTGATGGTAAGCACGTTTCGGATATTCGAAGACGAAAAAGCCTTTGCAAGTGTGATGTGCAAGTGAAGGTTTGATTATAGAAAGGCTGAGTTTTGATGGTTTGTCATGTACTTTTAATTAGTCTGAGCAATGTGTGAACTGGTACCGTTGTTGCTGGTTCTTTTCGCCCGATTTAGTAAGAAGAACCGGTGGAGTGATGGTTAGCAAGACCGAATTGTTTTATGAACTTTCGTTTAGGGGTTAAAGATAATCTGTTGGTTAGGAAATTCTGGCTGCCTTCCCCTTTCGGAAATGGACATGATGACGCTATGCGGGGGAAGGAAAAGGCGAGTGAGAAGAGTAAATGACATGGTTTGAAGATAGATTAGTGCCTTGCGCGACTTTGTGGTTTTAGCGTGGAATGAACTCATTCAAGTACTTTTGCCCCTATTGTGAAGTCATCATCTTGATATATTCTTAGTTGGTGGAAGGGTGTTATGGCTAATGTGAAATAGGATCTCTATTTATAAATGCAAGCTTGGAGCCACTATGGTTGCCATTCTTCAATGCCTTTGACGTGCAGCCGATTTGTCTTGCTCAGACTTCATGCTTCCCATTCTTTCTGACAGCTATGGTGTAAGATGCCTTTTTTTTTGTGATGTGGTATAGTTACTGGGATGATCAGTTAATATTTTTGTCTGACCTTTCGCTTTTGCTTGGATGTGATTAAAGTGTCTCATCGATTGAGAGTCATTGCGGTGCTCTCCATGCTTAACTTCTTTGCTTCCCTTAGATATATGATTGCAAGTCAGTGCTCACATGTGTGCTGTACTGCAGGATTCATTCTGTTTCTGGCACTCATGATAGATCGTCTGCACTACTACATCAGAGAGCTTCGACTAAGAAGGAAGACCATGGAAGCTGTGAAGAAGACTGATGTGAAGTTTGCGGGGCCTGAGGAGGTTAAAGCTAGAGAACAGCAGGTAGAAACTTTCAAGGATATGATTAGGCAACTGGAGGTTGAACTTGAAGGCAAGACCAAGGAAGCAAGTTCGTCAGAAGCGACTGTTGAAGCTCTTAGGAAGCAATCTGAAGGACTGCTTCTTGAGTATGACCGTTTGCTAGCAGAAAACCAAGAGCTCCGGAATCAATTGCAAATCCTGGATCAGAGAATTTCTTATTCTGGTGTCAAGAAAGACTCATAAGAAGACTCTGTTAGAGAAGCTGTATGTTCCTCTAGTTTCCATTGATTTCGTGCTAAGGAATGTTCTGATTTGAGTGTTAACTTTACACCATTGTGCGACTTAAGGATGGAATATGAGCATAAACCAGGACAAAGAATGGGGAACTTGACTCAAATGGTTGATGGGAATCATAACTTGGATTATGTGCTTGTCTCTTTTAGATATCAACTTCATAGCAAAATGCATAGTCTTTTTTTTTCTATTTTATTCTTTCATTTTTATTTTTTATCTACTTACATAGATCTGTTGGTTTGGGATTCATCTCTCAAAAATACTCTTAACTTGCCGGTTTATTGATGTTGCAATTGAGTTATTCGATTTTGTTCAAGATGGGTATTTGTTCAAGATGCCTTTTACTGTTAAGAAGTTTATTTATCTGCATGATGAATCGCAGAGTACAGCTGAAGGTCATCTATGTGCCTGTTTTTAGTATTCGTCAGATTGCTCTAGGGATCTGAACTAAGTTTGTTGAGCTTGCAGAAAAGGATACTCTTTCATGGTAATTTGTACTTATGAAATCATTTAAAGATGATTATGTTATTACATGACTGTTGTCCTAGTCAGATCAGCTCTGTTAGGCAAAATATGCTGGGATCTGACCCGATATCAGTTACCAATTAGATGCTGGGAGAACAGCTGCGAAATATGTCCTGTTAAGCTGTTACTTCTCAAATTTCAGGTTTGAGATGGTCTAATGTTGTAACTTTAGAAACAATCAGTAAAACTTTTATGATTTATGACACAGTGCAGTACTTTAAACAAAGATCTTGCTGGAATATATGTAAATATCCTACAGGCTATGCCGTACAATGAGGAGCAATAACTCGCTCAAGCTATTGGATCTTTGGCAAAGCTTAAGATAGGATCATTCTCACGAAGCAGCTTAGCGACATTGAGTACAGTGAGTAGCATCAGTCCAATGAAAACAACCAGAGAGAGCCCTGAGATTATGAGCATCAAGGCAGCTGCTACATGGCCCTTCACCTCCTGTGCGTACTCTGCAGATGCTAAAGCCAGCATAGTCAGTGGAAACGAGTAAGCCCACCATGCAATGTTGAACTTCCTCATCGATTTCTTGAAGAGGGTTGGCCTGCATGCCTGATTCAAATCAAACGCACAGGTCAGTACATCAAATTACAGTACATGTTCTTTACGAGAATCCATAGTCCAAAGTTTTTAATTTACAGAACATTGCATTCAGAAGCTTAGTGCTCATTGTTCCTCATTTTGAGTCACAACATGCTGAAATTAACACTCCAAAACCTGTCTGTGCTTATCTCGTCGTTGTAGCGTTATAGGTAATTAAGGTAAAGGAAATTGAAGGCTGCTATCTTTCATGCTTAAACTTGTTATTTCAACTTGCTTTATTTAAAGTTTACAAAGGCTCCAGCTGTAGACGGCTTCCCTCTAACATAAGCAAGAAAATCATTGAGCTGTTGCTTAACATGTACTCAATATGTGTGCATGAATGTAATCCGCTGTCTGCCATAGACCTGGTCAGCTTTTCGTCTCTGGAACTCTATCATACTTCTAAGTAAAGGTTTAGTAGCTTTGTGTTCACATAGTTTAGGTTGTTTCTGTCGTACTACCTTCATCTTTTCAGCTAAACTTATATGCATCTTATTTCGTCCCGCATTTTCCACCTAAAAGTTTTGTTCTACAATCCTAGAAAAGTTAGTAGTTTGGATATCTTCTACCATCCCTCAATTGACCTGCCTTTACTTTACACGAAAGGTTAAGAATTCGCGGAAATAGCCAGAACTCTTGTAATAAACTTGATAGTCCTCTTACCAGTGATGCAAAGAGAAATAGGGAGAGGAAGAAGAGCATCTTTGAGCCAGTGTCATAAGTTCCAGAGATAGAGCTCCATGCCAAGCTTGCCATGCTAGGGACTGCGAAAAATAAGAAGAATACAGGACGAAGCATGGCAGGCAAGCGATCTCCACCAGACAACCTCTGATAAAGAGTGACAAATAGCACTAGATAGTGAACCATCCCTAAGGAAAACATGCACACTGCACTTTCTTTCCACCCCATTTTTGCTGCAGCCCTGGCCCCTACCAAGTTCCCTAGGACCGAAATCTGGCTTGTTGGGTTCGCGACCATTGATAGGAACCTCTTTTCGGTGGTGAACCATTGACCGTAAAGTTTGACATCTAGAACTATGATTGGAATGGAAAATGCCCACCATAGAGTTAGGTAAGTGCCAGTTTTTGGGACAATGAGGATAGGTGCAGATTGAAGGAGAAGAAGCCAAGATATCCAAGGTGCAAACAGGTAGTTTGCGCCTACATGGTGTACCAGCTCTGCTTTCACCAAGTGAAAGTGGAAGAAACATCGAAGAATGTAAAATATCGAGAGTGAAATGAGTATGGTCAGGGAAAGGCACCATAGGAGTTGGGAGGCAGTTGGTGGGAGGATGTGGAAGACAATTAACAGAATCAAAGACTCGTCATTAGTGTTATGATTTCGATCAGAAGTTTGTCGTAGGATTTTCCACAGAAGAGCTTGGCTTCCAAGAGAAAGACTGATTCTGAAATACCCTGCATGTAGCCTGGCTAAAATGGAGGATAGGGATTTCCTAGGGGAGGTTGAAGAATTATTCCGGCTTGCTCTCGGAACTCTAGGAGACGTGGTCGCTGTGATGATGGGGGAGTCTATGACTAGCTGAATAGAGGGTGGTTGTGATTCTCCACCATGCATGATTTTTGGAAGTGAAAAATGTTGGGTTATTTCTACCTTAGCTCGGATGGGAGTTATATAAGCCTAAAAAGCTAGGATCATGACAAAAAATGTAATGGAGATCTCTCATACTTGTGACTTTTGGGAACATAGGTTTTTCTATGATTCTCTATTAATAAATTGCATGAATTTTTACGTAATCTACCAAGTAGGTTTAAAGTGTAGCACAAGCAATTGGAAGTGTTGAACACCATGAATGAAGCTAGATGCGCTGGTTTTGAAGCATATTCAAACAGATGGTGTTGATTTACTGTTCTTGATCGTCTAAACGGTCAATAGACTAGAAGGGCAAGAATCTTAAATCAAGGAATGATATCTTCAATTTTGAAACAACCTTCTTAATTAGGTGTACATTTCATGTTTCCATCGGTTACAAATTTAATCCATCTCAAGTCGTAATCAAATGTGACGATCTCCTAAGCTCCGATTCTCATTCGAGAGTCAAGAGGCATGAATCATTTGTGTAGTTTGATGCGTACATGTATATCATGAATCGGTCACGACAAACCATCATGAAGAGATATTTGGCTAGGGAATGTTGTGCTTCAATTAGCATAGTACGCACGAAGGAGTAGGGTGCATAGCAAGTTGCGTGTACAAGAAGAGTAAAAGCAATGGTTCACAGTAACTAAGCATAAAATGACCAATCTTAGAAACACCCAAAGTAGTGAGCTTTGCAGTATTTCCAATTGTATGTCCCAAAAGTAAAAATGTGCGGTCATTCTCTAAGGTCTTTGATTTTGGTAAAAACAAGCTCTTTTACCCCTTGAAGTTTTTTCCATTTTGATGTAGAGTCTTATGATGCTTTGCCTCTTTGGCTCTTTCAGCCACTTTTTCATTCATTAGAGAATATTCCCTGCATTACCAGGAATACCAACCCATCGAATATGACATACAAACCAACCTACGGCTGAGTATCGGTCCAAGATTAGACCCAACCGAAACCCGGGGGGAGGGGGCCAAAAAGTTGTGAACTGAAGACGGGTCGAAACCTATTCAGTCTGGGATTGATCCCTATGATATTGATTCAGGCGTGAGTAATCGGTAAGATGCAAGTAATTTTAAGTCGGACATCGAGTTGTTAGATAAAGAATTCCAAATCTTTAACAATGTAAAATATACATATACATATGAGTAAAATTGTGTACATTTACAAGTGAAACCTTTTTCTATGGTTTCATCACTTCTATCAGTCTTGCTAAAATTAATGCAACTTTTGTCATTACAGCTACGAAATAATTTTATACAAAGAGATGGGCTGAGCTCTATTAGTGGACTGGGCTCAGATGTAAATATAGTAGCAACTTTGGCATTGGTTAACTTGGGCTCCCGTAGTTGGGCCAGGTTACAACCCGGCCCACTAGAAAACTTCTCTGTTTCACCATTATTCTTGCTTCTCACTGTGATCCAATCATCATCCCCAACAGTATTTAGAAGCAATTCCAAAGATGAATCTCCTGACAATTCCTTCATTCTCTCCGTTGGACTCTTGAGGCTTCTTTCTTGAGCCACAAGCTCTTGGGTCGAATCCGATTTGTCGATACTTCCCCAAATTCTTAGGTCCAACACGCTTGTCGGAGTATCCGAACTAGGCCCATGGACCAACCCATCATCATTCACAAAAGGGTGCTTGAGGAGTTGAGCCACTGACCATCTCTCCTTTGGGTCTCTCTTCAAGCATTTATCCAAGAAGTCTTTAACGCGGTCTGATAAGAAGCTTGGAATGTCAGGTGATGCACTGGTAAACCCAATCTGGTAAAGAGCCGACATTGGGTCTTGAGGGATATTAGACCATGGAGGCAGCCCAGTAGCCATCTCCAAAACCGTGCAGCCCAAGGCCCAAACATCGGCGGGGTAGCTTTGTTCCTCGCCACGTGCCACCTCAGGAGCCATGTACATTGGAGTGCCAACTATCTCCTTGACCGACGAATGACATTCAGCCACATCATCAACCCGCTTCGAGCACCCAAAGTCCCCAATTTTCACCCCTCCCTTTGTGACCAAAATGTTAGCACCCTTGATATCACAATGCACCACACCTTTAGAATGTAGGTACTCTAGACCACAAAGAATATCCTTCATATGTCGTGTAATTATGGATTCGCTTAGGCCACTGCCTTTATTTCGAATTAAATCAATGAGTGTGCCATCAGAGGCATACTCTAGGAAAATATTGTAGAATAGTTGACCGTTTTCTCGAGTCACATCATGCCCCTTGTACTCAATTATTTGATCACACCTTAAACTCGAATGTATTTGTTCCTCCTTCTTAAGAACATATGATCTCGACATTGGCGCGCATTTCACAGCAAAGACTTCTCCAGTGGAATGCGCCCGTCCTAGGAACACGTCGGCCGACGAGCCACGGCCTAGGACCTTCCCCTTTGTCCACCCCATTGCAAAACTTAGCTTGTATAGTTGTATGAAAGAGATTTCTTGGAGAAAATGGTTAATGTTTTTGTTGGTTAAGGTTGGTTAGAAATACAAGTCAAGTGACAATGTGACATTATATATATAGTGTGTAAAGCTTGCTTGAGAAGAAAAAAGGAAAAAAAGAGAAAGTTTGTATTTTTATAATGTCAAAATGAAAAATAATTGGCCGATGGGCGGCGTTGTTGTTTACTTTACTCCAAAATTTGACGGCTCCTCTTAACTTTGGAGGGTATCTTCACATGCCAAAAGCAACGAATCAAACAATGGAAAACGAATAGGGAGAAAACTAAGCCTTGATTCATATTATGTCGGAGTTTTCCTCAATCGTATGATATAAGATAATTTCTTATTATGATATATGATTCAATGCGTCCAAGAACATCG
The DNA here is from genome assembly GCA_963457585.1 of Spergularia bocconei. Lineage (NCBI taxonomy): Eukaryota > Viridiplantae > Streptophyta > Magnoliopsida > Caryophyllales > Caryophyllaceae > Spergularia > Spergularia bocconei. The sequence goes on from OY734953.1 coordinate 23,062,376, forward strand.
TATAAATGTCCACTAAGGTAAATTGTATAACAAATTTCAACAATCTTACTTCATCTCAATATAAATCACACTTTAATTAGGTCATTTTAACGACTTTTTGAGAATACGACAATGATAAACTCATCTGCAACACTACGTTGTTAACATTTTATTACTCGATATGAAAGATAGTAATTAATGAAGGATAAAAATTTAGTCACGTGCATGCACCAATTAAGTTGCTTTATTTTACCCATGCACTTGTATTTCTACTAAGAAAGTACGACGTACAAGATTGAATGACACTTCGCAGTATCTCTGAGACGTTCGATCCTCTAATCACGAAGAGTTACGCTAATAACGCGAAATTAATTGGCTAGCTGGATGATCAGGGACATGGTACACAAGCACGATGATGAATCGAAGATGAGCGTACGGCGCGTTGGCGGTAGCTTAGTAGTGAATGATACTGCTCACTTGGTGCCTCACATGGCGGCACGTGGGCACGTGCCTTAGGGAGCTAAGCCCAGGTGACCTGAACATATATAGGGAGTACAGTACTAGGTTGTTTGGATATGTTACTGTAAAGCGTACAACCTAAGATTCAGGAAGACAGCCCGGTTTGCCTAAATTAATAATGTTTTCAAAAGGACGTTTTCGTTAGATTAGTATTATTAAAAAGAGTTGATTTAGCCAAAGTCTTTTGAAAGATTGTCTAAAATTATTGGTCTCTAATCATTAACAGCTTGTCTAATTTTCCTCATTTTGAAGCATGCTTCGTATTTAGACACCAACAATAATCTATGGATTACTACTAGCTAGGGGCTTTGGCGGAATCCAATTGGTTGTCGAGTTTGGGGTATAATAGTATATTTGTATTCAGGTTTATGATATTTAAGAGCGAAATTAGGATTTGATCTTCGGGATTACTAATTGTCGAAGTTACTAGAAGGGGTTTAAGAGTATCCGATTGGTTGACGAGATTCATTTATGGGATTTAGCAAATTGGCTTGTAAAGTGGTTTATTAATTACTGTCACCTTAGTCTATTAGGCTCGGTCTAGTGTTCTAATGAGTCGAGCACTCAAGCTCGAGTATGGTGATTCTTAACTAGTCAATCCTGGACCTCAATCATATTATCACATAAATGAATCGAGCTAGGCTCGTCCACAAACAAAGGGGTAATAAACCCAACATTTTTTTTTTACATAGGAGATTAGGAGCCACGAATGCTGCGGGGTGGGGATAGAGGACTCGATCTCGGAGTTAATTCCCAAACATTGTATGTGAACATAGAAAAGTAGAAAACACAAGAAAGGTGAGAAAGGGGAATAAACAGAGTCAGCAGGGGACTGTAAGTCGAAGCAAAGCTGTGTTTTTGGCATTGAGTATTTTCAGCTGTAAAGTGTAAGAGAAGTTAAAGTTCAACCTTCAATCCTACAAATTACCGTTAACTCAGTAAAGTAAACCCAACCCATTTTCAAAGTTTGATTCGAATTTAAGTCAGTTGTCATGTTCTTTGCGGCTAATAATGGACCAATGAACTCTTAATGCGTCACTAAGAAGCAAACGCACTTACATTTTAGTTGGTCTTTCCTCTATCAAGGAGCAAAGACCGTAAGAATCAAACTCGTGACCTCTGGTACATAGGCCTCATCGTTATTATACCCTTCGATTCTTAGTTGCATATTGTGTCTAGGTCGATAATTAAGGAGACGGTTTTACTCAAGACTTGCTAGATGATACTGCTTGCATAAATCGCGGTTTTATCATTAGGCGAACTACCTAGTAGGGCTAGTACTAAAAAAAATGAACGGAGAAAGCAGATTTTAGATAGACAAACCAGTTCATGTATTGCTTCAAATATTTACAGAAGATCACAACAAGAGAAATTTATGACTGGTATAAAGAGCCGACACTTTAAGCCTTTGAAGAAATCAAACGGCTAGACCTTGAAAACACGAATCGAACTAGGCTGCCTCAGCGAACCCAACCCTTAATTTTCCGTAGTCGAAGACCGTGTGGTAACGACCCATGAACACGTCTCCGAGAATCCTGCATAAATTTTGTGGTGTGAAAAAACAGTGTAAGAGCTGTAACCCTGTGGAAGTATAATGCTACTGAATTTACGGGAACTGGAGACTGTATAAAAGGATGGATAATATACCAGAGAGGACCGCGAGGAGGGGCAATATCCATGGCAGTGAATCCGCTAATGCATTGAGCGGCTGATCCCTCGCCTATCTTGAGTACATACTGAGAGTACGATTCAGGAAATGACAAAAATGTTAATGCAACTACGGGGCAAGGAAGTATAAGAAATAAAGAGTGTTGCAGATGATGAAACACGAGCCATGTTGGAGTACATAATACCTCTTTGGCGCTAAGTTCAAACTTTTTGCCAGCAATAGTAAACGACACCGGAGGCATCTTAGAAATTTTGTTACAGTCGACCGCTGATTGTCCCATTGGATTTGGCATCCGTTCACATAGCTGTAAGATTATCATCCCAATGAGCATATTTTAGCCATAAAAATCATGTTTTTCTTCATAATCGACTATATCATAGACCACCTACCTCATCGACGTAGGTTATCACACGGTCTTGGGTCACATTTTGCTGGAGTTGATTCTGCATCCACACAACACTCATCTCACAAGCTGAGCACATAGCATCGCGTGATACACCAGATGATTTCTCTGAATTTTCCTTATCCACCACACTCTCAATCCCCATGCTGCAAGGAAGTATTCATCCAATTGAGCAGTCACCAACATTTAACAATACGAATTGGCACAAAAGAGATATTTATGCTCGAGAATTTGAAGGAATAATGCAAAGTAATATCTTCACATATTAAGCCTACCTAACATCTTGTGTCCCGTCAAATGTGCAGAGACCAATTTGGGAGCAAACCTTTTTGGGAGATTCCTGGTGAAGTAGAACAAATATGTTAAGCACAGCAAGTTTAGGATTAGATTAGGTCTCTCTTATGGTCTAAGGCGCATGATGAACCGCAAGTTCAGCACATAACTTCAAAGAGCTTTGGCCTTTGAGCAGGCATAGATTTTGTACTCACAACATATGACGCGTAGCAATAACAAAAACATTACCCCAGCACCCCAAAAGCTCTAAAAAGTTTTGAGTAATATTGGATATGGGGAAGGGGGGAGCGGGCTGGGAGCTTTCCTTACCTCTGAAACGAGAAGATTAATAATGGTTTGCCCATACTGCTTTACTACAGCCTTGCACTCTTTACTGACAACACCTGCAGCTCCAATTTCATGGTTTATTTGGGTAACGATTGTCTGCACATGATTGAACCATTGTTGGTAGTTACATAAGAAAGTAATTCAGATTCAGTTACAAATGAATTTAGAAATTCCTCATGCCAGCAAAACAAAATACCAGTACAGTCTTTAAAAGTTACGAGGGCCATGCGCCCATGCTACTGCAATAGTCTAGCAGTTTTTTAGAAAGACTTCAGCTTCCAGAACAAGAGGGAATAAACATTGATTGCTAACCATAACCACTATTATGAGCAAGTAAAAACAACATTCAAAGGCCAATTAGCAAGCCACATATATCCATGTATGGCACTGTCTGTGCCTGAAGAATTCAGAATGTAAAACAGTTCGAGCGATTAAACCATGGAATCATGAGCAGCTAGACAACCATGCATCTGTATAGGGGTATGTAATCATGACAATCAATGATGAGGCTTAGTGCTAACCGAAGGGCCAGCTAACAATGAAGTTCCAGAATCTGCAATAGCTGAACATCCACCAGAGCAGAACCCTGAAAAAAATGGCATTACAGCCCGTTAACACTCAACAGCAAAAATAAGATGGCAGAGTAACATAAAATCTACACTGGTTTGTAGCTAATGTCAATACTGTGTATTGCAAAGTGTATACCTGTTGTTTTGCCATTTATAAGAACATCACCCATGTCAAACTGCCAACAAAAAGATACATTTTGTTAGACCCCTGTTTACCGGATTAGATTAACATACTTACTTTATCTAGTATATAAATACCTGCCAGTAACCCTTCCTCGTCACTGGGGTGTATGTGTGTTCACCTTTGAAGTGCTTAGGGTCAACCCCACCAAATACAATTTCGCCACCTTCTTTGTCTTCCGCATTACGATTGAGCCAAAATGAAAAAACTGGCTCTTTGATAAGCCCTTGCTTCATCATGTTGTACCTGCAACATGGGATATACTTCATTTGTTCAACATTACTTACTCTTGTCAAGTTCTGGAACCAGCACTTGACTACAACTCAGTTCATGTAAGATCAACCCAATTGAATCTACTCACAAAGTGAAAAGAATTCTCAAAGGAAAGGGTCTATTTTAAGGTGCAGCAACAACACTTACCACACAGGCACAGAATTTCCAACTGATATCTCTTGAAAGCCTAGGCCAAGTATACCATCAAAATGAGCCACCAAGAATGTGACACCAGGTTCACTGGTTGCCTCTATAAATTCCTGATATATGGAATTAAAGTGAGTTGATAGAGCACATAGGCAGATTACCAATACAAAGATCGAATGTGTAAGTTAATTCCACTTGCCTGGTTCTTTACAACAAGGTCTCCGACCTTGACACTATCTTCACTGAAGTAACCAGAGATAGATCCAGTACCATAATGAATCGCAGCAGATTTCCCTGAATCATTTGAAAGATTATAATTTAGTTCCTCTAAGAAAGTTCCATGCCCGGAAACAAATTTCACAAAGTGTACTTCACCGAGTATATAGAGGACTTTGTAACCAAAAGTTGTGAAGAAAACAGCACAAAAGTTTCAGAATGCAGTATCCTGGCAGATGTGCACATTTTTTTTTCTTGAGATTCTTTATTTTCGTATTACCAAGCACAATCAAGCTAAGCGCCACCATAAAGATTTGCCATTCAACAGATGGATAGCAAAATAGAATAGATTTGTGAGTTACAATATATGATACAAACCTACAGTTGCAAAAAGTCTATTCACTAACATCTAATCAACTCCAACATATACACTGCATATAGTCCCAAGTCCTAACATAAATCTCAAGTATCAAATATCATAATGATTTACCAATTAAAAAAAAATCATAATGGGGGAGAGTATTTAGCTTCTAACTTTAAATATGAACATTTCATCTGTAATTTGATAATTCAAAACACTAGAGCTAGGCTTCAATTGAAAGATTCCTGATATCTAATCTCCCGACTCCACTTACCATTCACACATGCAAACAAACACACCATAAGTGAAAAAAATATGGGAACATAACAAATGTTATTTGAAATTCAGAACACGATATATTTGAGCCCCCTGAGATGGTAAGGGCTAAAGCAAAGCATCAGAATTCAAAACAAATAAAGCACTTTTGTCAATACAATCTGTCCTCAGGGCCTCTGCGTAGAATTGCAACATATCAGTCAACCAAGAAATTCATGACAGCCAAAAGGCAGCCAACCTAATTGGGAAAATTGACGATCATTAGTTTGCCAGTGTATAAGTTCTATACTGATTATATTCATATGCGAAGCAAAGTAGAAAAAGAAGTTTTAAACAAGTAAACAATGTGCAGGGAATAGTAAACAGACCATTTTTCTTGTAAGTGCTGGATGCGCTAGACTTGTAGCTCTTATGGAAGAAGCAAGCAATCTGAAAAGCAAATTTAGCGAGCATAAGATTTGTTCGTCACATCCCTTTAAGTTGAAAGGCACAATAAAACCTGAGGCGTGGTTAAACATACCGAGAAGTAGCACTTAGATGATGGTACCCACAAGTTCGAACTACCAGTGTCGAAAATAACAGTGAACTTCTGAGGGGGACTACCAATACCGATCTCCCCAAAGTACTGAGCATCCATGTAGTTCTTGAGTGCAACAATATCAGCACCCCCAACATCCCTTGAGTTACCTAGAAGATAGTTTTGAAGAGAAGATCCCAACACCTCCCTATCTTTGAACCCAAGTTGTGCTGCAACTCGGTTGTTTTGATCCATTTTTCTCTTTTTCAACCCAATTCTAAGTAGCCCATCGTTGGATGTCGAGAGGACAAGGGGAAGCAAAAAAAGTGAAAGAAACAGTGGGATGACCAGCGCGTTAACCTTCATGTTTTTCCTGAAAGTATCAAAGGGAATGAGCTACTACAACAAGGACTTTCAGAAACAAGACACTCAGGGGTCTATGACAAGAATGATAACATAAGCCTATCCGATAGACACAAAATACCCTCCACCCCGCCCCGCCCCTCCCATCCTCCTAAAGTAGGCATTTGAAAGCTTTGAATCTTATTTATTCCAACCAAATTGTGTCGACTCCACCTCTCAACCACCTGCTTAAGATTTGACAATGAGACACACAAGACAGTACATCTAACAAAATAGATGAATACCGCCATACGACTATGTCTAATTATCAACCCTATGAAGCATACACTGATATACTAATGATCTCAATCCGAAAACATCGGTAACTATACTCAAAACCTTACATACTGAGGTTATCATCATCTAATACACATTTGAACAATACTGCCATTTCCTCATTATTTACCACAAAATGAAAATAAACGATGTCGCTATTATTTGAAAGAATTTGCACGTACATCCTACAAAACACAAGAAATGTCCTGTCCACTACTCAATCCACCTAACACTATGTGTCTATGTTACCCTAAATCTTAATTTATCCGTGTCGGACACTCAGACACTTGGACATACCCATATAACACAAGAAATGTCATGTCTACTAAATCCACCTAAACACTATGTTGCTCGAAATCTTCATTTCCCCTCTATTATCCGTGTCGGACACTCGACACTTGAACATGGGTATGGACACTTAGCACTACTGCTTAAGCCAAAATTTGGTCACTCCTAACCCAAATTAGAAAAACAAATTACACAACTCAAGGTTGAAACTTGCCTCTTTTTTTTTTTTTCCTCAATGCATGCACCTACTATTACCATAAGGTATCAAAGACACAGACTTTATACCAGAAAAACTACCCAATAACCCAGAAACACCCCAAACAAGATTGCTTAAAATCAGACCAGATAACAGCAGAAAAATCCAAACTTCACATCAATTAAATTGAGGCAGAAATACCCATTAACCCAACAAATTACTAGTAAAGAAAAAAAACTTTTGACCATTCTTCATATAATTACAAACAGAGCAATCCAATCAAAACCCAAAATTTACAAACAAATGCAGGATAACAATTACTCCAAACAAGACAAATTCTTTTTGGTATAATTTAGCTGCATGAAAATGAAATTAAACAGTTCTAATTTAAGCTTGATAATCAAAACCATACACATGCAACAAAATGAAAACTTGAAACGTATAGATTACGATTGAAATAAATAAGAGGGTATAGAACAATTGCTCACCAATTTTGGAGAGAGGAAAGATGATGATGATGCTAAGTATTTGCAGAGGTTTTAAACTACTTGTCAATGTTCTTTCTGGGTCATCAATACAAATATAACATCATTTATATAGTAAGACTGGTAGGTGATTATAATGTACTTTTTTTATACGTAAAAACAGATTAATAACAGGGGATTTCTGCTTTTTCAAACCAGAAAAAAAGGGGAAAAAAGAAGAAGAAAAAACAACTCAGCTTGAACTTGAATCTACACCGTCGAATTGAGGGTGTGTTGTTTTTAGGTCGTTAGATCAAGATTGATGTACTGATCACGTTGCTTATGTTTTGAAGAAGAGTTGCTTGTGAAGTTACGGGTTTTGGTTAAGTTGTCACGGAACTTATTTTACTCGATTAAGGTATTCTGAGGTTTTGAGGTCGAGTCATATGAGCACGATAATAGCGCAATACTAAAAGTTTTAGAAAGAAGTTTGTTTATTTTTACGGCTCGAATTCGGACTAAATCAGATCGTATCAGCTGAACAGTGGAGGGGTTGATTGGGTGAGGTGGGGAAGATGGACGGTGGAGATGGAGTTTGAATGGGGTAAGATGTGGGACCCATGTTTTAGAGGGTGGATTTCGTGGGGGAGAGCAACAAGGGAGCTAGAAATTGACTTGAAGGTCAAACATGGTCCCACATAAGGAAAAAAAAAGTGAGTATTTTAAGACTTTAGAGAGGGATTACGTGGCGTTAAAGAGTTGCAATTTGTTGCTTTCATTAACTTTGTTCTTGTGCTATCGTTTTCCTTGTGATTCCTCCTCTTTCTTTCAAGTGTATCTATGAATCTACATATGAATCAAATGTATGTACGCACCATATGTGACATAAGGGTATTTTTTTAACCTCACTTAATAATTGTTTAATAATGTCATAAGCTCACTATAATATACTCACTTGTTTAGCGTTGTGATATAATATATTACACTTAACGGAGTATATGTCAGCTAGTAGTTGGTAAAGTTATTAAGATATCGTATGTATGTATGATGACTTGATTGTTAAGACCTAGAGGGATCTGTCTCGACTCCATTCCAGATATATATGTGTGTGCTCGGTGATTTCTATTATTTGATCTTATTTGAGTCTTGCTAATTTATCGAAATGCTAATAGAAACTTAAACAACTACGTGTATCGAACCGATCATTCTACGATCCACCGAGCTTTTGGCGAAGGGCAGCACAAGTAGCACAACCCCAAGACTAAGTTAAAAGCATTGCATAAAATATGGTTGGCCATGTGAAACATCATGTCTTGCGTATAGTAAGTAAAGTGTGGAGTGCAAGGAAAACACACTTTGTGGGTGTTGTTTGTACGCATTGTAAGTTTAGCTTAACTGCAAAAAAGAGTGAAATGACTCAAATGAGGTCTTAATCAAACCCTATTTTTTTGCTTTTTCCAAGCTTTTTGTTAGTCATACTATGTTTTCTTTAGCCCATTCCTCACGAAATAGTCATGATCTCATGTAACGGCCCCATAATGTCCGTACTTCAATGGGCCTAATGGCTTTATATAGTACCGTCATAACGTAATCACATCGGGTGTTAACGAGTTAATGGTTCGATATACAATCTCTAACATATTTACACAAGTGTAATTCTTATATCTAACATATTTACATAAGTGTAATTCTAGGGGTCGTTTGTATACCCTCAAAATCCATAGGAATTTTATTTTCCTAGGAATTGATTTACCATGGGTTGTTTGGTTATCCTAAAGTGTAGGAATTGGAAATTCATAGGCATTTCCAATTCCTCCAAAGTGTAGGTATTTAATTACCTAGGGGGGCTAGGTAAGTAGAAATTCCCATGGGAATTGAATTCCATTGTTCATCCAAACAAATTTCCCCAATTCCCATACTTTCTAAATTCCTAGGATTTGCAAGTTCAGGGAATTCCGACTTCTCGAGTGTATCCAAACGACACTTGAACTCACTCTTACCAATTAGGTCCGTCTCACTATAATTATTTTAATATTAAGCCACTCTCATATTCTCGAATTATGAGATGATATGAAAATGAAAATTGTAGCCCATTACTTTCGCACTCTGGGCCCCTTGGGATATACTGAAATGGGCCGTATGGAAATGACATTAATGGGCCATAGTCAGGAACGTAGCTTATTGAATCCTTCATAAATGGGCCGGACCATCAGTCCATGCACCTCCAACATTAAGGCTTTGCGTTTATCAGTCTCGCAAAAACTTACTTTATAAGGTGCGGTCTCGAAAATTATCCTTCATAAACCTCATGTTTACCTCAAAAGATCCGATGACGCATCCGCCGGAAAAAAATGTGCCTCGGTCTTAAGGTCGACTCCTAGTGGCCACGGATGTGTAGTTAAGCATGTTTGTCGTAGTAGCCTATAAGTCTTGTCTAGCTCGTAAAAAATTTAACAACGCTATAAGAGGTAACGACATTTGATTTTCCTTGCCATCCAACAGGTATTTAAGGTAACGACATTTGATTTTCTGTACAAAGAAAACCTTTATTTTCCACGGTGATTTCGCATTAATCAATATACGTGAAAAGTTCATTTTCATAAGGATCAGTAGGTTTTGTGGGAGACCGTCATATGTCTTTGTAATAGATAATGTGATTTATTATACTAAATTATTAATACGACCACTAAAAGTATTATCATGGTTACAATCAATATAAAGAGAAATCACTTTGTAACACAGTATAATGGTCTCTCAATAAATTATTGAGTCACCGTCTTTTATGAGTGTTTGTGTATACAAGTACGTCTCAAGATATTTATTTGGATTTATGTATTAATCAGTTGCTCTTTAGGGAAGTGTTAGGAGCACCTCACAACAAAAAGGACCTTCGAAAGAAGCGAAGAGGTACTAGAGGTCTAGAGTCTTCTTCATCATGTACTGCATTTTAATGCGTACATACCAAGAAAGGCCGTACTTATTATAAGTCAGATCCCTTATCATAAGCCATGTTCGTTAGACGTTGATAAGTTCTATTAGATGAATAATTAAGAATAATAAGTTCAGTAATATATGATTTGTTTAACATCTTCCGTACGTTATTAATCAGTGGATTATTAGCAAGTAAAATTTTAAAGCAGAATGAATAAATGAAGCTTCGTTCTAGACCACGTACATTAAGGCTCAAGCTATGTAAAAAATTATATTTTCTTCATCAAGCAATAATGTAATCCTCGAATTTATGAATCATGGAACGAAACAAATAAAATTGATGTGCATAAATGTGATTTACCGTGGAAATTTTCTTGATCGCTTGCTAATTAAGCTAAATTTCAATAGCGTCCACTTAATAATAATCCTATAAAAATTTAGAGATAGATACTTTCGATTACAGCAAGTATGTGCTTATCAATCCCTATACATCTTATCTACCTACTTCCTTTAATTCAGACTCTAGCTATACATGTACCAATGTACGTGATGTCTGCATTATTCGGTTTCTACACGTATATAAGAGGTGACAAAAGTTTATATAATTTAGCAAATAATTTAATTTATAATTCAAACTTTAAACAAAACTATATATTAAGTAAATGTAGCACACTTCAGCTGATCGAATTGAAGTTTTGCCAAATAATACATGCATCAAATCACGTTCAATTTGTTATACAAAATTATGTACACATGGAAAGTGATCGAGATAATAATAGTTACTCCGTATTTGAGTCAAAGGGATCATGCATTCCTATTATATGGTAAGTAAATCAACATGTTTGAAGTTATTTCGAGTTCAAATCATCTTCATGTCAGCCTATATAACAATATAAGTTGCTCCCACGTACGAAAAACATATGATATGACTCAAAAATATGGTACAACCAATTAACATTTACGAGTAATGACGATCGAATTGTGAAAGCATGATGCATGAAAACTTATTAGTAACTAACGCATGATTAACATCTAAAGCAAACAGTCTCAAATCACAGCAACCAGTTGTCAATTTGTCAAATTACAGCTACTTTTCCTACTGTAGAAATAGTCGTTTCAAAATAGTACAAATCATAAACTTTTCTTTGTTCGTTAATTGATTTTTTCCTTCTTCATTTGATGAGATCTGAAATTATGAAATTAATTATTCAACGTAAATTAGCATCCGTGACTAAAAAAAAAGAGCTTGTAGATCACAAAGTACGATATCAAGACTCCGTACATTTTCCGTGACTAAATAAGCTTAGGAAATGCTCAACTTGATAATTACTAATTGTTTGAAGAATTGAATTGAAGTTCTCCTAAAAATTAGGATGAAATCATGCTTTTGTTGATAAATGATAATGTATGATTATGACCGGATTAATTATGTAGTAATCGAACAATTTGAAGCCATTTTTGTGTTGATCTACGATGTGTCACACCAATTCAACAAGCTAGTATGATCACGTCCGCGTATTTATTCAATTGTTTTGATAGAAATAAAGTTTAGGTCGTCAATGGGAAGATTTGTCTTAGTTGGAGACTAGAAGACTTTGTATATGCACTAATGCACTATCTCTTTTCGACCCAAGGATGGCATCGTAATGATATTTTAAAGTTTCGTGAAAATATAAGGGACCGCGGAGAATGGTATATAACTTATAATTAAGTAGTATATTTTACAGAATTTACACTAGTATATTCGACCATCGAGGTAATAGATTATCGGACGTTTGTCTAAATATTGTACTTCGAAAATAACAAACCGCTGAAACCATCCTTCGTGAATAACTAATTAACAAATGTTTGATAATGTCAGAGGCATTAATAGTCACACTCTTGTTAGTAGACCTTCAAGTATATATTACATTGACTATGAAATAAAATAAAATAAAAACAAGTTGAAAGAAACAATAATTGTACCACTCAATACTACGTATATAATTAATCGCTTTCAAAAACAAAACCACTGAATTAGAATCCGCATCTATAATTCTAAATGTAGGAATTAAATTACAAAAAAATGGATATACCTCAAAATGTAATTGAAACTGTCCAAATTATAAGGTAATTGAGTGGACATTTCGAAACTTGACAGATAATTACGAGATAATGTTTAAAACTAAGTGCTCAAATGGTACGGTAGGAAGATACCGTACATCGTCAAAATGTCATTGAAATGCGGCCAACAATATTGAAGAACCAATCAACAAATGAATAATATAAAATTGAAGAAGTTTCGTTGAAATTTGATTTAGAAGAGAATTTTGCAGGCCTTAGCTTGGAGAGTTGGCAACAATAAAGTCTAACAAAAGTACAAAACTTGAACAAGTCTTTTTAGTTGAGTGTCATAATTTAAATTTTATTTAATTAGCATTATGAAGAATCAATATCAGATGTTCCCTCTATATCTTCTTAGTTTTGTCTTATAGTAGAATGCATACTAAATGTAAAAAAATAAAAAATAAAATTATCGAGCATTGATTTAAAAAAAAAATGCAAAGTTAGCTAGCCAAATACTATTGGAGAAGACAATTTTTATATTGACCTTTGTTATATTTGCCAAAAATGTCTTTTAAGAGATGCAACAACATAAATCAGTTTAAAAAAAGAAAATATACTTAGGGCCTATTTGGTATCGTTTTCTGTTTTCAGTTTTCAGTTTTTTTGAAAACCAAAGTCCCGTTTTTGAAAACAAAAAAAAGTGGTTTTCAGTTGTCAGTTTTTATTTTCAGTATGACTATTATAGAACCATGCATACAATTTTTACAACTTATTTAACTAAATTTTTTACACAAAAAAAACCAAAAACTGAAAACGGCAGTGATATCGAACAGCCCTTAATGAGAAAAAATCATTTTAAAAACTAATTGAGCTAAAAGGTTACTTGATTACCCCTCTAGACAAGATGAGAAGAATACTCATCGATGTGATATGTAGATCAAAATTTTTATACCATTGTATTATGCAATTTCAATCAAAACGGAAAGCTTACAAGAATTGAAGTCACGCCTGAAATAATAGATTATCTAGCTAGCTAAATTTTGAAACAAGAAAGAAATTCGATTACATTTGGGTCATTGACTTAACTATAGTTATAGAAACTATGAGATAATGGCTAAGAGTTCAGCACTTCTGTATAAAGTCAAATACAGATGCAGCGGCTACTAAAAATTAATTTATACGTTTTTCTTTTACTCTAACTCATCGAACTTTCAAAGTTTTACATTTTATTCAAACAAAGCACAAGTAACTTAATTTCATAACAACAATTACCAATAAAAAAGTAAACCCTAATCAAATTCATTGATAACCTTATAAGAAAAAAAAGTCATCACAACTTATCAATGACAAGAAATGGCAACACATTATGCAACTTTGCATTGAATAAAAAATTTAAAAATGGCTTTTCTAAGAATTAAAAAAATAAAAATAGAAATCCAAAAAATAAAAATTTAAATGAGAATGCGAAAAACACAAAAAAAGTTAAATCCACGTGCGGCCACGTGGAAAGTTGACTGAGTGAAGAAAAAGAGACATGGGGGGAGCTGAATGTACGGTTTGATCCAGTACGGTTCTCGTTTGATTACGTCATATGTTGTCCCCACCACGCTTTTCCATGTTCTCACGATTAAAATATTGTTAAAACTAGGACAGTGTTATTTTTTAATTATTATCAATCACATTGATTAGGGTGAGCAGGTTTTTGTTGACGTCAATTTCTGCACGGAAAGTCAACAACTACATTTTGTATCTTTCTCCCTCCTAATTAAACTTTTCCATGTTACCTTCATCATCATTCATCAATCCTTTTTTCTCGTCGCCGTCGGAATGCGGGTCGATACGTGATGTACTGTGTATTACTGTTATATAAATATCTTTTCTTAAATGAATTTTCGTAGAATATAAAGTGATTGATACATTGAAGAGATCGTCAATGTAATTTGGTATAGACATGCTAAAGTTGACTCAAAGTTAATCACGTACATAACGTGGCACAACTCGAACGAGAAGAGGAGGGGAGAATTAAGGATGTTAAGGTATAAAATCACCAATTATTGAAGCTCAATCATCAGTCTACATTTTTAGTTGAGATGATTCATAAACATGGTATTTGAGTCTCATCGATTCTGAGATCTCGAGTTCAAATCCTGATAGACCTCTTCGCTCTCAAGTGGACTCTCAAGCACATGGTATGGGCGGACATGTGCATTATCTCCACGCTTCAAGCCCAAACCGTATTTACGTGAGGGGGCGTGTTAACATATAAATCACAAATTATTGAAACTCAACCATCAGTCTAGACTTCTGGTTGAGATGATTCATTAACAAGATCACAAATGTTAGATAGTATACAATCGATTGACTTGTCGTGAAATGTGTTGCTAGTTAGGTGGACGAAAAGATGAAATTATGTCATCGATAGGCTGTTTCACGGAACTATTTTTTAATTTGAATTGTAAGTTTTTTTTTATCAGAAAGTCGCAAACAAACACGCAATGTGCACACCTATTCTTCTCCTTGCCTAACGTGTCAAACTTCTATTAGCGGATAATGTTGACCTCGATATTTCAAGGAAATATCCCTTCGACTTGGCATTTTCCTACATTTCTCATTCAAATAATATTAACTTTTAGCGTCTTTAAAACGTCTTCCATCTTTCTTCTTCGGTCTTCGAGTGAGCTTGACCATGCATCTATGCCAACTTATAAATTATTGTTCTAAGTTATCAAAAGATCAACATCGAGTTTTGTCCCATCTACAACCTTTAAATTAACGTTATCTTGATTCTAGAGATTTGAGTATTTCTTACAAAATTTGATTAATTAATTGAGTTAAGTCTGATCTCAAGAGTTGTGCATGTAATGAATTGTGTATATGGTATGATCTAATAACCCTAAAAATACGCAACATTTTGGTTCGATATAGTGGTGTGTCATACTAGTATAACAAATCGCAATTATAATTCCTATTGTAAGAGATATAAGCGCATGGGTGAGACTGTAACATGAAGAAATTGATAATAACCAAATAGATTTGTGACAAGTAATGATACGTTCAGAAGGGTTGAAATATAAATTGGTAACTCGAATTCCAAGGGTATATATAATGAAATTCGGATCGTAATAGTTATTCAAAAACAAAATAATAATGTGATCAAAGAATAAAGATGTTTTATGTATGCCTTAAAGACCCACCCAAAAAAAAAAGGAAAAAAGATGAAGAGTATGAACATGTATATGTAAGTGTAACTCACTCTCCCTAGAAAAGTAAAAACCTAAAATTTCTCTTCCAACCCAAAAGAAGCAAAAAGTGGGTAAAATAGAAGAATTTAGCTAAACACAACAGAAATCAGAGAGCAAGACTGTTGTCTATTTGTTGCACATTTCTTCTATTGTTGTTGCATGCTACTACTAGAAGTGACATTATTATTAGAATTATTATTATTGTTGTTGTTGTTGTTACCACTAGTAGTTGCACCACCACTAGGAGAATTATTCCCTTGTGCAGCATTGTTGTTTTCGGTACCCCGGCCGGCCCCACCGATGATCGAGGAGATGGCGGCCGCTAGCGCGGCCGTGAAGTTAGGGTCGGAGGCAATGGCAGCTGTCGCGGCACTTAACGTGTCAGCGAAACCGGGGTTTTGCTGGTTAGGTAGTTGCAATTGGGAAGGGTCTGACGTGTGTAGGCCAGAAAATTTGGACTGATTGTTGTTGTTGTTAAGCAAAGCTTGGCCAAAAATTTGAGGCATTTGAGCCAAAAAGTTAGGGGCAAGTTGGCCATTTTGTGTTTGAAATGGGACTTGAAAAGGGGAAGTTGTTTGGGGAACAACTGGCCTTTGCATTTGGAGAGGGTTTGGTGAGTGAGTTAAGTCCAATGTAACAGTTGGAAAAGGGGCTGAGGCTGATATTGTTGCCATGCTAGATGAACATGGGAGTATGGTCCTTGCTAGGAAATTCGGGTTCATTAGACCGCCATCGCCACTCGGCATTGACCCGGATAGGAGCATGCTTGCTGCCGCGGAGGTGGTTGAGGCCATCGCCATGGCCGCTGGTGGTAGTGGGTGGTTGTGGTTTCCCTCGTAGGTCGTTATTAAAATCGACCTGTCCTCTGCACACCTTTGTACCTATAACACAATTCAAAGCAAACATTATTAGCTAGACATCATCATACACGTCTATATCGACTAATTAAGGTCACGTTTTCAACTTACAAAACAACGAGTTCAATTCAGATTAAATGAATTCTAAGACGGTAATTGTTAATAGCCAAAGAAGACATACTTGTTTGCGAACGGGACAACCAACAGCCATAGTACACCGGTAATAAGCTCGAGGACAAGGGTTTCCCTTAGCCATTTTTTGCCCATATTTCCTCCATTGACATCCATCACTTATCTACATTTCAATCAAAAAAATTGAACTTTAATTTAACAAATTAATCACCTTAACAACAACAACACATAAATTTTGTAGCAAATTATTTTGAGTAGAAAATAATTATTGTAGAACTAATTAAAAATGTAAAATCATCAATGTAGGACTAACCATAGGTGCTTCGGAACGAGCTCGAACCGAGACACGAGCCTTCCTCATTGTAGCTTCGGCAGCTGCTTGTTCCACAGGACTGTTAACCTTAGGAACATTTAATTTGGGGACTTTGTTAGGCACCCAACCTTGAGCATCTGATTCTTCGGGACTTTCTTCCCTTACACCTTTTCCATGTTGATCATACATTACGACATCTTTATCGCTATTTTTGTTCCTTGATGCTACTTCCATGGCGTTTGGTGGCGAACCAGCTGATCGATCTAGTGTCCTATCCTCATCGGACAACGTTTGGGATGTTCGCTCGTCCGTCTCATTGTTACCACTAGGTCCCAAGTCTAAGAATTGGCGCGGCACCATCTGTTTCTTCTCTTCTGCATTCGCTTGCATCATTGCCTAAAACACGAAAAAGGTAAATAATTCAGTGAGACGCCGTTAAAAGGAAAAGGTAAAGAAATGACCGGGACAAAGAGAGTATCGGAAAAACGAAATAGGTACCTGATCGTGTTGTTGAACGTTGTCATTCTTCTGAATTTGTTGTTGTTGCATTAATGTTAAGAGGTGTTGTTGGAGGAGACCGTAGTTGTGGCTTACTTGAGTTAGCATGCTCTTCAACTTATTATTCTCGACGTTCATGCGTTGTAACTCAGTTTGTAGTGATACTAGCTGAACATACACATACCATTTTCAAATGAGATAATATCCAATCGACACATAATAAGTGTATAAACTCATTACAGAAATCAATTCCGAACATTTTTAGAGTATAGTATAAACAAATTACGTCATTTTTTGCTCTTTTGTCCTCGGCATCCGAAGATGCACCATCATCAATCGTCGATTGATCGCTTCCCGTATTAGTCGTGAGGAGATGTAGACCGGTCTGTTCAATTCATTTACACAAAAATATAAATAGATGGAAAAAACTCGATTTACAAAAATAGAATTACACTTACATAAACATAATAAAATGTTATGCTACTAATTATGGAACGGTGAAACGACTAATTATTTCGGAATCAAGACTTTGTTATTGTCGTTGTTGTTTTAATGATGTAATCGATTTTGACTACTTGTGTGTTACATCTACCCATGTACTCGTGTTCTACTAGTAGTCTCTCTTTCACCCAACAAACAATCAATTCTCTGTACATTTCTTAATTTCATGAAGTAACATTGTCGAATTTCTAAAAAGATTTACTCGCACAAAATCTTTGCGTTCCATTTTTTTTAAAAGGAAAATCAATGAAATCATGGTAAATTTAATTTAAAAACAAAAAACATTTTCTAAAATCAGGACTACTATACAAACACGTACAACCACCTGTCAAGCTAAGCTAACTTGTAGGATCTCATTCAATAATCAATATAATCAAAATTCAAAAAAAAAGAAAAAAAACAGGAAAATTTGTGATATTTCATAAGAAATTTTAGGTAAAATCCTACCCTTAGTTGTAAATTTGTGAATGATTTAGCCAAGTCAATTAGAGTTTCCTAGAAGCTTCATTTTGTAAAATAAAGTAACAAACAACGAGATAAACAGGTAAAAACTCGAATAAGACGATCTTAGTTACGAAGAGAGAATTGTGTGAACACACGTAGTCCTACCTATATTACTATCATTTATGACTCTCGAGCAAATTGTGTGGCAAAGGAAGGACCATTTGGTAATTCAAACAAAAACAAAAAAAACGAAAAGAAATGAAAGTACGTAGTAAAAGGTAAGACTTACATTAACATCGAGGTCAGGTCTAGGATCAGGTGCAACGCGAGTTTGATGAAGATCACGAGAATAATCTTCCTCCTTCACAGGATTCAGCTGATGATTATTATGATGCTGATGATGATAAGCTGATGACGATGACTTATTTGACTTCTCTGAGAAGAAATCAACCTCACCAACTACCACCTTATCTTCATGATCATCATCATCATGATGTTGTTGTTGTTGTTGTTGTTGACGGTGCTGATCATCTCCCTCTGTACGTTTGTGCATCAGAAACTCCATACCTTGAAACAGCTGATTATTATTACTACTACTAGTATTATTATTATTATTATCGGTGTTCATATTATTATTATAATGATGATTATTATTATTACTATGATGATTCTTAGTAATAAAATGAGTAGGAGGAAAAAAGGGTGGTGAAATTTTAGTAGTAGGAGTATTGATATTTTTGTGGTGTAAAGAAGAAGAAAAGAAAGAATTAAGAGTTGAAGAAGTAGGGAGTTTTCCAGAGGATTCAAGGGCAAGTCCCCATTGGTCCATCAAAATGAAGGTACACACTTTTTTTGATTTATATTGCTTTGGTTTGGATTCTTAGATTGTTGTTGAGAGATAAATGGTCTTTGCTTTTGGCTTGTTTGTAGAGAGAGGATGAGAAAAGCTTGTAGAGGAAGCTTGTTTAGTTTTAGAGAGAAGAAGAAGAGAGAGTTTGAAGTCTTTTAACTGAACAAATTGAATGCCTATAAAAAGGGTTTGGAACGTAGACCAATCCTTCTTCTTAGTCTTTCTTACTCTTATTTTTTTTTCATTTTTTATTTTTAATAATGTTTTTTTTTATGACTGTTTATGTGTACTCCCTTCTCGTTGTAGTACAAGTTTTTGAATATGAGTGGTTACGAAAATTTTAGCTGTAATCGTTATATATATATACGAGTTAACATTATTACCTACTCCGTAAAAGTTATTGCTGAGTCAAAATAAGTCAACAATATATATCTATGTTATTGTTTCATCAGAGCATTGGTGGTGTATGACAAAATCGATAATTGATGTTGGTAATAATTAAGTATAGTCTTATTCGGTTATTCGTGACCATTTGTACACAAAAAAAAAGGTGTACAACGATTGTTCTCGATAATTTTCCAAAATTAATCGAATAGCTCAATACACTTATTTGTGCTTTATGAATAATAATTCAGTTGTCAAAGTGTTAGAATAAACCAAGAAAATGGTCAAATGTTGTTGGTGTTCAAGGTAGAGCATGATACTCCACATTTGAATTTTCTTTTTAATAAAAAATACGGAATATTATAGTCGAGATTATGATGGTATTTTAATTTTATACCGCGTAGTAAAAACTAAAAAGAAAAGTACAAAAAGAGAATTACAAAAGATTTGCAATGGTATTGTAGTGCTAGGACATGGAATACTTGAAAAAACATAGGGAGTAAGTTATTCTGGCGAGCAAGAAGAGCAGAATATTATGTCAGATGCAGGAAAAATGAAAAAAAATGAAAACGTCATTGGATGCGTAAGAGAGATAAAGAAAAAAGGGGAGGAAAATGTGAGTTTCGTCTACATTTCGTCAAAAAGAAGGTTGACTCATTCTTTCTTCAAAGAAATACCACCGTCCCGTTCGATGCGGCGCCTTCCACGTGACGCTACTATTCACCTCCTCTCCCACCCCTCACTACACAAACACACCCTTAATCACCTATCTACTCATTAATCTTGTTGTTTTCTACTTATTACTCCTAACTAATCTACGGTTAAAAGTTATACGTACCTACGATGTACTTCCTCCGTTCGCCTTTAAATTTCATAGAGTGAACGGACACACATTTTAAGGTGGGTGTACATGTTTTTTTGCTAATCTAAAATCCAAAAAAATTGCATGGCGGGTTAGATCAATATTTTATCTAACTCGTCATGCAATTTTTTTAGAACTTTGATTAGCCGATTAACGTGTACACCTACTTTAAAAAGCGTGTCCGTTAGCACTAATCTACCATCCAGAATTATACATACCTACTTGTACTCGGTTTGCATTTATCTAACTTCAAAAACTCTTTACAAACTGAGAATAACAATCGTATCGTCTAATTTTATTTTATTTTTTCTGAAGGGGAACGTTCCGGACTTTTCATTCTATTGTTGGTACCACAAAATCTGTAGTAGCCAAATCTAGTACATACTCAAGACCACTATTGACCCAAACTCGAGCCGCATTGTCTAAATTGGTCGAGCTAATGTACACGTTTATTATTAAAATAAGTATAAATCTTATCTAGGTAACACCGTTAGAATCCGTTAATAAAAAAAACCAAAAAAAGCCCATTTCACAAACCTTAGGGGTACTTTAGAAAACTCTGAAACCACATAGGTGTACCTGAAAATCTTGGATATCTCAGTGGTATATTGGAAAATTATTGCTCCTTATCATATTACTATCATATCACTAAAAATCAATAATAATTACAAGGAGTTGGTGGGGAGCCCAGATACAATCTGAGTCCTCACATCCTTTGCTATGGAAAAACCAATCTCAATAAAAATATGAGCTGCAGTCTGCGCATCGATATCTCGTGTCCGGGAGAACTGTTGGACCCGTTTAAGCAGAGGAATAACTGTGGGCTCCAACCCCCCACGAGGCAGAAAGATAAGGAATTTAAGCCATAACCCAAAACAGCGCATCTAGCCTCATACTTAACATGCTTACGATCTACTGTTTCCCGCACCACCTTACCTGATTCAAAATCAATCAATCCCGTCCGAGTCAAGGGCGACGACCCAGTCAAATCGACACAAACGTTGTGCCCACTATCCCAACAATAAAAGAACATGTCTGGTGGGAAAACATACGATTTCAAGTTAAACTTGCACAATTCAATCAACTTAACTAATAAGTAATTTTATATTAGTCTCTAAAATAAGTTATGTCGATGTTGATTAATTTGAATGCGTAGTAATTATTTGTGTGATATTGTTACAAGAGGATTTGACACGTATGGTTGGCTAATGGGAATCAAGTTATTAAATAAAAAGGTTTGTGATTGACTTGTGAATTAGTGACTTGTTGCACTCGCAATCTTGGAATTGCTACTTAGTATAAACATTGGACAAACAACGGGTTTGTCAACATATCAACGTATTTACCGACATTAATTAGCTATATTATCTTTGCGTTTCTAAATAGTTATCTTAGTTATTTTATTGTGTGTTCAATGAAAAATATCGATATTTTTTTTACCGGGTGTCCATTAAAAAACTGCATCATATTTTTCTATTATGTGTCCAATGATTTAATTTCCTACCTTATTTATATGGCATTTTCTTTTTTTTCCCAAGCTCATGTAAGTAGTTGAAAGATATTGTAGTTTTGACTTACTTGAGTTATGATATTCTTCAACTTATTATCCTCAAAGTTCACGCGTTGCAACTCCTGTAGTAATACTATAGTACCATACTAGCTGAACATATACATACCATTTTCAAATGAGATAATATTCAATCGACGCATAACAAGTGTATAAGCTCACTACAGAAATAAATTCCGAACATTTTTAGAGAATAATATACCCAAATGACCTCATTTTTTGCTCTTTTGTCCCCGGCATCCGAAAATGCACCATCATCAATTGTATTGATACATTTTCTCAATTAATTTAATAGTATGATATTTTCCCAATTAATAACTAAAATCTGATGTTTTTTTTCCAAGCTCATTTAAGTAACACAAGGAAAGACTTTTATAATATGTTCGCAGTGACACAGAGCAGAAAAACCGTACTCCCTACATAACATATATTACTAAAAGTTTTTTTTTTGACAACAATATATTAGTAAGAGTTAAGAAACTATAATTGTATGAAATTATTTTTCGATAGGAATTCAATGACATATGTTTCATAAAGTTTTTATATGAATTTATCACTGAAATCGCAAGTCAAACTCTTATCTTGTAATCTAAAAATGTTATATATTTTTATTTATGGAAGGAGGGATGTTGATCCTCTATAGTTTAACACAAACTCTATATGGTAGAGTTTACCAAATAAGGAAATAATTAAATATCTAATACTTTATTATGCATTGAACTAACCACATTATTTTGTTTTATTACTAACAATAGTAAACTCTACAAACTCCACCAAGAAATAACTCTAGAGGATCTCTACACGTAGAGAATCACTTAAAGACTCGAGACCCTAGAAATGTAACAAGGACGATTTATAGAATAATTAATCTCTTATTATACATTCATTAAAGGACTTGTATCCAGACTAAATCGAATCATTTTCCAGATTTATTCACCAAAAATGGTGATCTACTGTTATACTTTTCCCCTTTCCGTTTTGCTGTTTTGACCATGTTGTGAGTTATTTTTAGACCAAATGAATCGTTTATTTGTTATGAAAATCAGTATATGATTAATCCTTTGTTATTTTACCAATTTCACTTGATTTTTAAAATTGATAGATCTCAATATAACCGGTCGTCAAAACAATATTTCAAAAGGATGAGAAGTGTTTGGGTAGGACCGTAGGAGTAGAGTAGAGGTTAGCTCGTGTGTCCACAATCAAAGGAAAGGAATACTCGTAGTTGGATAGATCCATAAATGTAGAAGAGTGGGGATAGAAAAAGGAAGATTTGTGGGGGAGAAGAGTTGACTGGGCCCACAAAGGCAGGAGGTGAAGTGCAGGCAAGGGCGTTGAGTTTGAGAGCCTGACTATTAGAGACCACGTTTCGGATCTGATGCTGCTATTACGTTGACTCTTTTGTTTCTTGTTTCGATTTTTGCCGCGATCAGTAATCATAGTGGGACCGAGTCCTTTGCCTTGACTTTCTACTAGAGTAGCTACCAGCATATTAGCTGGTTTGCCGATATTGCTAACGGGTTGGATTAAGTGGTACGTGATTCGATTTCGATTATATATCTCTCTTATATAGTCATAATATCACAAATTGTATTTGTATTAGGAGATTGATGTACTAGTAAATTATAGACTTATTAAGCAAACGCGATATAAATTATATGCGGATGTAATTCGAGCAGAATAGTTTAAGTAAACTACTGTTAATTGGTTAAGAGGAAAACAAAAATGTGAAGGCCAATAGGGAGGTCCATCTGGACATGCTTTCCTTGCTACCTTCAATTCTTTGTTGACTAGGGTACCACCTTCCTTGACCACCCTTTTTTTTTTTTAATTATTATTAATGATAGTACTTATTGTAGGGATTTCACGACATTTTTGAAGTTTCGAGATTTTTAGGTGTACCTTTGAGAACACCGAGTTTTCATAGCTGCCTCTGAGCTTTTCGGGTTTCTTTTAGGTGTACTCTTGAGATTACCGTATTTTAAAAAATGCCCCTCTCACTTGCAATTTTTTTTTAGACTAACGGGACGTCTAACACTTCTAGCATGGATGGAGTTTTTAGACTAACGGACATCTAACTCCATTATTGCTAAAAAACAATCATGCATACACCATGATCAAATAATTCAAGATGAGCAATCTGAAAACAAGATAATTTAACTCGGACCTGTTTATCCAAACTCTTGCTAAAGTCCAATCCCCTTCAGTCCTTCACCATTTGCGTGCTGTCACTTTTCTAAACACTTGACTTTGTTTGGGAGACTGGTTGTCTATGGATTAATATTATCATATATATTATTGTAAATGTTTTTCTTATTTTAGTCTTTTTCATATTGCATCAGAAATGTTTACCAAGAATTCCTTTAGCTATTAAATATACAACAATCGTTTAATTTTGGTTGGATCTTGAATAAAAGTTTTTCATGGTCCAAGTTCATTCATCATCTTGATGCATGGTATGCCAACAACTACTAACTTCAGCATGAAGACAATTGATGTTCTTGAATTGAGACTCTCTTGATCGGAAAATATCTCTACATATTTGTGTATTTTGTATCCACCTGTTGGTGTAAATTCTCTAGGTTCTATATATAGTATTATTATTACTAACAATGTCCTAACGAATAATGTTCTTTAAAAAGACGTGTATGTAAAATCAACTGGATTATATCTCGAGAGTTTAGACGTTGTGATCCCTAGTTAGCTAACACTTGATCAATTGGGTTTTACCTTGAGACTTTATGAATATATTATTCAAAACTTTGAAATACTAGGGGATCGAGGAGTTATGCCGTTCTTTATGGTAGGTGCTAAGTTGCTACTCGGATCGACTCAAATCCAAAATAAAGAGGATAATAAAAATGAAAATACTTTTTTTTCATACATATATATCCAAATCACAAATTATTTCAATTTATTTGATTTTTGAGCAAAAAATTATGGATGCAAGAGCCCTATCTCTTAAATTTGCATGGCTACCAAATTCAAGCATTTGACGTCCTCTTGTAGAATTGTGACCTATTTTGTCTATACAGCTTCTTTTCTTTACCGTGACTAGCCAGATGAGTCTTCTAGCAAAGACATAAACTTCAACATCATACACAAGAAACGTATTAACTACTAAAACATAATAAACAAGAAAAATTAATGAGTTAGCTAGCTAAAATTGACTAAATTGAGTAAAGCCTAAATCAAGAGCTTAGGCATATGACGAAATCTGATGCACACGGTCACGGGTTAGTGATCATCACTAAGATTTTTCTCGTAACCTTATCAATTTTGGAGAAGTTTTAAACCGATTAATTAAACTTTTTTACAACACGTTACAAGCAGATTGTTGTTTATAAAATAGTCTTATGAATTTTTTGTTGACTTGACCATCGGACGTTGGGGCGATTATGAGTTGAACCGATTCACAAGCAATTGAGATCTACTTGGTGAGTAAATCAATGCGTGTAACTAGATTTGACCCCTAGCTATTTTTGTTTATCATGATGAAATCATGATTGAAATAAAATGCTCATGGTCCCAAATGTATGCCAATTGCCAATTAGAAGTACATACAAGTGAGAATATCAGTAAGAGGGAAATATGAAATGAGAAAGTACATCAACTAATTAAAGCTGAACCCCTTTTCGGAAATTTGATTGTGAAAGTGAAGAAGACAAATTGTAGCTTGTAAGTTAAGGGAATTAAGTCGGGATTTTGTTTGGATCTAAACAAACGGCGCCCAACGAAAGTAGGAAAGATGGTTAAAAGGTAAAAGTAGTACTAAAACTTAGTCTAAAGAAATATTCTTTCTTTCCACAAGAAGTGGTAGAATTTCTACAATACTCCTTCTATTGGTCCATTTTTTTTTTTTTATGAAAAAGAAAAGTTTTACAATCAAGCCGAAAAAAAATTCTGTATCATTATACTCGCGACCTCGCGTCTTGCATTGTAAGAATGTTTTTTTTTTTTTTTTTTTTAAATCATCTAAATATAATTGATCACGTACAAATTATAAACGAAGTAGTGTCGAACTGTCGAATTCGGTGTCAAATCTTGTATTAATAGTACCTCTCGTTTTCAAAATAAAATGTATGTGGATAATATTCGTGATTACTAGGCCCAGTAACGAAGGGAGAGAAAGAGAGCCGTAAGTTTACTTTTATCATGTTGGTCCGTAATTGCTAATTTGCTACGTAAGATGAGAACATAGATAGAGAGGAAACCCAACATAAGACTCGTTGTCAAACGTTGATCATAGTCGTATTAGATGGAGGCGATGATTTTTACTCTCTCCAGATGTATTCTAATATTCATCTACTACAATGAACACTATGTTTTCCGTATTCATCAACGAAGATCTAAAAACTACTCCATACAAAATTGCAAATAGAACTTTCAAAACAATTTATTAATTAGTGAACAAGTTCTACAATAATAATACTCCGTAGTTCTTGATATACTCCGTACATGTTAAATAATCAATTTTATTCCTTCAAAAAAAAAATCAAATTTATGATAACTTCTAGCTACAAACCTACGCTAGTCTTCACTCCATATGTCTTTTCTCTTTGTTAAAGCTAGCTTGCTTGTCTACTCAATCTATTCAATTATGTGGTCTTTGCTTTTAATTTGACAGGTTTTAATTAATCTTAATTTCTTGTATTCACATTTATATCATAGATCTTTGCTAAACTAATGAGTCGGACTATATCGATGATCAGTCTTCTTCGAAACCGTAACAGATCGACACAATGGCATAATACCCTCTTTAGTCTTTAGTCTTTACCTATTTATTTCATGCATATAA
Organism: Spergularia bocconei; assembly: GCA_963457585.1. Classification (NCBI taxonomy): domain Eukaryota; kingdom Viridiplantae; phylum Streptophyta; class Magnoliopsida; order Caryophyllales; family Caryophyllaceae; genus Spergularia; species Spergularia bocconei. The sequence continues at coordinate 23,089,158 of OY734953.1, forward strand.
TATGCAACAACTAAAAATGGAGCTATTTAAAAGTGTGAAAAATCATTGTAGTTTCCTGTGAGAGCAAAATGTCACCAACACACTATGCATTATTCCCCTTGGACCCCTTTAATAAGGCGTCTACGAAAGTCTTCCATGTTTCTTCTTGGTATAGTTAATAAATTATGTTGATTGATTGAGAATACTCAACCAAATCCTCACCTAAATTAAATAATAACCATTTTTTTCCCAAATCATGCAAATAATTAAGCCACGTGAGTAGTTGTGATTAAGTCAACACCAATCTCAGTCACCTCCATACCCTTAGATTTCTCTAGTTTTTTGATCGATATATCTAGTGGAATCAGAAATCGTGATCTGATTTATAATTCGCTTTATAGTCGAGATCTTATTTTGTGTCGATATGTAGATTTATAATATCAGCCATACAAAAATATATGAGAGCATGTATATAGAGATAAGATAAGAATTGACACAATGACACGTACGTAATGATGGGAGCTTAATTACAAGATGGTTACGTACGAAGCACCTACTATAATACACATGTTTATCGCTCTCCTAATTAAGCTCACTTTGAATTCAAAGGTAACGTACAATTCAAAAAAGAGGTGTAAAGGTGAAGAGTTGATGGAAAAATGGTGGTCGTAAATCGTGACTTGATTAAGGTAGTTGGTCGTCATGCAATGTGCATGCGCAGCTGTTATAAAAGGGCAGTCAAAAGCCATCAGCCATGCATGGAAATGCCTTAGACTTCGAGGGACCATAATATGGTTAGCTCTAGCTAGTGGGAATTCGGATTCCCTCATTCTTAGAATTCACTTGGATGCTTTTCACACCCCTCCACCGCCGCATATTCTACAAGTCAGTCAATAGATGTCGAATTTCGAAGAGTAGAATACGAGTTGGGTGTATGTATGTATATGAATTATGGGACGCAGATAGTATATATACTGATAATAAGCATTTAAGAATAATGTATATTTTGGTCTTTACATCTACCGACCATTGAGTCAAAAATAGTTGTTCTTGAATTTTGCATATTTACTTATATTGACAAATGACAATGCATGTAAGCACATACGAAGTAGATCTGATGTATATGTTCATCTAATTATCGTGTTAAGCTGGAATTTGTCGGGTCTTATTTGTCCCATCAATTTCAAATTAATTCCAAATAATTTTTTATATAATTTTCAGACGTATTGTATACGTTCTTGTAACATCAAAATGTTGTTTTCCGTGTCTACGCATTTACAATATACTACTCCTTGGGAGAAGCTATTAAGCTAAAGTCTCCCAAATTGGACAATAAGTGATTGAGGTCGTAGCAGAATACCCAAAATCACACGATAAAGATTAATTGTGGCCACCAAAAAAACCATCGACGTTTGCTAAATAGTCTGGTTACTTGATTTTCCCTTTCCTTTTGGGGCACTTTCCATTATTGTCAACGAGGCTTCAAATTCATGGCCCAAAAGGCCAATAAATATGGCCGAATGTGGACTTTTTGAGTCTTTTTTCTTGGGGCCATGTGACCAGTTGGGCCTACATTACTTGATACCAAAAAGCAAAGTCTTTTTTTTTCTTTTTTTTTTGTATTGCAAAAATCCACAACCTACTAGTCCACTACTACCTTCACCGGATAATTTTTTGGGACATTGTATGACTATTATTGGACCTACAAATAAGTCGTTTTCGCTGACGTAATTCCATATCCACGAGTACATTTTATTTTAAGGACAAAGCGATAAGTAATTGTTATATAATACAGTTTTAATATAATTTATCGTTAATTTGTATCAATTCAATTCCAATCCCACAAAATGCACGGTGGGTATGAATTCAAGTTAAGAGGGCCTGGAGAGCCTAGAATCATATTAGTGTATTTAGAAATTTGGATTTATTATTTCTTCTTGATAGTTTGAATGTCTTTAACGTTTGAACGAAAGCCGATCATCACTATGACTCATTTTAGTCAGTACACTGATAAGTAACTTCTACCATGCACATATTACTGCAATTACACAATGCCACCATTCACAAATGTAACTTTCAGTCTAATTATCATCATTAGAAACTTAAATTTTCTTGCACTAATAGTGTATATATAGTACAATATAAATAATATATATGGACTGAGTTATTCATATTGTTCCCATCAAAAATCACATCTAGTTTAAACGTGTAGCTGCCGGCATTGAAATTAATAATTTTAAAAATTTAAAATACTCAAGCGCAACACGACGTTGTCGTGTAAGTTAAAGGCCACAAGAAGATAATTTTAGGACAAGGACCAGGCCATAAAGTTTCCGCAAATGGCATAATAATCATCTTGTATTCACAAGGCCTGTGGATCGATCGCGACCTATAATCCACATATCGGTAGAGGTTTTGAGGTGATCCGATATTGATTGTCTTTTTCTTCTCCGTTTAAGTGACCTTTAACTGCTAAAGCAAAGTGGGCGCGTTAATGAGTATGTACTCTATCCGATCGAAAGAGATTTCTCGGTTGTTTTGTTGTTATGACTAGCAATGTTCGGGACTACTTTTAGATCAAATGAATCATTTCCTTGTTGTAAAAATAAATTCTACCAACTCCACTTTAAGATAAGTACTTAAGTAGGTCTTTCATTTGATCTAAAGTTAGCTCCGAATATGACTAGTCAAGAGTCAAGACAACAAAACAAAACTGGAATATCTCTTTTGATCGGAGGGAGTATGCAATTTGATGTCACCGAGTACCCGAATTGAATTTAAACGTAGACCAACTAAGCATCTAGTCTATGTAGACTGTAGAGATCGAACCTACAACGAACCCTCCGTCCATGTACTAGACGCTGCTCAACGTATTGAGCTACGAACTGTCTTGAGCATAACAAAAATAATTTCCTAGCTAGTTCTAACAATTTATACCCCCTTTGTTCGGACCGAAGGATTTTCTTAACGCCTTTGTTCGCTGTAACTTTAAAATTCAAGAGGTTACCTTTGACACGCTCAAAGTCGACCGTTCTTTCATCTATTCTTTTGCGTGTAGAGTGATCGATTTTATGGTCAAGCTCATTGGTTCAATGGTTCTTATTACATTCGAGATGAGTGCTATTTTAATTTGTAGCACGCTAAGGTGAGATCTATTACATTCGAGATCATAGTTTTTATGGTGCAAATTTTCGCTATAGTATTTTGGTTCAAAGAGATTTTTTTGTTTCTTTTGCATTTTTGAGTTGCTATTCAGGGACTACTTAAAGATCAAATAAAATACCCGTTTGCCTTAAAATCAAGTAGAGTTGATAGACTGCAATGCAAAATGAAATATTTACTAATAATTCGAATTCGATGTGTTTTCATATGGGCGATTTGTCGATTTGTACAGTTTCTTCAACAATCTCATCATTAGTTTCTTATAAAATCAAGTAAAAGTTCACTTTGGGATGATTAATTGGCAGATTGGACTGATTAGAGATGCGACATTGTACATTATTCTCATAAGATCGATAACTATACAAATCGCATATCAATCAATTCAATAGAAAAGTAGCGTGTTGTGTCACCTTATTACCTTAACCGGCCACCAGGGGAGACGAGGGAAGGCGTCCACGGCACCACTAATAAATTCGTCGACCATGTACATATCCGACCAAGGTCATCTGAAAACTTACAAATGTTGGCCTTCCGAATCTCTCCACTTTTCAAATTGACGCTTGAAAACTTACCAGAATGGCCTATCTCGAGTAGAACCTCTTGTCCGTCTTCTGTATACGCACAAGGCCGAGGCCGAGGCTATAGCCATTCTCTCAATTCTTTTCCGAACATTGTCTTGATATCGCTGATTAAACAACGAACCAACTTACCCAATGCAAATTGTTTTCGACTGAAACGATGTTCAATTCTATATTATGAATCGTTACTTCACATTCTGAAGTTTCCGGCTCGAGGTAGATTTGAACCTTTTTCCATGACTTGTTGTTGTTGTGTTTTTTTTTTTTTTTTTTGAAATTCGGCGTCAATAGATAGAAATAAAGGATAATGTAAAGTTAATACAGATCAACGAATTAAAGAGTGTTGAAACACAATCGGGCCTGGGTCACACCCGGTAGGAGGATAGAGAGTCTGCATCATAAACCCAAGGAGATTCCATCCTAAAACCAATTGGCAATAGGAGGAGTAACTCCTTGGTTTATATACGACTCAACTCTTTCATCTTTTTCCAATGTGGGACACTCACAGGTGGAGCTCCTTTAACACTCCCCCTCACGTGTGAGTTCCCTTTTTACTAGCAGACTGGGCTTGGTGGCTAACCGGGGCTTTTCTAGCTCTTTTTGGTGGCATCGCAAACCGGGGCTCTCCTAACTCTCTTCGGTTGCGTAAATTTGATCCATCTGCAAGGGGCCCAGTTCATCTTCTTGAGTCCCATGACTTCAACCATGGGCTCTGATACCATGTTGAAACACAATCGGGCCTGGGCCACACCCGGTAGGAGGAGAGAGAGTCTGCATCATAAACCCAAGGAGGTTCCATCCTAAAATCAATTGGCAATAGGAGGAGTAACTCCTTGGTTTATATACGACTCAACTCTTTCCTCTTTTTCCAATGTGGGATACTCACAGGTGGAGCTCTTTTAACAAAGAGTTACAACAAACAACTACAACAAAGAGGAGCTCCCAGCAGCTGGTCCTCTAAAGGGCATGAAAATGTAGTTTTCATCGAAAAATTCCTTGATTTCATCACCAGGAACGCACATTTGAACAACCTGGTGAATGTCCAACGTCTTTCTCGCTTTTTTTGCCGAAATATCAGCCATACCATTATCTTTGCGACCAATGAAATCCAAGGTGATCTCGTCTAGTTCGGCATGTCTCTCGGACTGTCATGACTTGTTGTTGACGCCGTATATTTCGGCGTCCTCGCCTTTTCGAATTGGACGTGGCCAGATTGCGGCAGTGACGGCAACCGTAATATTTTATAATCATCACTGATGTGATCATAACCCAACCCAACTTCGTAATTGGCTACGAAGGATCGAGTGTCCAACACGGGTATTTGTTTTGACGCCCGGGTCAGAAGGTTGACCAAATAGAAGCCTTGTGTTTTGGACTGCAGTAAAAATAGCCTGTTGCAAGAAGGTACTGGACTGCCGAACCAAAACTTATCTTCTGGAGTACGAAACGTCATCGTTAAGTTTTCGACGACGTTGGTGTCGAAGTCATATGTGTTGGTAGAGTTGTGGTGGAGGATGAGGATTCCGGAACTTTTTCGAAGGTTGCGATTCTGATGGAGTTTACGGAAGTGTTGGCTTTCGATAATAGTATACCAAGTCGTCTTAGAGATTCGAGTGAAACGAAGTAGTTGATTTGCAGGTAATCTTAGCAGGATTTCAACTTCCATCTCCAATGAAAGGGAGGTTCCATGATTCTTTTCTTGCTTCTCCTCCTCCTCCTCTGGCATGTCTTTTGTGAGGTTCATTAGGGTTTGAATGGTTTGGAGTAGGGACTACGAAAGAGTGGTGTTATTCGTCGCCCGTAAAAGTTGGGTGCATGCAGTTGATATACGTATACTGTAGTACTTGTTTTGGTAGATATGACAATCCTCAGACAGGTTGATCTCCTAACCACTAGACCGACTTAAATCTTCATAATACCGTATCATTAAGGCGATTGCCCCCTTTGCACACAAGTTTCGTCACTTCACAAATCTAATAGTTACCAAAATATTAACATCAAGTTTGCTGCGTCCGCTCTAGATCTAGTGATTAAAATCATGGATTTTTGTCCATATTTTTAGTTTTGTGTTTTTTTTTTTTGCAAGAAGGTCCATACTTCTAAATTGAGTATTACAAAAAAAAAAAAGAAAGAAAAAAGAATCCCAAAAATTCTGAAAATTACAAAAGTAAGAGCTTAGTCGACCTAAAACACCATCCCAATTTCTAGTACAAATCCGAATAGAGAAAATTGCACAATTTGTGTCCTAGATGATGGGAGTTGAACAATTTTGAAATTGGGCTATGAAATAAGGGCCTGTTTGATATCTTTTTCTGTTTTCTGTTTTTTTGAAAACCAAAGTCCTGTTTTTAAAAACCAGAAAAAGTGGTTTTCAGTTTTCTGTTGTCAATTTTATGTTTCTATACGACTGTCATAGAATCAAACAATTTAAAGTTAATTTTATAACTTATTTAACTAAATTTTTTACGCAAAAAAACCAAAAACTGAAAACGGCAGTGATATCGAACGGGCCCTTAAGGTCTCACATTGTCGTTGGTTAGTATCTCGTTAAAGCAGAAATTGTAACAAGAAAAGTCTTGGTGTGGTGTTGTATATCGTACAGGCTTTGGTCTGCCTAAATTTTAAAAAATACTATTAAAACGATAGTCCGGTCAGATGTTCTGTCCTACTTGGTGTCTAATACTAATGTGAATCAAACTAAGTTTGTAAGATATTATCATACATACTGTTGTTGTATTACAATGATGAGACACGAAAGTGGGACAAACGATACACATTGTTAAAACAAGTTTATTGTAGATCAACATTGACGACAAAAACTTGGATCAGACGGTCTTTGTCGGAGGTTAACACTGATGGCATACAAGCTGCTGAAGTACCTATTTTCGTGTACCGGCGGAAACAGTGGCAAGAAACATGTTATTGTTAGCGAAGGCAAAATCAACAACCTTCCCTTAGATTTGGAGATGGAAATCTTGTCAAGACTAGGCTTAAAACAGCTCCATCGTTGCAGGTGCGTTTCTAGGTGTTGGCGTGACTTAATCAGTACGCAAACCTTCACTAAAGTTTACAGACATCGCCACGCCTACGAGGGAAACTCTGATGGCCTGCTCATCCTGATGAATGGGGCAAACTCTATGTACACCTTCGACTTCCATACAAGCGTCCTCAAAGAAATCACTCATCGTCCTCCTCATGGTTACGGCCTTTCGGACGTTTATAAGTTCCTTTTGCCATGTAATGGTTTGCTTTGTTTCGGAGGGGTTTTCCATGGACACAGACGATTACTGATCTTCAACCCGGCAACAGGTGCCCGTAAGTGTCTAAAACGCCTACCCTATCGTGACGACTTCCTAGATACTTACTATGGTTTTTGTTATGATCATGTGAGCGATGATTACAAGATCGTAATCGTAAAACACAAGTCTAGGTCTAATAGACGGTATAGAGAAAATGGTTATGTGTACAGCTTGAAAGCTAATACTTGGAAAACCATCGTTAAACCCTACTGGTCTGCGTACAGTAGAGCGACAATCACTCGGGGGAAGATGGTTTTTCTAAACAATAGACTTCATTGGGTGAGTCCTTATGATGAACATATAGCTCGATTCGAGCTTGGAACCGAAGAGTATGATGTTATATCATTGCCTAATCACGGTCACAAAATCGGAACCTATACTCAGTACATATGGTTAAGTGCTCTACAAGGATGTTTACATGTTATAAATACAATGAGGAAGGAATTTTGGATTATGAAGGAGTATGGTGTTGCGGAATCTTGGACTGTATTGTTCAAGTTTCCACCTCAAAGTACGATTCCGAGGAAATTTTACGGCTTGGACCTCTACGCTTACTCCGAAGATGGCCAAGAAGTTTTAGCAGGAGAAATTCGTGGTACAGATTATGTAGCATGCAACTTGGTAAGTCAAGAGGTTAGAAGTGTTCAAGTATGTAGTTTGCCTAGTACTGATAATGGGAATTATGGCTTCGTGACTACGTCTTGGACCGAAGGCTCCCTTGTTTCCCCGATCGACGATTAGTAGTTCAAGCCTCGTTCGTGTCCTCGATGAATTACTATCTTTCAGCTACTATTACATATATTATTTCAATAAGCTATCATTTCAGCATTCAGCTACTATATTTTAGCGTTCAACTGCTATTTCAGCTAGTTTTACCAAACATAACCTAAGAGTGTTTGACATAATTAGCTAATATAAGAGCTTGCGTATATAAAATTACATAAAAATAAATAAATTATATAATTTTAATCTCATGTTGTTTATGAAATAAATGAGGGTAAATTAGGTTTTAAAATTATGATAAGTAGCTTATATTTAAAATAAGTTACATGGAGTAACATATAAAATAAGCAACTTATTACTTAACTAGTAGTGTTACCAAATCAACTTATTTGGTCAAATAGCTTAATAAACTAGTTAAATAAGCTATTTTGACCAAATAATTCAACTTATTTTGCATACCAAACATAGCCTAACTTAAGATAACATAGTCGTGCATCGAACCCATTTTGAGCTTGGACACCAAGTCCTTTAAACGTGCAGGATGATGAACTTTCGTAAAGAAGTCAGCCAATTGATTTTGCGAGTAAACTAGAATAAGACGAAGATCCTGAGTGAAAATTGTAAAATAATGAGTGAAAGTATATAATAAGTATAATGTGCAATATAATGAGTGAACAGTTAACCGGAGGGTACGTAGCTCTAGGTACCCTCGGAGTACCTAATAATTTGCGCAACTTACCTGGTGCAATATATATTTGATACTCCAAGAGGCAAGGGCGAAGCAAGGCCAAAATGACAAGGGGGCCGCAACCGCCAAACTAACCATATTACAACTTATATTTATTTTCGGTAACATTCACAAATCAATTTCGCATCAAAAATATACAAATTTAATTTTTGAACGATAAATAGAACTTAAATATTAGACTTCACATCATCCAAATACAACAATTTTACCGAGTATCTTGTTAGAAAATTCCATTGAAGGATTCCAAAAGCTTTAGCACTCAGAATAGTTTCGTCTTCTCTTCTTCTAATTCATTGTCCTTAACAACCAGTAGAAAAAAAAGATCAGAAGGATAATGAAGTATCAGCAATGTAAACAATGAGTAGTCATTAGTACCTGTTGAAGTGACACCTAAAATACTCCACATATGAGTGTCCCACATTGGAAAATTAGAAGAGATTTGTCTACCATATAAGCCAAAGGGTTACTCCTCCTATAGCCAATTGGTTTTAGGATGGAACCTCATTGGGCTTACTAATTGGACTCTCTCTTCTCCTTACGGGTGTGGCCCATGCCCGCGTAATTTCACATGGTATCAGAGCCCATGGTTGAAGTTCTGGGTCTCAATTAATTAACCTAGGCCAAAAAATGGCGATAACTCGGCCACTGATAAAATCAGTGCATAATTGCAGCTGGCTTTACGGTAAGCCAGTTTGCCTTTAAAAGGGACCTCACATGTGGAGTAGATTGAAGTTCAGCCTTACATTCTTACAGAGATACCCTGATACGTAGTGTGATCATGAAGCTAGGTGCTTACTCGTCTAGCACGCACATCACTGCTGGAAAAAGCTAGCTAGAAGAACAAAGAGCTTAGTATTAATTAACAAATGCAGCAAAGTAATTCATGTCTCAAGAATAAAGGATAGATGCTATTAAACATTGTCAAAAGTGCAAAAAAAAAAAAAAAAAAAAAAGATCAAAGTTTCATAAAAATCAGATTCTTTTCTTCACTCATGGGTCATAATGGCTCTAAATCTTAACCAACTCACCAAAATTCTAATCCTCGACCCATAATCAACCATTTCATAATTAAATGGATCACCCTCAAATTTCAAAAACCCACATTTCATCTCTAATAATCCTAATTTTCGCGATCACATCTTCTTACTTTCCGCTCATCTCGTCACAGTCCTCCCTATGTAGAAGATCCTGTGGAGGGATACCCATAAACTACCCCTTAAGCATCGATGATGGTTGTGGCAGCCCATACTACCGCCACGTGTTAGTATGCTCCGAATCAGGGAACATTCTGGAGCTCCGGACACCCTCCGGGAAGTACATGGTTAAGTCGATTAGCTATTCGGATCCCCACATTCTGTTGTTGGATCCATCAATGTGGGCTTGCCATGATGCAGACCGGTTTCGGCCCACTAGGCCCTTCAGCTTGGATAGCAGCGTTCACTTGTCTTTGTCTAACCAAAATGAGTACCTCTTCTTTAACTGTAGCCCTGACCATGTCATCATGGAGCCTAGGTTTGTGTCTTGTTTACGCAACCTTTTATTATTACTATTACGACCACGATAACACGTATTGCTAACACAAAGTTTTGGATGAACTCGTTTCACATCGTATATCTATATTCGTGAAATAGATGCATCCAAAACGTAAAACGATACAAAGTAAATTCATTTCGCTAAGAATTAATTTTCTCTAATGATATGATTAAGTTTATACGTGCATTTTACGACAGGCCGATGTTTTGTGAGAGGTTCCCTGATCGTTGCGACATGACGTGTGATCCGGCGAGTTATTTGTGCCGGCATTTACCTGAATGTAAATCGAATGTGTTACAAGGGAGTTCCTGCTGTTCTTACTACCCGAAAGCGACAGAGTCTTTAAGGATGATGCTTAAGCATTGTCCGAGCTACACAAGCGTACACTGGAAGAATGTTGGTGGGTTAGGAACCAACAGACCGTATGATCAGGTTCCGGAGTACGGTGTTCGAGTCGACTTTGAGATTCCGGTGACTAGCAACTGTCTCCAGTGTCAGGACCGCGCTAAGGGTGGTGGTACTTGTGGGTTCGAAACAGGGAATCAGGATTTTCAATGCTTGTGTGAGGATAGGAATGTTACAACATTTTGTAAAGGTATGGTATCATTTTCGGGATATTACAATTATACGACTAAGTTTATCGAGTTGTTGCTCCTATTGACTATTGGTTTTAGGATTTGAAATTGACTTAATGGTTGGTGCGACTTTAAATGCATGTTTTTGGCTTGAAATAAAGTGTTGACTGTTGAGTGTCCATACGTGATATGGTTATTATACGTCTATACCCATATCTAAGTATCGAGTGTTCCACACGTGTATTAAACCATGCATAAGTGTTGATTGTTGTTACGTATGATATATGGCAGATCGTACGATTGAAAAACACAGGGGAAATCATGGAGCAATTGCAGGTAACTTAAGTTATGTGTAACTTAATTAACTTCTAATTAAGAATTTAATCAGAGGGACTAAAAACAGAACGCCTAATTAACTGGCCAATAATCATCTGTGTGGTGTACGTAGGAACGGCGACGGCCGTCTCCGTTGCCGGAGGTGTAGGCATTGGAGCAGGGATATTGTACTTGAAGAAGTTGAGAGCAAAAGCACCAGTAACACATGGTGTTCAAACTAATGACAACAGAGTTTTCTAAATTTTGATACTAATTAGGACTTAGATTATACTTTGCATTTTGTATTTGTTAGATTATTATTGTGCAATGTACGTGTAACAAAAGTACCATACTTATTGTTTAATTTGAATTATGATACTCGTCGTATAACAGATATTAAAAGTGTCTATTCGTATTTTATATGTCTAGTTATTAGACCTTCAATTTTCGCGTCAGGAGACTATGCATAGCTACACATTCCGTAAGAGCAAGCACTATTTTTAGCGCATTCGTTGCGGCAACTCCCACAATTATGCACATCCTTCAAAGAGTTCACACAAGTCCCATTACAACAAATCTCCGGAAACTTGCACCTTACTCCACATCTGCCACAGTTGTTATCGTCCGTTTTGACACTCACACACCTGTTATTACAACATTCAACGTTTTCTGATCTCCCACCGATAAGGCAGACCGTAATCAGCCTGTTGCACGTTATGGATACAGAGTTGTCTTCTGCTAGTCGACCCTGAAAATTAACATGACGATGAGTATTTGATGGTTTTGTGTGGTAATAAGGACTAAAAGCTTGCAATTTTCGCGATTTTGCATCGCGGTATTGGGCTTGTGCAAAGGGAAGAGCAACAAGGAAAGCCATGAGAATTGCTAGGGATATGATCATGACCTTGGTGTTCATCATGGTGTTTAATTTGGATATGTATGTAAGCATGTATATGAATATATGTTTGCATGTATAATGTGTGTATGATTGTATATATATAGGCTTGTAAAATAACGCACATGTATCAATTTTAGGACTTAAAAAGTAGTATAATGATGATCCGGATCATAATAAGATACTAGATTTTGTGTAGACATGCATGTATATAGTGTGACAAAATTAATAGTAAATGGAAGCAAAGCTAGCTAGACTTGCTTGTGGAAAGAGATAGTATATTCACCTTCACTTTACAGTACACCAAGTGTAGTCTAAGAAACAACATACAATATATATCATACTCAATTACGCATGATTATTGATCTCAGCTCCCGTACTAATAATAGAAGTACTAAGAACTGAAATAATACTCCTATGTCAACAATAATCACGCAGGTTGGTTAGCTTAATTGATAAAAGATGTAATGAAAGTTTCGACCCTCTTTAATCTAAGGTTGACTCCTCTCGAAAGTTTCAATACGATCGCGATCTCTTTGAGCGGGAGAGTGTTATAGTACATTATATGTATGTTGCCAAGAGGCTAACCTAAATTTGTGGTTAGAATTCTTAGAAATGTATCTAATGATCTTGTCACTTACGTAAGAGACACACTTTTGTAATGAAGTACCCCTTGTATGTTCCTCCTACGGAATCACTAGAAATGCAAACTTGAAACAGTTTGACTTTTATAAATAATTTATTAGATGATACGTTGATCATATAAAACTCGTGATACCAACATGACATGATATCATACTAAATAAACTAGGTGTTTCAATGAATATATGAACAGGCAAAAATGCAAAATACATAGCCAAATCAAAACAATGTTGTAAACCGCGATATAGTAACTAATCCCTCCGACTCTAAGAGATTTTCCTGTTTCTTTTTGAAGTTTTGAGGTGGCATGTTGGGTTCTATTTTTAGATCAAATGAATAGTTCACTTGCTGCAAAATTTAGTAAATATTACATTGTGCATTGCAGTCTACCAACTCTACTTGATTTTAAGGCAAACGAGTTTTTCATTTTGTCTGAAAATATCCCTAACATGGTAACTCAATACATCTTTTAAATCGGAGGGAGTATAGAACGAAGCCAATTGAGAAATCGAACAATTGAGAAGAGGAGAGCTAGACAGAAAAAAAAAATCTCAAAACAAAGCACATGCATCAATATTAATCACACAAATGGGTTGGGTTTTTATTAGTGGTTAATCGGCTATTCAGTTGCTCTAATCGTTTGTTCTCTTTGACGATATCTTTAATATAACAGGATCTGATCTAAATTTTCTTTTGAATTCAACTAGTCTTATAACTCTTATTTAATTCAGAGTAAACAATAACAACATGGATACGTGATAGATATACGACAATATTTGTCAAAGATGAAAACTTTATTGAAGAGCATAAATTAAATGAGAAACGAAGGAGGTAGTGTGATTTGATGGGACTAGAACGACCTTAGGATAACAATTTCTGGTCAAGCTTCAACCTAAATGACTATCTATTACGAGTAATATAACTGTTTAGATTTTAGAGTGCTTATCTAACTGTAATGAAAATGACCAACTCTTAAGAATACAAAGAATATGAAAATATCAATCAGATTAATTAATCCTAAGTAATAATTAGGCCAATAACCATTGCACACTTGAGAATTTTTGTACAGTATTGAGTAATCCAGCTGGAAGTTTGACCTTGTACAAACGTACGGGAAACTTCTTATGTAATTAACTCGTTGACACTGCCACACTGGATTGGAGTAATTTAAAAATTAGGCGTTTGACCTTGAATTTTTGGGATATATTAAAAGAATCGTATAGCGTTAGTGGTTTTAACTTTTAACGCATCCTTTTTTTTTTTTATAAAATTAATATATACCAAAATAAATCACAAACTTGAAACAGATAATAATAAACTTTTGTAAGTGGAACATTATTAGATTGGAAATTTGGAATTGTTAGTTCAGTGACTCCGTGATCGCCTCTGAAAGATCAAAAGGTGAAACTAATCCGATTCTGAGTTGTTGATGTTTATATTGATGGATCCGAGTTCGATTTTTTTTAACCAAATGAAACATGCATAATGCATAATGCAAATGACAAACGTTTATTATCTTTTCTCATTCTATTTTTTAGGGTCCATCTTTTATTTCATTCTTTGATTGCTAATAATTTATGACCATATTCATGGTTTCGCTTTCTATATACCTCGAATTCTCTATATATATGATTGATGTCATCTAAAATGTGTTTAAAGTTTTCAATATCACGTGGTAATTACTATTATCAAGTACTGAAAAATGAGTACTAAGATTATTAGTTTCCGAATAAATAATTTTGTCACCAATATGTACATATATTTTGATAGCTAAGGAGTTTCATTTGCTCTATTGATGTATTGTAACCCATATGAATTGAACATTTTATTATCAAAACCAACTTTAAGTTGACTTACTTTCATCTAATTATTAGCTAATCAAATTAAACACCAAGGGTGCAAATGTCAACAATATAATAACATCTATTAATAGATTAACCATGGTTCATAGATTTATTTTTTCTTCCACACAAGCCTAACTTTTGGTTTACTAAGACTACACGTAGACGTTTGAAGTAGACCACTCCACTATAGATCTATACCCGCCTAAAACCCTTTGAAATCAAATTGTATATTCGTACATATGCCATGTTTCCTTCACTATAAATACATCTTCAAACTTCCCTCCTTCAATCAACCATTGCAAACTAAATCATACCCTCCATATTGTTCATCAAATCACCTTATACTAGCTAACAAAATGAAGAGTTTGATCTTCACATTCTTGTTTGTTTCAACCCTCGTTATGACTCTCCTAGCGAGTCAGTCCTCAGCCACTCAAACCAAACAAAAGATCGACTCCAACTCTGAGGAACTAGCGTCTGAGCATGTAAGAGTCAATACTGATTCATATAGAGGGTCGAGTCGTTTCTTAGGCCGCCATAAACCACACTACCAAAATCCAATTAATAAAGGTCATCATGGGCCGCGACATCACGTGACATGTGACAACTTCCCTAGGATATGCCGTGTCAAGGGGAGCCCTGGACCTGACTGTTGTAGGAAGAAGTGTGTCAATGTATGGACGGACAACCATAATTGTGGGATGTGTGGGTTGAAATGTAGGTACCATGAAACTTGTTGCAATGGGAGGTGTGTAGACACTTTGCATGACAGGAGGAATTGTGGGGGTTGTCACAACAAGTGCAAAAGAGGAAGTGTTTGCTACTATGGGATGTGTAGCTATGCATAGACGATCGACGTCGACGGCATCATATATTATTTAACGATCGCATTCGATCTTCATCATATCATTCGATTAATTTACTGGATATAAATTTATATTCCTACATTGTCTCGAGGGTCCATAAATTATTTAGATTGCTAATTGGTTGCATAAGAAATGAAATAAAGAAGATCTCTAGCTATAACCTCAGCTTAAGAGTCCCAAAATGTATGTATGTACTATATATTACATAATTTGGAAACATTCATTCTAGTGAATGCAAACATAATTTGCGTACAGTTACTATTGTATTGATTCATGACTTTAAATGTACCATTATATCATATTTATATATTACCATGATATCATTTTACCATATATTATATATATTAGCTCTTTTTGAACTCATGTCACTGATCCAAACATCAAGGACGCATCTCCAAGGCTCCAAAGACGAGCTATAACAGAGTTCTCGAGTTCGAATCTAGGTAGCCCCCTCCTTTGATATGATGTAGCCTTAATAAAAAGAGTCCGGTTTAAGTGTTGTGTTTGTGAGCTAGTTTACTACCCACGTTTCAAGTCCAAATATTTGAAAAACCCAAGAGAAGATAAAGAAAACGGCCAAAATAGTCATAAATAAATCCATATAAATTGACGAGCATCGAATCGCATGAAATACTTCACAAAATAAGGGAACCCACACTCAAATCCAACAAGTATAGTCCAAGTGTATCTACAGTAATGTTTGCAGGACATTTGACGTTTTTCGAAAAATTGATCAAATTTGACCAGAATCGCAATAAATAATCCACGGTTTTTCGATAAAATAGCTCCGGAGCCAAGACGACTCAAAATTTGGTGGTAGTCTGTAAGTATGATATAACGAGGATTTGCAAAATATTAGAGTAAAAAACCTAAGAGAAGATAAGGAAAACGGCCAAAACGGTCATAAATGCATACAAAGTGATTATCATCAAAACGCCTGAAATACTTCACAAAATGAGTAACCATCACTAAACCAACAACTATAGTCCTAATAAGCTATCTACAGTAATGTTTGGAGGACATTTGGCGTTTTACGAAAAATTCACAAATTTGACCACCAATCGCAGTACATAATCTACGATTTTTTCGATAAAATGACTCTGGAGTAAAAACGGTTCAAATTTGGTGGTAGTCTCTACATACGATGCAATGAGGATTTCCAAAATATTAGAGTAAAAAACGTTAGAGAAGATAAGGAAAACGACCAAAATGATCATAAAACCATACAAAGTGATAATCGTCGAAACGCATAAAGTACTTCACAAAATGAGGAATCAACACTCAAATATAAAAAGCATAGTCCTAATGTATCTATAGTAATGTTTGGAGGGCATTTGGTGTTTTTCGAAAATTGATCAAATTTGACCAGAATCGCAGTACATAATCCACGGTTTTTCGATAAAATGGCTCCGGAGTAAACACGGTTCAAATTTTGGTGGTAGTCTCTAAGCATGATATAATGAGAATTTGCAAAATATTACAGTAAAAAACCTAAGAAAATATAAGGAAAACGGCCAAAGCGGTCACAAATTCATTCAAAGTAACGAGCGCCGAAACGCATTAAATACTTCACAAAACGAAGAACAAACACTCAAAGCCCACAAGTGTAGTTCTAGGGTATCTAAATATTGTTTGGAGGGCATTTGACCTTTTTCGAGAAATTAATCAAACAGGAAGAGAATCGCAGTAGTTAATCCACAGTTTTTCGAAAAAATGGCTCTAGAGCAAAAACGATTCAAATTTTGGTGGTAGTCTCTTAGTATGTTATAATGAGGATTTGCAAAATATTCAAGTAAAAAGCGTAAGAGAAGATAAAAAAAATATGCCAAAACGGTCATAAATCCATACAAATGGATGATCGTCGAAAAGCATAAAATACTTCACAAAACGAGGAACCAACACTAAAATCCAAAAAGTATAGTCCTAGTGTATCTACTACAGTAATGTTTAGAGGGCATTTTGTGTTTGTCGAAAAATTGATCAAAATTGACCAGAATCGCAGTACATTAATCCACGGTATTTCGATAAAATGGTTCCGGAGCCAAAATGACTCAAATTTTGGTGATAGTCTGTAAGTATGATATAATGAGTATTTGCAAAATATTAGAGTCAAAATCTAAGAGAAGATAAGGAAACGGCCAAAACGGTCATAAAGACGTACGAAGTGATGATCATCGAAACGCGTGAAATACTTCAAAAAATGAGGAACCAATACTAAAATCCAACAACTATAGTGCAAAGGTATCTACAATAATGTTTAGAGGACAGTTGGCGGTTTACGGAAAATTCATCAAATTTGACTAGAATCGCAGTACATAATCCACGGGTTTTCGATAAAATGGTTTCGTAGTAAAAGCGGCTCAAATTTTGGTGGTAGTCCCTAAGTATTATACAATGAGGACTTGCAAAATATTAGAGTAAAAAAGGTAAGAAAAGATAAGGAAAATGACCAAAATGATCATAAATTCATATAAAGTGATAATTGTAGAAGCACATGAAATATTTCACAAAATGAGGAAGCAAAACTCAAATTAAACAATTATAGTCCTAGGGTATCTAGAGTAATGTTTGGAGGGCATTTTGCGTTTTTTCGAAAAATTGATCAAATTTGACAAGAATCGGAGTACATAATCCACGATTTTTCGATAAAATGGCTCCGGAGCAAAAACGACTCAAATTTTGGTGCTTATCTCTAAATATGATATAATGAGGGTTTGCAAAATACCTAGAATCAAAACCAAAGAGAAGATAAGGAAAACGGCCAAATTGGTCATAAATCCATACAAAGTGACGATCGTCGAAACGCATAAAATACTTCACAAATGAGGAACCAAAACTCAACTCTAATTTAATTTTTGGAGGACATTTGCCTTACTTCGACAAATTGATCAAATTTAATCGGAATCGCAGTACATAATCTACGATTTTTCGATAAAATGGCTCGGATAAAAAACGTCTCCAATTTTGGTTGTAGTGTCTAAGTATGATATAATAAGGATTGGAAGAATATTAGGGCCAAAAACCTAAGAGACGGTTCGAAAAACGGTTAAACGATCATAAATCCTTAAAAGCGTGGAAACACATGAAATACTTCACAAAATGAGGAAGCAACATACAAATTCGACATGTATAATCCTAGGCTATATTAAGTAATGTTTGGAGGACATTTGGCAATTTTTGAAAAATTGATCAAACTTGACAAGAATTAGAGTAAAATCCACAGTTTTTAGATAAAATTGCTCTAGAGCGAAACCGACTCAAATTTTGGAGGTAGTCTCTAAGTATGATATAATGAGTATTTTCAAAATGTTAGAGTCAAAAACCTAAGAAAAGATAAGGAAAACGGCCAAAACGATCCTAAACCCATACAAAGTGACGGGTGTCGAAACGCATGAAATACTTCACAAAATGAGGAATCAACACTCCAATCGAATAACTATAGTCCTAGACTAGCTTCATTAATGTTTGGAGGACAATTGTCTTGTTTCGAAAAATTGATCAAATTTGACCGGAAATCCAAGGTTTTTCGATAAAAAAACTATGGAGCCAAAACGGCTGAAATTATTGTACTAGTCTATAATTATGATAAAATGAAGATTTGCAAAATATTAGAATAAAAAACCTAAGATAAGATAAGATAAGAAAAACAGCTAAAACGGTTATGAATCCATACAAAGTGACGTGAGTCGAAACGCATGAAATATTTCAAAAAATGAGAAACCTATACTCAATTCCAACAAGTATAGTTCTAGGAAATCTTCATTAATGTTTGGAGGACATTTGACTTATTTCGAAAAATTGATCAAATTTCACGGATTGCAGTACATAATCCACGGTTTTTTTTTGATAAAATAGCTCCGGAGGATTAACGGCTCAAATTTTGGTAGTATTGTCTAATTATGATAAAATGACGATTTGCTTAATATTAGAGTCAAAAACCTCATCGAAGATAGGAAAAACATCCAAAACAGTTATAAATCCATACAAAGTGACGTTAGTTGAAACGCATGACATACTTCACAAAATGAGGAAGCGACACTCAAATTAACCAAGTATAGTGAAAGAGTATCTAATTCAATGTTTGGAAGACATTTGGCTTATTTCGAATAATTGATCAAATTTGATCGAAATCGCAGTCCATAATCCACGATTTTTCTATTAAAATGTATGATATAATAAATATTGGAAAAATATTAGGCCAAAAACCTTAGATATGGTTAGAAAAACGACTAAAATGATCATAAATCCATATAAAGTGACGAGCGTCGAAAAGCATAAAATACTTCACAAAATGAGGAACCAACACACAAATCCGACAAGTATAGTCCTAGGCTATATTCAATAATGTTTGGAGGACATTTGACGTTTTTCGAAAAATTGATCAAATTTGACCAGAATCCTAGTATATAATCCACGATTTTTTGATAAAATGGCTCCGGAACAAAAAGGCTCATATTTTAGTGGTTGTCTCTAAGTATGATATAATGAGGATTCGCAAAAAGTTAGAGTAAAAAACACAAGAAAAGATAAGAAAAACGCCAAAACGGTCATAAATCTATCGAAAGTGACAAGCGTTGAAATGCATGAAATGCTTCACAAAATGAGGAATCAGCACCCAAATCCAACAAGTATAGTCTTAGATTATCTACAGTAATGTTTGGAGAACATTTGACGTTTTTCGAAAAATTGATCAAAATTGACCAGAATCGTAGTATATATATAGTCCACGATTTTTCGATAAAATGGCTCCGAAAAAAAAGGGCTCAAATTTTGATGGTAGTCTCTCTAAGTATGATATACTGAAGATTTGCAAAAAATTATAGTGAAAAACCTTAGAATAGATAAGGAAAACTGACAAAACGGTCATAAATCCATACAAAGTGACGAGCGTTGAAATGCATGAAATACTTCACAAAATGAGGAAACAACACTCAAATCCAACAATTATTGTCTTAGACTATCTACAGTAATGTTTGGAAGACATTTCGCGTTTTTCGAAAAATTGATCAAATTTGACGAGCATCGGAGTATATAAACCACAATTTTTCGATAATATGGCTCTGGAACAAAAGCTCAAATTTTGGTGGTAATCTCTAAGTATAATATAATGAGGATTCGCAAACAATTAATGTAAAAATCCTAAGAAAAGATAAGAAAAACAACCAAAACGGTAATAAAACTTTAGAAAGTGACAAGCGTTGAAATGCATGAAATAGTTCACAAAATGACGAATCAGCACCTAAATCCAAGAAGTATAGTTTTAGACTATCTCCAGTAATGTTTGGAGGACATTTGACGTTTTTCGAAAAATTGATCAAATTTGACCAGAATCGCAGTATATAATCCACGATTTTTCGATAAAATGGCTCCGGAACAAGAAGGGCTCAAATTGTGGTGGTAGTATCTAAGTATGATATAATGAGGATTCACAAAAAATTGGAGTCAAAAACCAAAGAAAAGATAAGAAAATTGGTCAAAACGGTCATAAATCCATACAAACTGACAAGCGTTTAAATGCATGAAATAATTCACAAAATTTGGAATCAGCACCCAAATCCAACAAGTATAGTCTTAGACTATCTACAGTAATGTTTGGAGGACATTTCACGTTTTTCGAAAAATTGATCAAAATTGACCAGAATCGTTCACGATTTTTCGATAAAAGTGCTCCCGAATAAAGAGGGCCCAAATTTTGGTGGTAGTCTCTAAGTTTGATATAAGGAGGATTTGCAAAAAAAGTAGAGTGAAAAACCTAAGAAAAGATAAGGGAAACGGGCAAAACGGTCATAAATCTATACAAAGTGACGAGCGTTGAAATACATGAAATACTTCATAAAATGAAGAAACAACACTCAAATCCAACACGAATAGTCTTAGACTATCTACAGTAATGTTTGGAGGACATTTCACGTTTTTCGAAAAATTGATCAAATTTGACCAGATTAGCAGTATAATATATAATCGACGATTTTTCGATAAAATGGCTCCGAAACAAAAAAAGGCTCAAAATTTGGTGATAGTGTCTAAGTACGATATAATGAGGATTCGCAAAAATTTAGAGTAAAAAACCTAAGAAAAGATAAGAAAAACAACCAAAACGGTCATAAATTCATACAAAGCGACAAATGTTGAAATGCATGAAATACTTCGCAAAATGAGGAATCAACACCCAAAACCAACAAAGTATAATCATAGACTATCTATAGTAATTTTTTGAGGACATTTGATGTTTTTCGAAAAAATAATCAAATTTCACCAGAATTGCAGTATATAATTTACGATTTTTCGATAAAATGGCTATGTCACAAAGAAGACTCAAATTTTGGTGGTAGTCTCTAAGTCTGATATAAGGAGGATTTGCAAAAACTTATAGTATAAAACCTAAGAAAAGATAAGAAAAACAGCTAAAACGGTAATAAATCTATAGAAAGTGAGAAGCGTTAAAATGCATGAAATACTTTACAAAATGACGAATCAGCACCTAAATCCAACAAGTATAGTCTTAGACTATCCCCAGTAATGTTTGGTGGAAATTTGACGTTTTTCGAAAAATTGATCAAATTTGACCAGAATCGTTGTTTATAATCCACGATTTTTTCGATAAAATGCCTCCGGAAGAATAAGGGCTCAAATTTTGGTGGTAGTCACCTATGTTGCACGAGTACGGACACCGACACGGACACCGGGACTCTTCAATCTCAAAATTTAGGACACCGACACCGCTATTATGTTTTATTATAAATATATTAAAATAAATTAAATATTATATTTTTAATAAAAACAAGAAGAGTTTATAACTTTAAAACTTAAAAAAATTTCAAAATGAAGATATTACACACATGATCATTGAATATGTTAAGGGAAACGCTAAGGAATTCGAGATTAACAATGCTATTTCGCCTAAATGTTTGCTTAATATTTTTTTTTTTGTGTCCTAGAGGTGTCCAACCGGTGTCCTGTGTGTAAAAAACCGGGTTTTGTGTCCGAGTTAAAAAGAATAAACCGGACACCGGACCGACCGTGTCCGACACGTGTCCTCCCGGTGTCCTCCTGGTGTCCGTGTCCGACACCGTATTGGACACGGACACGTCACTTGGGAGAGGTGTCTGTGCTTCATAGGTAGTCACTAAGTGTGATATAATGAGAATTTGCAAAAAATTAGAGTGAAAATCCTAAAAAACGATAAAGGAAACGGCCAAAACGGTAATAAATCTAAACAAAGTGACGAGCGTTAAAATGCATGAAATACTTCACAAAATGAGGAAACAACACTCAAATCCAACACGTATAGTCTTTGACTATCTACAGTAATGTTGGGAGAATATTTCTGTTTTTTGAAAAATTGATCAAATTTGACCAGATTTGCAGTATATAATACACGATTTTTCGATAAAATGGCTCCGGAACAAAAAGGGGTCAAATTTTGGTGGTAGTCTCTAAGTATGATATAAGGAGGATTTGCAAAAAGTTAGAGTAAAAAACCTAAGAAAAGGTAAGAAAATTGGCCAAAACGGTCATAAATCTATACAAACAGAAAAAAGCGTAGAAATGCATTAAATACTTCACAAAATGAGGAATCAGCACCCAAATCCAACAAGTAAAGTCTTAGACTATCAAGAGTAAATTTTAGAGGACATTTGACGTTTTTCGAGAAATTGATTAAGTTTGACCAGAATTGCAGTATATAATCCCCGATTTTTCGATAAAATGGCTCAGGAACAAAAAGGGCTCAAATTTTGGTGGTAGTATCTAATTGTGATATAAGGAGGATTTTCAAAAAGTTAGAGAGAAAAACCTATGAAAAGGTAAGGGACTTGGGGGAAACAGTTATAAATCTATACAAAGTGACGAGCGTTGAAATGCATGAAATACTTCACAAAATGAAGAAACAACACTGAAATCAACACGTATAGTCTTACACTATCTACAGTAATGTTTGGAGGACGTTTCACGTTTTTCGAAAAATTGATCAAATTTGACCAGATTTTCAATATATAATCTACGATTTTTCAATAAAATGCCTCCGGAACAAAAATGGCTCAAGTTTTGGTGATAGTCTCTAAATATGATATAATAAGGATTCGCAAAAGATTAGACTAAAAAACCTAAGAAAAGATCAGAAAAACAGGCAAAACGGTCACAAATCCATTCAAACTAACAAGCATTGATATGCATGAAATATTTCACAAAATGAGGAATCAGCCACCAAATCCAACAAGTATAGTCTTAGACTATCAAGAGTAAATTTTGGAGGTCATTTGACATTTTTCGAATTGATCAAATTTGACCAGAATTGCAGAATGTAATCCACGATTTTTCGATAAAATAGCTTTGGAACAAAAAGGGCTCAAATTTTGGTGGTACTCTCTAAGTATGATATAAGGAGGATTTGCAAAAAATTAGAGTTAAAAACCTAAGAAAAGATAAGGGAAACGGCCAAAACGGTCATAAATCTACACAAAGTGATGAGCGTTGAAATGCATGAAATACTTTACAAAAAGAAGAAACAACACTCAAATCCAACACGTATAGTCTTAGACTATCGACAACAATGTTTGGAGGACATTTCACGTTTTTCGAAAAATTGGATCAAATTTGACCAGATTTGCAGTATGTAATCCATGATTTTTCGATAAAATGCTTCCGGAACAAAAAGGGTTCCAATTTTGGTGATAGTCTCTAAGTATGATATAATGAGGATTCGCAAAAAATTAGCGGAAAATTCACGTGGTGACCCTGAGTTCAGGGTTACCGTGTGCACTAAATGCATAGTACATGGTTACCGTGTGCGGAAACTTAAAATTCGGGTCACCACGTGCAATCTTGCAAAACTCAGGGTCCCCACGTGAATTTTCCGAAAAATTAGTGGCAAAAACCTAAGAAAAGATAAGAAAAACAGTCAAAACGGTAATACATCTATAGAAAGTGACAAGTGTTGAAATGCATAAAATAATTCACAAAATGACGAATCAGCACCTAAATCCAACGAGCGTTAAAATGCATGAAATACTTCACAAAATAAGGAAACAACACTCAAATCCATCACGCATGAAATACTTCACAAAATGAGGAATCAACACCCAAATCAAACAAGTATATTAATAGACTATCTACAGTAATGTTTTCAAGACATTTCACGTTTTTCGAAATATTGATCAAAATTGACGAGATTTGCTGTATATAAATCCACGATTTTTCGATAAAATGGCTCCGTAAGAAAAAGGGCTCAAATTTTGGTGATAGTCTCTAAGTATGATATAAGGAAGATTTGCAAAAAGTTAGATTAAAAAACCAAAGAAAAGATAAGAAAGTTGGCCAAAATGGACATAAATCCGTACAAATAGAATAGCATTGAAATGCATGAAATACTTCACAAAATAAGGAATCAGCACCCAAATCAAACAAGTATAGTCTTAGGCGATCTACATTAATGTTTGTAGGACATTTGACGTTTTTCAAACAATTGATCAAATTTGACTAGAATCGCTGTATATAATCCACGATTTTTCGATAAAATGGTTCCGGAACCAAAAAGGGGTCAAATTTTGGTGGTATTATCTAAGTATGATATAAGTAGGATTTGCAAAAAAATTGAGTAAAAAACCTAAGAAAAGATAAGAAAATTGACCAAAACGGTCATAAATCCATACAAACTGAAAAGCGTTGAAATGCATGAAATACTTCACAAAATGAGGAATCAGAACCCAAATAAAACAAGTATAGTCTTAGGCTATCTACAGTAATGTTTGGAGGACATTTTACGTTTTTCAAAAAAATGATCAAATTTGACTATAATCGATGTATATATAATCCACGATTTTTCGATAAAATGGTTCCGGAACAAAAAAGGGGTCAAATTTTAGTGGCATTCTCTAAGTATGAAATAATGAGGATTTGCAAAAAATTACAGTCAAAAACCTATGAAATGATAAGAAAATTGGCCAAAACAGTCATAAATCCATACAAACTGAAAAGCGTTGAAATGCATGAAATATTTCACAAAATGAGGAAACAACACTCAAATCCAACACCCATAGTCTTAGACTATCTACATTAATGTTGGGAGGACATTTTACTATTTTTGAAAATTTGTTCAAATTTGACCAGATTTGCAGTATATAATTCACGATTTTTCGATAAAATGGTTCCGAAACAAAAAGGGCTCAAATTTTGGTGATAGTCTCTAAGTATGATATAATGAGGATTCGCAAAAAACTAGATTAAAAAACATAAGAAAAGATACGAAAAACAGACAAAACGGTAATAAATCTATAGAAAGCGACAAGCGTTGAAATGCATGAAATATTTCACAAAATGATGAATCAGCACCTAAATCCAACAAACTGAAAAGCGTTGAAATCCATGAAATACTTCACAAAATGACGAAACAACACCCAAATCAAACAAGTATAGTCTTAGACTATCTACAGTAATGTTTGGAGGACATTTCACGTTTTTCGAAAAACTGATCAAAATTGACCAGAATCGTTGTATATAATCCACGATTTTTCGATAAAATGCCTCCGGAACAAAAAGGGCTCAAATTTAGGTGGTATTCTCTAGGTATGCTATAATGAGGATTCGAAAAAAATTAGAGTAAAAAACCTAAGAAAACATAAGAAAAACGGCCAAAACTGTAATACATCTATAGAAACTGACAATTGTTGAAATGCATGAAATATTTCACAAAATGACGAATCAGCACCTAAATCGAACAAGTATAGTCTTAGACTTTCTCCATTAATGTTAGGAGGACATTTGACGTTTTTCAAACAATTGATCAAATTTGACATGAATCGCTGTATATAAGCCGCGTTTTTTTTATTAAATGGCTCCGGAATAAAAAGGGCTCAAATTATGGTGGAATTCTCTAAGCATGATATAAGGAGGATTTGCAAAAAAATTAGAGTAAAAAACGTAAGAAAAGATAAGAAAATTAGTCAAAACGGTCATAAATCCATACAAACTGAAAAGCGTTGAAATGCATGAAATATTTCACAAAATGACGAATCACCACCTAAATCCAACAAGTATTTTCATAGACTATCTCCATTAATATTTAAAGGACATTTCACGTTTTTCGAAAAATCGATCAAATTTGACCAGATTTGCAGTATATAATCCACGATTTTTCGATAAAATGACTCCGGAAGACAAAGGGCTCAAATTTTGGTAGTAGTCTTTAAGTATGATATAAGGATGATTTGCATGAGTCAAAAAACGTCATAAACCTAAGAAAAGATAAGAAAATTGGCGAAAACCGTCATAAATCCATACAAACTGAAAAGCGTTGAAATGCATGAAATACTTCACAAAATGAGGAAAAAACTCTCAAATCCAACAAGTATAGTCTTAGACTATCTACAGTAATTTTTGGAGGACATTTGACATTTTTCAAAAAATTGATCAAATTTGACTGGAATCGCTGTATATAATCCACGATTTATCGATAAAATGGCTCCGGCACAAAAAGGGGTCAAATTTAGGTGGTACTCTCTAAGTATGATATAAGGAGGATTTGCAAAAAATTAGAGTAAAAAACCAATTAAAAGATAAGAAAATTGGCCAAAACGGTCATAAATCAACACAAACTAAAAAGCGTTGAAATGCATGAAATACTTTATAAAATGAGGAATTAGGACCCAAATCAAACAACTATAGTCATAGACTTTCTACAGTAATGTTTTCAGGACATTTCACGTTTTTCGAAAAATTGAAAAATTGACCAGATTTGCAGTATATAATCCACGATTTTTGATAAAATGGCTCTGGAAGGAAAATGGCTTAAATTTTGGTGGTACTCTCTAAGTATGATATAAGGAGGATTTGCAAAAATTTAGAGTGAAAACCCTAAGAAAAGATAAGGGAAACTGCCAAAACGGTCATAAATCTATACAAAGTGACGATCGTTAAAATGCATGAAATACTTCACAAAATGAGGAAACAACACACAAATTCATCACACATAGTCATAGACTATCTAAAGTAATGTTCGGCGGACATTTCACTATTTTCGCAAAAATTGATCAAAATTAACCAGAAATGTAGTATATAATTCACGATTTTTCGATAAAATGGCTCCGTAACAAAAAGGGCTTAAATTTTGGTATAGTCTCTAAGTATGATATAATGAGGATTCGCTCAAAATTAGAGTCAAAAACCAAAGAAAAGATAAGAAAAACAGCGAAAACAGTAATAAATCTATAGAAAGTGACAGCCGTTGAAATACATGAAATATTTCACAAACTGAAAAGCGTTGAAATGCATGAAATACTTTACAAAATGAGGAATTAGCACCCAAATCAAAAAAGTATTGTCATACACTATCTACAATAATGTTTTCAGGACATTTCACGTTTTTCGAAAAATCGATCAAAATTGACCAGATTTGCAGTATATAATACACGATTTTTTAGATAAAATGGCTCCGGAAGAAAAAGGTCTCAAATTTTGGTGGTAGTCTCTAAGTATTATATAAGGAGGATTTGCAAAAAGTTAGCGTAAAAAACCTAAGAAAATATAAGAAAATTGGCCAATACCGTCATAAATCCATACAAACTGAAAAGCGTTGAAATGCATGAAAAACTTCACAAAATGAGGAATCAGCAACCAAATCAAACAACTATAGTCTTAGACTATGTACAGTAATGTTTGGAGGACATTTCACGTTTTTCGAAAAATTAATCAAATTTGACAAGATTTGCAGTATATAATTCACGATTTTTCTATAAAATGGCTCCGGAACAAAAAGGGCTCAAATTCTGGTGGTAGTCTCTAAGTATGATATAAGGAGGATTTGCAAAAAATTAGAGTAAAAAACCTAAGAAAATATAAGAAAATTGGCCAATACCGTCATAAATCCATACAAACTGAAAAGCGTTGAAATGCATGAAAAACTTCACAAAATGAGGAATCAGCAACCAAATCAAACAACTATAGTCATAGACTATCTATAGTATTGTTGGGAGAACATTTCACTATTTTCCAAAATTTGATCAAATTTGACCAGATTTGCAGTATATAATTCACGATTTTTCGATAATATGGTTCCGGACAAAAAAGGCTTAAATTTTGGTGATAGTCTCTAAGTTTGATATAATGAGGATTCGCAAAAAATTAGAGTAAAAAACCTAAGGAAAGATAAGAAAAACAGCCAAAACGGTAACAAATCTATAGAAAGTGACAAGCGTCGAAATGCATGAAATATTTCACAAAATGATGAATCAGCACCTAAATCCAACAAACTGAAAAGCGTTGAAATCCATGAAATACTTCACAAAATGACGAAACAACACCCAAATCAAACAAGTATAGTCTTAGACAATCTACAGTAATATTTGGAGGACATTTCACGTATTTCGAAAAATTGATCAAAATTGACAAGATTTGCTGTATATAATTCACGATTTATCGATAAAATGGCTCTGGAACAAAAATGGCTCAAAATGGTGGTAGTCTCTAAGTATGATATAAGGAGGATTTGCAAAAAATTAGAGTAAAAAGCCTAAGAAAAGATAAGAAAATTGGCCAAAACGGTCATAAATCCATACAAACTGAAAAGCGTTGAAATGCATGAAATACTTCACAAAATGAGGAATCAACACCCAAATCCCACAAGTATTGTCATATACTATCTACAGTAATGTTTGGACGACATTTCACGTTTTTTCGAAAAATTGATCAAAATTGACCAGATTTGCAATATATAATCCCTGATTTTTCGATAAAATGGCTCCGGAAGAAAAAGGGCTCAAATTTTTGTGGTAGCCTCTAAGTATGATATAAGAAGGATTTGCAAAAAATTAGAGTGAAAAACCTAAGAAAATATTAGGAAAGCGACCAAAACGGTCATAAATCTATACAAAATGACTATCGTTAAAATGCATGAAATACTTCACAAAATGAGGAAACAACACTCAAATCAAACACGCATAATCATAGACTATCAACAATAATGTGTTGAGGACATTTGACGTTTTTCGAAAAATTGATCAAAATTGACCATAATTGTAGTATATAATCCACAATTTTTCGATAAAATGGCTCCGTACCAAAAAGAGCTCAAATTTTGGTGGTAGTCTCTAAGTATGATATAAGGAGGATTTGCAAAAAATTAGAGTGAAAAACCTAAGAAAAGATAAGGAAAACGGCAAAAACGGTCATAAATCTATATAAAGTGACGAGCGTTAAAATGCATGAAATAGTTCTCAAAATGAGGAAACAACACTCAAATCCGACAAGCATAATCTTTGCCTATCGACAGTAATGTTTGGAGGACATTTCACGTTTTTTGAAAAACTGATCAAAATTGACCTGAATCGCTGTATATATAATCCACGATTTTTCGATAAAATGCCTCCGGAACAAAAAGGGCTCAAATTTAGGTGGTAGTCTCTAAGTATGATATAAGGAGGATTTGCAAAAAATTAGAGTGAAAAACCTAAGAAAAGATAAGGAAAACGGCAAAAACGGTCATAAATCTATATAAAGTGACGACCGTTAAAATGCATGAAATACTTCTCAAAATGAGGAAACAACACTCAAATCCAACAAGCATAATCTTTGCCTATCGACAGTAATGTTTGGAGGACATTTGACGTTTTTCGAAAAATTTATCAAAATTGACCATAATTGTAGTATATAATCCACAATTTTTCGATAAAATGGCTCCGTACCAAAAAGAGCTCAAATTTTGGTGGTAGTCTCTAAGTATGATATAAGGAGGATTTGCAAAAAATTAGAGTGAAAAACCTAAGAAAAGATAAGGAAAACAGCCAAAACGGTAATACATCTTTAGAAAGTGACAAGGGTTGAAATGCATGAAATATTTCACCAAATGACGAATCACCACCTAAATCCAACAAGTATAGTCTTAGACTATCTCCATTAATGTTTAAAGGACATTTGAGGTTTTTCAAAAAATTGATCAAATTTGACCAAAATCGCTGTATATAATCCAGGTTTTTTCGAGAAAATGCCTTCACAACAAAAAGGCTCAAATTTAGGTGGTAGTCTCTAAGTATGATATAATGAGGATTCGCAAAAAATTGTAGTAAAAAACCTCAGAAAAGATAAGAAAATTGGCCAAAACGGTCATAAATCCATACAAACTGACAGGCGTTGAAATGCATGAAATACTTCACAAAATGAGGAAACAACTCTCAAATCCAACAAGTATAGTCTTAGAATATCTACAGTTAAGTTTGGAGGACATTTCACGTTTTTCGAAAAGTTGTTCAAAATTGACCAGAATCGCTGTATATAATCCACGATTTTTTGAGAAAATGCCTTCAGAACAAAAAGGGCTCAAATTTAGGTGGTAGTCTCTAAGTATGATATAAGGAGGATTTGCAAAAAATTAGAGTAAAAAACCTCAGAAAAAAAAAGAAAATTGGCCAAAACGGTCTTAAATCCATACAAACTGAAAGCCGCTGAAATGTATGAAATACTTCACAAAATGAGGAATCAACACCCAAATCCAACAAGGATAGTCATAGACTATCTACAATAATGTTTTGAGGACATTTCACGTTTTTCGAAAAATTGATTAAAATTGACCACATTTGCAGTGTATAATCCACGATTTTTCGATAAAATGGCTCCGGAAGAAAAAGGGCTCAAATTTTGGTGGTGGCCTCTAACTATGATATAAGGAGGGTTTCCAAAAAAAATTAGAGTGAAATACCAAAGAAAATATAAGGGAACGGCCAAAACGGTCACAAATCTTTACAAATGAAATACTTCACAAAATGAGGAAACAACACTCAAATCTAATATGTATAGAGTCAAAGAATATCTACATTAATGTTTGGAGGACATTACACGTTTTTCGAAAAAATGATCAAATTTGACCAGATTTCCAGTATATAATTCACGATTTTTCGAGAAAATCGCTCCGGAAGAAAAAGGGCTCTAATTTTAGTGGTACCCTCTAAGTATGTTATAAGGAGGATTTGCAAAAATTAGAGTCAAAAACCTATGAAAAGATAAAAAAATTGGCCATAACGGTCATAGATCCATACAAACTCACAAGCGTTGAAATGCATGAAATACTTCACAAAATGAGGAAAAACACTCAAACCCAACACGTATAGTCATACACTACATACAGTAATGTTTGGAGGACATTTCACGTTTTTCGAAAAATTGATCAAATTTGACTAGATTGGCAGTATATAATTCACGATTTTTCGATAAAATGGCTCCGGAACAAAAAGGGCTCTAATTTTAGTGGTACCCTCTAAGTATGTTATAAGGAGGATTTGCAAAAATTAGAGTCAAAAACCTATGAAAAGATAAGAAAATTGGCCAAAACGGTCATAAATCCATACAAACTAACAAGCGTTGAAATGCATGAAATACTTTCCAAAATGAGGAAACAACTCTCAAATCCAACAAGTATAGTCTTAGACTATCTACAATAATTTTTGGAGGACATTTGACATTTTTCAAAAAATTGATCAAATTTGACTAGAATCGCTGTATGTAATCCACGATTTATCGATAAAATGGCTCCGGCACAAAAAGGGGTCAAATTTAGGTGGTACTCTCTAAGTATGATATAAGGAGGATTTGCAAAAAATTAGAGTAAAAAACCTAAGAAAAGATAAGAAATTGGCCAAAACGGTCATAAATCCACACAAACTAAAAAGCGTTGAAATGCATGAAATACTTTATAAAATGAGGAATTAGGACCCAAATCAAACAATTATAGTCATACACTTTCTACAGTAATGTTTTGAGGACATTTGACGTTTTTCAAAAAATTTATCAAAATTGACCAGAATTGTAGTATATATAATCCACGATTTTTGATAAAATGGCTCTGGAAGAAAAAGCGCTTAAATTTAAGTGGTACTCTCTAAGTATGATATAAGGAGGATTTGCAAAAATTTAGAGTGAAAACCCTAAGAAAAGATAAGGGAAACTGCCAAAACGGTCATAAATCTATACAAAGTGACGATCGTTAAAATGCATGAAATACTTCACAAAATGAGGAAACAACACACAAATTCATCACAAATAGTCATAGACTATCTAAAGTAATGTTCGGAGGACATTTCAGTATTTTCGCAAAAATTGATCAAAATTAACCAGAAATGTAGTATATAATTCACGATTTTTCGATAAAATAGCTCCGTAACAAAAAGGGCTTAAATTTTGGTGATAGTCTCTAAGTATGATATAATGAAGATTCGCTAAAAATTAGAGTCAAAAACCAAAGAAAAGATAAGAAAAACAGCGAAAACGGTAATAAATCTATAGAAAGTGACAGGCGTTGAAATACATGAAATATTTCACAAACTGAAAAGCGTTGAAATGCATGAAATACTTCACAAAATGAGGAATCAGCACCCAAATCAAACAAGTATTGTCATAGACTATCTACAATAATGTTTTCAGGACATTTCACATTTTTCGAAAAATCGATCAAAATTGACCAGATTTGCTGTATATACTCCACGATTTTTCGATAAAATGGCTCCGGAAGGAAAATGGCTCAAATTTTGGTGGTAGTCTCTAAGTATGATATAAGGAGGATTTGCAAAAAGTTAGGGTAAAAAACCTAAGAAAAGATAAGAAAATTGGCCAATACCGTCATAAATCCATACAAACTGAAAAGCGTTGAAATGCATGAAAAACTTCACAAAATGAGGAATCAGCAGCCAAATCAAACAAGTATAGTCTTAGACTATGTACAGTAATGTTTGGAGGACATTTCACGTTTTTCGAAAAATTGATCAAATTTGACTAGATTTGCAGTATATAATTCACGATTTTTCGATAAAATAGCTCTGGAACAAAAAGGGCTCAAATTATGGTGGTAGTCTCTAAGTATGATATAAGGAGGATTTGCAAAAAATTAGAGTAAAAAACCTATGAAAAGATAAGAAAATTGGCCAAAACAGTCATAACTCCATACAAACTGAAAAGCGTTGAAATGCATGAAATATTTCACAAAATGAGGAAACAACACTCAAATCCAACACCCATAGTCTTAGACTATCTACATTAATGTTGGGAGGACATTTTACTATTTTTGAAAATTTGTTCAAATTTGACCAGATTTGCAGTATATAATTCACGATTTTTCGATAAAATGGTTCCGAAACAAAAAGGGCTCAAATTTTGGTGATAGTCTCTAAGTATGATATAATGAGGATTCGCAAAAAATTAGAGTAAAGAACCTAAGAAAAGATAAGAAAAACAGCCAAAACGGTAATAAATCTATAGAAAGCGACAAGCGTTGAAATGCATGAAATATTTCACAAAATGATGAATCAGCACCTAAATCCAACAAACTGAAAAGCGTTGAAATCCATGAAATACTTCACAAAATGACGAAACAGCACCCAAATCAAACAAGTATAGTCTTAGAGAATCTACAGTAATATTTGGAGGACTTTTCACGTATTTCGAAAAATTGATCAAAATTGACAAGATTTGCAGTATATAATTCACGATTTATCGATAAAATGGCTTCGGAACAAAAATGGCTCAAAATGGTGGTAGTCTCTAAGTATGATATAAGGAGGATTTGCAAAAAATTAGATTCAAAAACCTATGAAAAGATAAGAAAATTTGCCAAAACGGTCATAAATCCATACAAACTGAAAAGCGTTGAAATGCATGCAATACTTCACAAAACGAGGAAACAGCACCCAAATCCAACAATTATAGTCTTAGAATATCTACAGTAATAATGTTTGCAGGACATTTCAGGTTTTTCGAAAAATTGATCAAAATTCACCTGAATCGCTGTGAATAATCCACGATTTTTCGATAAAATGCCTCTTGTACCTAAATAACTTAAATTTTGGTGGTAGTCTCTAAGTATGACATAAGGAGGATTTGCAAAAAATTAGAGTAAAAAACCTAAAAAAATATATGAAAAATGACCAAAACGGTCATAAATCTATATAAACTGACCAGCGTTGAAATGCATGAAATAATTAACAAATTGAGGAAACAACACTCAAATCCAACAAGTATAGTCTTAGACTAATTATAGCAATGTTTGGAGGACATTTCACGTTTTTCGAAAAATTGTTCAAAATTGACCAGAATCGCTGTATATAATCCACGATTTTTTGAGAAAACGTTTTCGGAACAAAAAGGGCTCAGGTGGTAGCCTCTAAGTATGATATAATGAGGATTCGCAAAAAATTGTAGTACAAAACCTAAGAAAAGATAAGAAAATTGGCCAAAACGGTCATAAATCCATACAAACTGACAAGAATTGAAATGCATGAAATACTTCACAAAATGAGGAAACAACTTTCAAATCCAACAAGTATTGTCTTAGACTATCTACAGTAATGTTTAGAGAACATTTCAAATTTTTCGAAAAAATTGATCAAAATTTACCAGAATCGCTGTATATAATCCACGTTTTTTCGATAAAATGGCTCTAAAACAAAAAGGGCTCAAATTTGGGTGGTAGTCTCTAAGTATGATATAAGGAGGATTTGCAAAAAATTAGAGTAAAAAGCCTAAGAAAAGATAAGAAAATTGGCCAAAACGGTCATAAATCCATACAAACTGAAAAGCGTTGAAATGCATGAAATACTTCACAAAATGAGGAATCAACACCCAAATCCAACAAGTATAGTCATATACTATCTACAGTAATGTCTGGACGACATTGCACGTTTTTTCGAAAAATTGATCAAAATTGACCTGATTTGAAGTATATAATCCATGATTTTTCGATAAAATGGCTCCGGAAGAAAAATGGCTCAAATTTTGGTGTAGCCTCTAAGTATGATATAAGAAGGATTTGCAAAAAATTAGAGTGAAAAACCTAAGAAAAGATAAGGAAAACAACCAAAACGGTCATAAATCTATACAAAATGACTATCGTTAAAATGCATGAAATACTTCTCAAAATGAGGAAACAACACTTAAATCCAACAAGCATAATCTTTGCCTATCGACGGTAATGTTTGGAGGACATTTCACGTTTATTGAAAAACTGATCAAAATTGACCTGAATCGCTGTATATATAATCCACGATTTTTCGATAAAATGCCTCCGGAACAAAAAGGGCTCAAATTTAGGTGGTAGTCTCTAAGTATGATATACGGAGGATTTGCAAAAAATTAGAGTGAAAAACCTAAGAAAAGATAAGGAAAACGGCAAAAACGGTCATAAATCTATATAAAGTGACGAGCGTTAAAATGCATGAAATACTTCTCAAAATGAGGAAACAACACTCAAATCCAACAAGCATAATCTTAGACTATCGACATTAATGTTTGGAGGACATTTCACGTTTTTTGAAAAACTGATCAAAATTGACCTGAATCGCTGTATATATAATCCACGATTTTTCGATAAAATGCCTCCGGAACAAAAAGGGCTCAAATTTAGGTGGTAGTCTCTAAGTATGATATAATGAGGATTCGCAAAAACTTAGAGTAAAAAACCTAAGAAAAGATAAGAAAAACAGCCAAAACTGTAATACATCTTTAGAAAGTGACAAGGGTTGAAATGCATGAAATATTTCACAAAATGACGAATCACCACCTAAATCCAACAAGTATAGTCTTAGACTATCTCCATTAATGTTTAAAGGACATTTGAGGTTTTTCAAAAAATTGATCAAATTTGACCAAAATCGCTGTATATAATCCAGGTATTTTCGAGAAAATGCCTTCACAACAAAAAGACTCAAATTTAGGTGGTAGTCTCTAAGTATGATAAAACGAGGATTCGCAAAAAATTGTAGTAAAAAACCTAAGAAAAGATAAGAAAATTGGCCAAAACGGTCATAAATCCATACAAACTGACAGGCGTTGAAATGCATGAAATTTGACCAGAATTGCAGAATATAATCCACGATTTTTCGATAAAATGCCTCCAGAACAAAAAGGGCTCAAATTTTGGTGGTAGTCTCTAAGTATGGTATAATGAAGATTCGCAAAAAAAATTAGAGTAAAAAACCTAAGCAAAGATAAGAAAAACGGCCAAAACGTTCATAAATCCATACAAAGTGACAAGCGTTGAAATACATGAAATATTTCATAAAATAAGGAATCAACACCCAAATCCAACAAATATAATCATAGACTATCTACAGTAATGTTTTGAGCACAAATATAAATCCATACAGCGTTAAAATGCATGAAATAATTCACAAAACGAGGAATCGGCACCCAAATCAAACAAGTATAGTCTTAGGTTATCTACATTAATGTTTGGAGGACATTTGACATTTTTAAAAAAATTGATCA
The DNA here is from genome assembly GCA_963457585.1 of Spergularia bocconei. Classification (NCBI taxonomy): domain Eukaryota; kingdom Viridiplantae; phylum Streptophyta; class Magnoliopsida; order Caryophyllales; family Caryophyllaceae; genus Spergularia; species Spergularia bocconei. The sequence continues at coordinate 23,125,554 of OY734953.1, forward strand.
AATTTGACCAGAATCGCTATATATAATCCACGATTTTTCGATAAAATGGCTCCGGAACAAAAAGGGGTCAAATTTTGGTGGTATTCTCTAAGTATGATAGGATTTGTAAAAAATTAGAGTAAAAAACCTAAGAAAAGATAAAAAAATTGCCCATAACGGTCATAGATCCATACAAACTCACAAGCGTTGAAATGCATGAAATACTTTACAAAATGAGGAAAAACACTCAAACCCAACACGTATAGTCATACACTACATACAGTAATGTTTGGAGGACATTTCACGTTTTTCGAAAAATTGATCAAATTTGACTAGATTTGCAATATATAATTCACGATTTTTCGATAAAATGGCTCCGGAACAAAAAGGGCTCTAATTTTAGTGGTACCCTCTAAGTATGTTATAAGGAGGATTTGCAAAAATTAGAGTCAAAAACCTATGAAAAGATAAGAAAATTGGCCAAAACGGTCATAAATCCATACAAACTGGCAAGCGTTGAAATGCATGAAATACTTCCCAAAATGAGGAAACAACACTCAAATCCAACAAGTATAGTTTTAGACTATCTACAGTAATGTTTGGAGGATATTTCACGTTTTTCGAAAAATTGTTCAAAATTCACCAGAATCGCTGTATATAATACACGAGTTTTAGATTAAATGCCTCCGGAACAAAAATGGCTCAAATATAGGTGATAGTCTCTAAGTATGATATGATGAGGATTCGCAAAAAAATTAGAATAAAAAACTTAAGAAAAGATTAGAAAAACGCCAAAACGGTCATAAATCTATACAAAGTGACAAGCGTTGAATTGCATGAAATATTTCACAAAATGAGGAATCAACACCAAATCAAACAAGTACAATAATAGACTATCTACAGTAATGTTTTGAGGACATTTGACGTTTTTCAAAAAATTGATCAAAATTGACCAGAATTGTAGTATATATAATCCACGATTTTTCGATAAAATAGCTACGGAACAAAAAGGGTTCAAATTTTGGTGGTAGTCTCTAAGTATTATATAAGGAGGATTTGGAAAAAATTAGAGTGAACACCTAAGAAATGATAAGGGGAAACGGCCAAAACGATCATAAATATATACAAAATGACGAGCGTTAAAATGCATGAAATACTTCACAAAATGAGGAAACAACACTCAAATTCAACAACCATAGTCTTAGACTATGTACAGTAATGTTTGGAGGACATTGCACATTTTTCGAAAAATTGATCAAAATTGACCAGAATCGCTGTATATAATCCACTATTTTTCGATAAAATGCCTCCGGAACAAAAAGGGCCCGGCGGTAGTCTCTAAGTATGATATAATGAGAATTTACAAAAAAATTAGAGTAAAAAACCTAAGAAAAGATAAGAAAATTGTCCAAAACAGTCATAAATCCATACAAACTGAAAAGCGTTGAAATGCATGAAATATTTCACAAAATGAGGAATCAACACCCAAATCCAACAAGTGTAGTCTTAGAATATCTACAGTAATAAAGTTTGGAGGACATTTCACGTTTTTCGAAAAATTGATCAAATTTGACCAGAATTGCAGTATATAATCCACGATTTTTCGATAAAATGGCGCTGGAACAAAAAGGGCTCAAAGTTTGGTGATAGTCTCTAACTATGATATAATGAGGATTCGCAAAAAATTGTAGACAAAAACCTAAGAAAAGATAAGAAAATTGGCCAAAACGGTCATAAATCCATACAAATTGACAAGCGTTGAAATGCATTAAATACTTCACAAAATGAGGAAACAACACTCAAATCCAACACGTATAGTCTTAGACTATATACAGTAATATTGGAGGACATTTCATGCTTTACGAAAAATTGATCAAATTTGACCAGATTTGCAGTATATATTTCGTATAATCCACGATTTTTCAATAAAATGGCTTCTGAACAAAAAAGGCTCAAATTTTGGTGATAGTCTCTAAGTATGTTATAATGATGATTCGCAAAAATTAGAGTAAAAAACCTAAGAAAAGATAAGAAAAACGGTCAAAACGTTCATAAATCTATAGAAAGTGACAAGCGTTCAAATGCATGAAATACTTCACAAAATGAGGAATCATGTTAAATGCGTATTTTGACTATAATTATGTACGTATGTACCCCCGAATTTATACGATTCATTGTATTTTCTAGTCTATTTTGGTGATATTCCTTCCTAGTTTTGGTTTACTACGATTATTTCGTAAATGTTACAGGAAGACAATTTTAATGATAAAAGAGCCAATTAATGGATCGGGTCGAAGAATCGGACACTTAAAAGACGAGCTAGGCCGCGTGTGAGGATTTGCTACCAGATGCTATTGGTTTAGTTTACCAATCGCTGCTATTGTTTTAGAAAATGGACATCTAATTCCCTTATATATGTAACTCACGGATAAGGGTACACATACATCCAGTGTATGAGAAATCTTCATACATTGGGTTTTTATCAATTAAGTGATTGGCTTAAAGCGTCAATAACGAATACAAAGAACATAAAATTTTCATCGGAACCACCATTGACCACCCAACAACCAGAGGCAGCCACCCATCTATCACCACACACTCCATCAATAGCGTCACCACCATCCACCACTATCGCCACCAGCACTAGGCCACCTCGTAGCAACCCGCCCAGCTCCGGTGCTCCGCTAAGGCCCAACAATCACCAACTCTTTCACTGCGCACATCGTCGCGCACTTTCAAGTCCCGGCGGCCACCCTGTCGCCTAGACGCCTACCCACAAGCCATCTCCTTGACCGCCAACGATCGGTTTCTACCGACCGGCCATCACACTCATTGTCTAGTCCTATTGGCCACATCGGATTCCTCTAAATTAATTGATTTGATTATATGGAGAGAGATGTATTGAGGGGTGGAGGAGGCCCCGTCGATGATCAATAATGGCTTGGCTGGGTTACTGGGCCATGGGCGGTCGGAATGGTGGTTGGGCTGACGGACGCGGTGGTCAAGCGGTGGTTGTTGGTGGTGGTTCGGGGTTGAACGATAAGGGAGGAGAGAGAGGTTGAGGATGAGGGAATAGAGTGAGATTACTTTTGTTGAATCAATCACAATTATTAGTATCATGCTAGTTGTCTTTGTGATGAGTTGTCATATTATTAGTGGTAGTGTATGAGATTCCTCATACATTGAATGTATGTGTACCACCTTCCATAACTCACGTTACGTACGCGGCGTAGGCTATGTTTTCTAGTTTTATTTTCAGGTTTTGTTTTCCGTATTATTCGTACGTTTTTCGTGATGGCTACTCTTTCAATTCTTGTTCAATCTTTCAGCACTCTTTATGTAAGACTAAGTTTATTTCTTTCTCTACTTTTTAATTATGTTCTTAATCAGTTTTGTTATTGTTTATTTTATGATTTGTGAATAGTTTTTTATCTAGGGCTAGGTTAAACCTTAACTGGATTGATCGATGGTTTAATTGCATGATTTATTTGATTATATTACTTGGGTTTGATAGGGTTGTGTTTATCATTAATTTGACTGGTTATTATTTACGTGATTAATTCTTGGTTAGAATTACAACGAGAGTTGAGTTTTGATCCTTGTGAATTGTTATGTGAATTTGATTAATTTGATTAATTGTTACTCAATAGAGATTACTATGAGAGTCGGATTTCTATTCAGAGGACTCTATCATGACTAGATGCTCCCCATGAGAATATGTGGAGTTTATAATTGAGATTATTATATGTTGTTCTTAATGCTCCTAATTGTGTAGTAGACGCCATGAGAATAGGAACTATTACATGTTAGGAAGATCTTATATGAGCCCGAGAGGGAGTTATAGGGTTAGTTCTTGATTATCATGTTAACAAGTAGGAACATTAGTCTCACCTAAGTTGGCAATTGAACTTATCTGTCCTTATATGTTGTTAGTTGATCAATCCATGTTAAAGGTGATACCGTTGCCCTAGAGTTTCTCTTATCATTGTTTGTTATCTTAGTTTAATTAGTATAAAAATCACACATCAATCTTTTCTCCTGCGTAGTTTACCCATATTCTAAAGTGTCTAATACTTGATTCTCGTCTCCCTGAGATCGACCAGTTTGCTACGACACCCGTACGCTTGCGGTAAAATGAACTCTTATCAAGTTTTTGGCGCCGTTGCCGGGGAGACAATGGATTAGTGTTTGTTTAGCTTTAGATTTGGTTTACTGCGCTTTTTACTTCCTGTTTAGAAACTATTTGGATGGCTACTTTCCAATTTTCTCAGTATGAGTATGAGCAGTTTCATCACTATTTTGACCGACTTGCCGAATATGTTAAGTACTATGCTTCTGTTGGGTATCAATTTTCTGAATCGGAGTTATGTCATGTTATTCAAGAGGGTATGAATGATGAAAGTAGGGGTACAACTGACTATATGTCTAATGGTCGTTTATTTGATATGAGTTATGAAGAGTCTTGGGAGTTTTTCAGGTTTATGACCTCTCAGTGTTGGGAAGTGGAGAAACAAGCTCAAACTTCTACACTGGATACGTCCATCCCCACAGACCGAGACATCATAATTGGTCAGTTGTTGGAAAGTTGTGCAAGTCTCATTGCTCAAGTCTCATCTTTGGAGAACACCATAGGCACCCCTAATGATCATTTTGGTCATTCACGGAGGAGTACCATAATCTTTGACGACGATGATGATGATTTTATGGTTGAGTGTGAGGTGATTCCTGCTATAACTCTGCTCCCATCATACACGACACCACCTCCGCCTCTCGGAGATACTTCACAGAATGAGGAAGCAACACTCAAATACAGAAGTATAGTCCTAGGGTATCTAATTTACTGTTTGGAGGACATTTGACTTGTTTCGAAAATTTATCAAATTTGACCGGAATCGCAGTACATAATCCACAGTATTTCGATAAAACGGCTCCAATTTTGGTGGTAATCTCTAAGGCCATGGGACTGCATTTTTCAAAATTGATTTGATTTGAATAAAGTTGATTTGATTTGATTTGATCTGAGCTGATTATATTGATAAATTAAATGCATTTAAACGGATTAATATCTAGAAGAAGACTACATTCATTGATTGTTATTTGCATATTCTGATTTGATTTAGGCCCTGTGCGATTCAACTTATTCAACAATGTTTTCAAATCAGATCAGATTTATTCAAGTCAAATCAATTCAGATCAGCATTATCCAAATAAAAATCAATGAATTTAGTCTATTTCTAGTTATTAATTCGTCTAATTGCAGTTAATTTATCAATTAATTCAGTTCAGATCAAATCAAATCAAGTTTATTCAAATCAAATCAAATCAGATCAGTTCAATTCAAATCAAATTAAATATGATCAGAAAAATGCAGTCCAATCGCACAGTGCCTTAAATTGATTTGAATGGAACTGATTTGATTTGATTTGAATAAATCTGATTTGATTTAAAAACACAGTTTAATAAGTTGAATCGCACAGGGCCTAAAAATCAAAGGTTTGATAGGAACCATTTGATTTTTGTGTATTTTGTTTAAGGTGTGTTTATCTTTCGTTAATTAATTAATTAATTTACCATTGATTGGCTTGTTTTGATTCATTAAATACTATATTGTCCTTTTAAATATCATGTAGAGCAGCCGTTGCTCTTTCTCCTTTGTTTCCAACAAGGTAGTTTAGTAGGAGGATTATTGAAATTTTCAAATAATATAGAATTTTATTTAAATTTTCTTTTTTTAGGATCGAAAAATTTACTTGTTTTATCCTCTTGCCAATCCAAAATTTAGTGCAAACTTATTTCTAGTGTGCAACCAAACACGCTATAAAATGTTATCTTATCTATCTATATATTATAAGTTATGCTAGAGGCAACAACCACGTTCACTGATTTCAGTTAGGCCCCACGTGGCATTTCTCTTTACAGTCCAAATAAAAAATCATTTAAAACATCTTTTATGCTTAAGTGTGTAGATGAACGTTCTATCTATGATGAGATATGAGTGACATTTTCCATATACAAAACTAAAGAAATTCCCAAAAAAAAAATCAGTACTCCCTCATACCCACTAAGATCTCTCCCTTCCGTTTTGCTATTTTGTTGGGCCATGTTTAAGGCTACTTCTAGACCAATTGACTTGTTCACTTGTTGTAAAAATTATTATATATATTATTTTGCAACGCATTCTAACAAACCCACTTGATTTTATGCGAATCGGGATTTTCATTTAGTTTATAAATATCCCCCAACATAGTTAGTTAAAACAACAAAATAAAAGGGGGAGTTCATTCATTTTAGGTAGGAGGGCGCATTTAATATCAATTGAATCCTCTTCAACATATTATCATGTACCATTATCAAATCAAATCAGTTTAATTCAAATCAAATCGATTCAGATCAGAAAAATGCAGTCCAATCGTACAGAGCCTAAAACACCTGCGTACCAATTCTAAATCCGACCCAACTCGGACCCGACTCGATTTAAAATTTACTAAGACCACATATAACCGGCTATAAGGAAGAATTATCTGGGCCCAAACGTGAACCTTTTTTACTGAAATGAGTAATCCAGAAGAACAACCACCACCACCACAACAACCACCACGCGGCAGCGAAAGGACAGCGAAAGAGGCGAACACCACCGCAACTACCACTAATCCAACGCTGCTTGCGTCCGATTCTCCGCCATCTATGGCAGCTTCATCAGCCATGGAGAGCGTTGCAGCAGCGGCGCTCCGATCAGTCCTCCACCGCGTCGGTCAAGCTGCCGAGCGATCCAGTCGCCGTCCGAACCGTGTCAAAGTGGTCGCCGTCAGTAAGACGAAGCCGGTTTCTGTCTTGCGTGAGGTTTACGATGCCGGTCACCGGTGTTTCGGCGAGAATTATGTTCAAGAGCTTATCGAGAAAGCTCCTCAGGTAAAAATATTCAACTTTCTCTCTCCTTTTTTTCTCTAATTACTAGTTTTATTCGTTAGTTGTTTGATTAAGGCAAAAATTAAGACGTTTCTGTAGAATTTTGAGGTTGTTTAAGCTAGAATTTGATGATTTGAAGTTTAATTATGCTTAAACTTGTTGATAATTGGAGAATGGATCAGATTTTAGGTTTGGAATTAGGAATTTAGGATTACAATCGCATGAATTCCGATTATAGGCGCGTAAATGTGATCGATTTGTTTTCGGAGTAATTTTTAGGTTTGTCATTCTGAGTTAGTTGAATTTAGAGATAATGTTAGTTATGATTTGTAGAATTGTAGTTGTATGATTCATCAGTGTTCAGTTCGTTGCCGAAATTTGATCATATGAATTAGTAGTTCACCAATTTAGTGAAATTCGATTGATATGATTTGTAGTTGTATGATTCATCAATACTCCTAGACTGATTCTGTGAGCTATTTTTAGTAATGTATTTAGTGTGTGAAATGCGCGAAATTCTGTTGATGATGGTGTGATGATGATACGAGGAAATGCAAGTTCTTACGGGAAGTAATTTCTATTCTTGTGTTGATGTTATGGATGTTTATGTTTCCGAGTGATGGTTTTGGTGTTGGGACCGAAGTAAGAAGCCAAAAATTTGTCAACTTGGTGAATAAAACTAGAAAAATGTTCTCTTTTTTGATAGAATGATGGAAATTTCTAGTATGATCCGGAATTCCGGATTACTCCATATTTTGATTAGTAGGAAGCTTACATTTATAGTTGAAGTTTGATTGAGGGATTTCTTACATAGGATTTTCTGGTTATATAGCTTCCTGAAGATATTGAGTGGCATTTCATAGGGAATTTGCAGAGCAACAAAGTCAAACCTCTTTTGAGTAAGCCAACCTCACCTTTCCGGCCTTTCTCCCTATCATGAATAGTAATCTGTCTCTTTCAAATGCTTGCAAACTTGGCAGTAATACGAACTTTTGCTTAGAACAAGAATGGTTTGTCACATAGTCGGTTTTGTTGCGGGATTGTAAATGTTTCTCTTCATCTTGCAGATGGCGTTCCCAGTCTTGGCATGGTTGAGAGTGTAGATGATGAAAAGGTAAACAAAACAACTCAGTAGAACTACGTGCTGTATGGTAGTGGTCTGAGTGCAACCCAACCCGATAAATTTTCAACTTTCTTGGCCACATCATGTTTTACAATCTCTCCAATCTGTTGTCATGCAGATTGCCAATCATCTTGATCGTGCTGTTGGTAACCTTGGAAGAAAACCTCTGAGAGTCTTGGTCCAAGTAAATACCAGTGGGGAAATATGTAAGTGTACTTTGAACGTGCATGAAAACTAGTTTAGACTGGCACTGTTTACCGTCTGTAAGAAAGCGATGAATTGAATTCTCTTTGCATCCATGGTTCTAAACTTCTGACTAAACCAGTGCTTAGATCAGACTCCTCTTACTTGACCTTTTAAATCCCATTCCAACTTGTAGGCCCCCCTACATTTCCAAGACCAACTTTACCATTAGATCATGTTCGACTGGAATAATCACAATTGCAGAGTCATGGTATGTCATATACAAATGTTATTATTGGGATGGTTCCATATTTTCAGTTGTATTTTTGAATTGTGTTGGCCTATCGCCAGTGTATGCTAAAAGTGCTTGAATTTGGGAGATTTGAAGAGTTGATGAAAACCATTCCGAAACTTGCATGATTGAACTTTGAAGATTAAGATAATAATATGATATCATCTGAACGCTTTCTATTTAGTTCGGTTTTCTGCTGGTCCTCGGGAAAAAAATTCATTTCTCTACTGTGCTTTATGTTATCCTCAACTGCTCTTAGTTCAATTTGTCGTGCTTTTCTAGTATGCATTGCTGAATAACGCTCATTAGTCTATCTTACTCATTTGCAGCAAAGTTTGGGGTTGAACCTTCAGGCTGTGTAGATCTTGCAAGACATGTCCATTTGAACTGTCCAAACCTCGAGTTTTCTGGTTTAATGACTATTGGTATGCTGGATTACACATCAACCCCTGAGAACTTCAAGGTATTAAACTCATCAGATTCTCGACTCGAAATGTATTAGTGCTTTGGATTTTGTTAGTGCCTGTGGTCTAATTTTGACTTTGGTTGGTTGCAGTGTTTAGCAAACTGCAGAAATGAGGTTTGCAGTGCTCTTGGGATAGACGAAGAGCAGTGTGAACTATCAATGGGCATGTCAGCTGACTTTGAGCAAGCGGTAAGGGGAATAAACTTGAATTGCAACTACCTTCAACACAGTATTTCACCGAATATTTCAACCAGTATATAATAGCAAGAGGTTCAACTTGGTGAATAATTAACAGGAAAGTTTGGTTGATGCAGATTGAAATGGGCAGCACAATTGTGAGAGTTGGTTCTACCATATTCGGAGCAAGAGACTATCCAAAGAAACAATCAAACTAGAGTTTCGAGTTTCCTTGCTCTCTCGCTTCAAAAACATTATATATTGTTCTATATTTTGTGCTGTCTTGCTTGGAGATCTTGTACTACTTTTATATAAATATTATTCGACCTAGCAATACTGGTCGTTTCGGCGCATTTTGATCTCACTCATGCGCACCACATGGTACTTCCCAGGAGGAGGTCACCCATCCTGATACAACTTCCAATCAATCACACTTAACTGTTTCTAAAAGGAAAATCGATTTTATTGACATAAATAAGGGCACTACCATGCATATTGTTACACGTAGCATGCATGTACCGCGTCGCTAAGGAAACCATGCATTTTTTTTTTTTTTTTTTTTTTGGTATGCATCTTCAATACTTGGCAAAGTTGGAACTACCACAATAATTGCATTAGGTGTGGTTATGAAAGCATTCCTTCCTATATGGCTATATATATAGAACCTCCCCTTTAATTTCTTACAAATAAACAACTCCACAACTAAGATACTCCGTATAATATAATGACTTCCTTTGGAGTACAAAGAATTTCTTTGGTAGTTCTAACCACCATTCTCTTCTCCTACACCGCTCTATCCAACGCCTACACCATAGACGAACTCATAAAAGACGAATATGGACAACCCCTATTCGGCAGAAAGATTTACAACATCCTCCCAGCCAATTGTGACGATAATCATGAACTCACCATGACCTATGATAATACTACTACTACCTCATCATCACATTGTCCCCTCTTCATAAAACAACAAGAGTCCAAGCCGGTCGATGACGACGACTACGATGCACCACCTCCTGGCGGCGTTCCGGCTCAGCTTATTTCCCTCGACACGAGTTCCAGCCTCATCCCGTCTATGTTTCCTATTCGCATTCTCTTTAGACCACCAACCCAACCATCATGTAAAGCATTTACCGGCAAATGGAAGCTGGCTAAAGACTTGTACGTTACACTAGATGGCTCGTCGCCGGACGACGGATTCGGAATTGAGCCGATGGAGTGGTTCAAGATTGAGAAGGTTGGTCGTAATGATGACGGCATATATTTGATCAATTCTTGTGATTACAGTGAGAAAAATCCCAAGTGTAAGACCCTTGGTTTGTCTAAGGAAGATGGAATGTTGGGTGTTAAGGATGTTGTAAGGCCCTTTACTGTTAAGTTTAGGGAAGCTTACGACTACGTGGTCATGAAAAATAAGGTTAATCATGCATTGCCAACCCTACAAATTTAGTTGTACTACGTTGTTACTTTGGATTTCGAAACTATATGAATAAAATCTACCCACGCGCACCGTTGTTGTTACCTCCGTATGTACCTGCTAATGATTAATGTCTTTAGCAGTTTTATTTGGCAGGATAATAAAATAATGTCTTATTCTGAAGGTTCGTAATCTATTGATTATTTACCCTTGTTAAATTTTAGTTTGAATCATTTCTCTCGTATATCCAAGACAAAACGTAAAAATATACGATCTCATCATTACTGGTAGATAGAGCATGGCGCGCGAGTTCGACTACTGGCCCCCCTAACTTTATTTTTGAACAAGAAGCTCCTCCTCTTGTATATGGTGGTAGGTTTAGGTATTAAGATTGTATGGTATCCTTTAATTTACGTAGTACGCATGTTGTAACGTGGAACAATAGTATCCTTTATATGCATGCAAGTTCGCATCGGCGGCGTACTTAATAGTTAATTCTCCGATTCTTATCCATCTACCATGTATAATCGCCTCTTAAAAGAAAGCTGATAATTTTGCCAAGACAATAATTATTACTGCTAAGATAAATTCATTGAGCCTACTCCATATAATAGATATATTTGACTTGGAAGATACTAATTTAACATATAGACATATACTCCTTCCGCCCCCCTTTAATTAAACACCCCATACCCAAAGCGCACCCTCATTGAGGAGCGTGTATACGCTAATTGGTTAATCAAAGTCCCAAAAAAATTGCATAGAATTTTTGCTAAGATTCTTATCTAACTCACTATGCAATTTTTTTGGAACTTCGATTAACCGATTAGTGTGTACACCCTCCTCAACACGGGGGTATTTTGGGAACGAGATGTTTAAAGAGGGTCGGAGGGTGTATAGAGTTATAGACAGACAATAGATTCATCATCACGCAATAAAAGAAGAATAATTCACGTGATCATGTATAACTCGGTAGTAAGTAGTTACTCTAGTGGATCTTCATCCATTCTGAATCTACTCCAACCCCACAAATGTACTCCCTCCATTCCAATATATACTCCGTATGATGTTTTCAAGTTACGAGGCAAATTTTGACCTCCAATTTCATAAAAAAATATTTAGTAAAAAATTATACCATTGGATTCGTTATGAAATATACTTTCACAAGATCATAATTTTATAATTTCTACCCTTATATTTTGAGAGATATCGAAGGTCAAAGAAGTGTCTCGTAACTTAAAAACGTCATATGTATTGAAATTGAGGGAGTATTTTTTATTATTCCACTATCCTCATAGGCTCATATACAAACGGATTGTAACGACCACAACAAAAAATTAACATATTTTTGGCGCGTCAATTTTCTTACTGTTCACAACTCATGAGCAAGCTTAGAGCTCATATCAAACCACCGCCACGCCGTCCTCCTCCACCCACCGCCGCCGTCGCCACCACCACCACCGCCGCCACCAAGTCATTCAACTCAACAATCAACCGTCTTTCCTCAAATGGGTCCCACCGTGACGTCCTCTTCACGTTTTCTTCAATGCTCAGGTCTAATACACCCCCAGATGCTCACACATACCCATGTCTTTTCAAAGCTTGCACGCATCTCAAGAGATTTTTTCTTGGAAATCTGTTACATCAGCGTGTTATTGTTGATGGGTATTCTTCGGATTCTTACATTTCGTCTTCTTTGATTAATTTCTATGCGAAATTCGGGCGTGTCGAGAATGCACAGAAGGTGTTTGATTTAATGTCTGATAGAAATGTAGTTCCTTGGACTGCTATGATTGGGTGTTACGCCCGTGGCGGGAATATTGACAGGGCATTGCATATGTATAATTCGATGAGGTTTGAGGGGGTTCAACCTAGCTCTGTAACCTTGTTGAATGTCTTGTGTGGGGTTATGGAGGTTTCGCGGTTAGAGTGTGTACATGGTAATGCGGTTCATTATGGTTTTGATTGTGATTTGAACTTGGGGAACTGTATGTTGAATTTGTATGGGAAGTTTGGGAGAGTTGAGGCTGCGAGAGAGTTGTTTGAGTCGATGGTTGTGAAGGATATTGTTTCGTGGAATTCATTGGTTTCGAGTTATGCTCAAGATGGAAACTTTGAGGGGACTTTGTGGCTTCTTGATAGAATGAGAAGTGAAGGTTTCAAACCTGATCAACAGACTTTCGGGACTGTCCTGAACTCGTCTGAGACTTTGCGGGGCAATGTTGAATTGGGAAGGATGATTCATGACGAGATCATTGCTAGTGGGTTAGAAGTGAATGCACATCTAGCTACTTCACTTGTGGTTTTGTACTCAAAGTACGGAGATGTATCTGCAGCGTTTAAGATATTTGAAAGGGTTTCGGAAAAAGATGTGATTCTTTGGACATCAATGATTTCTGCTTGTGTGCAGAACGATGGCTCATACAAGGCCTTGATCGTGTTTAGCCAAATGCTTGAAGCTAGGATTACACCTTCCACAGCAACATTAGCTACTGTGATTGCTGCTTGTGCTAAACTTAGCTCTCTTCGAGTGGGAGTATCAGTGCATGGATACATACTGCGACAAAGTATGACTATGGATATTCCAGTTCAGAATTCACTGGTTACTATGTATGCCAAGTGTGGTCGCTTAAGACAAAGCTATGCTATTTTCAAAGGTATGAATGACAGAGATGTTGTTTCGTGGAATGCTATTGTCGCAGCTTATGCTGAAAATGGTGATTTGTGGAACGCTCTAGACTTGCTAAATGAGATGAAATCAGAGCTCCAAAGGCCTGATGCTATTACTGTAGTTTCCTTGCTACAAGCTTGTGCCTCCTCTGGGGCACTGCAGCAAGGAAAGTGGATTCATAACTTTGTTGTCAAAACCCTTTCTCAACCAACCATCATGGTCGACACAGCTTTAGTGGACATGTATTCAAAATGCGGTGAACTTAAAACCGCTCACAAATGCTTTAATCAGATGCCAAAGCATGATCTTGTTTCCTGGAGCACAATGATTACAGGATATGGAAGTAATGGCCAAGGAGATATGGCTTTGAAACTGTACTCAGATTTTCTACTTACCGGGATTCAGCCCAACCATGTCTTATTCCTTTCGGTCCTTTACTCATGCAGCCACAACGGGTTGGTTTCTGAAGGTTTGAGCATATTTAGATCCATGACTGAAGAGTTTGAAATCAAACCAGAACTTGAACACCGTGCTTGCGTTGTTGATCTGCTTTGTCGTGCTGGTAGGGTAAGAGAGGCATATGACTTCATAAAAACTATGTTTTCTGAACCCACAATTGAAGTTTTAGGCATACTTCTTGATGCTTGTCGGATGAAGGGTGATGCTAAGCTTGGTGAAATTGTTGCCATAGATATCATGAAGCTGAAACCTGTTTGTGCTGGGAACTATGTGCAACTAGCTCATAGTTATGCTTCAATGAATCGATGGGAGGGGGTAAATGATGCATGGACCCAGATGAAGGCTCTGGGATTGAAAAAGCTTCCAGGTTGGAGCTATATTCAGCAACACGGAAAAATTACAACCTTTTGTAAAGGTCAGAGTGATCATCCACAGCATGAAGACATTATGTCGGTTCTGGAAATTTTGGGTAGTCATATGGATGATTTGAGGCTCAACCTGAAGAGCACCACGTCTTCTTTTGCATTGACAGCTCACTAACAAGGCAAGTTTTGGATGAACATTGAAATTTCTCGTGTAATGTCTTGCTCTATCTGCTAAAAGGCTATGATTCTGCTATTCTGGCACCTGAAGAACATATCCAGCCGCCATATGCACAGAGAGTTTTGTTATGCAGAGTGCAGACATCTATGCTGAAGCCAGTGTTTGGATTTTACTACAGACTGTGCTGATTGAAGATTTGGTTGCTTGTGCACTTGTGGACTTTTGCAGCTGGAAATCATGGATTTAAGTTTTAACTATGGACAGCCAGACTACCGTAATGACAGGACATGTCAGGTGTTAGCATGGTTTCTGACTTTCAATGAAGTCAGTGGCTGTACGCTTTAGAGTTTCTATGGTGGTTGAAGTCAGTACGTCAACCAAATTACCGTGGCAAGACACTGGAATCGATTGGTTAAATGGAGAGGTATGATAGAGGTTTGTTTACTCCGGTAATGGCTAATTTTAGGTAAGCTCTCAAATGCCAGCTTCCAGATTGGTTGTAGGAGATGCAATCTCTGATCAGTGAGTGGCTTCGTGTTCAAGAAGCGGGCACAGCTGACAGCTGACAGCTTTGGGATGTAGAGCAGAAGATCCAATCTTCAACCCATTTGCAAAAATAAAGGGCTAATGGATTAGAATTTCAATTTATCTGAGCTCTAAGTGAACGTAACAAGCAATTTTCCGAGCTTTGAAAAGTTTAAAATGCTGATGCCTGAATCCTGATGCGCGACTGCTTTGAAGACAAATACTTTGGCTTTTAGGCAACTCAGGTTAGAACTTTATCTAAAATCTGAATGGATTGTCAACTTAATAGCATTCTCAATTCTAAAAATAGACAAGTTTTTTTTTTTTTTTTTTTTTTTTATATATATATCTGGAGTACAAACTGATATTTTACTCAAATGTTTTTTGTCTGAATTTTGTTTTAGAAGAAAGTGAATCAAAATGAAAACGAGAAAAAAAAATTGTATAAAAGTTCAACTTTCTCATAAAAAAAAAAAAAAAAAGGGAGAGATAAATCTTCTTGCACAAAAGTAGGCTTTTTGTTAGCATGCAAGTTTGACTTGGCTATTTTTCATGAAACCAGATTTCCAGACCAAGGGCAAAACCAAAAAAAAAAAAAAAATCACAATGGTTGAGAATCTGAGATCATCAAATCAGATCAAAAATACTGTTGAGAGTAAAACCTCTGCATCAACCTGCAGAAACAGTGCAATTTGGACAGATTCTGGGTGATTTCTGTACAACATTTGTATCAGGAAAATGGCATATCAAAAGAGAGGAAATGGGGTTTTCAGCCCAAAGGTATTGAAAATGGCAATGGGATTTTTGGGCATGTGTGTAATAGGCTACATTGTTGGTCCTCCACTCTACTGGCACTGTCTTGAAGGTCTTGCAGCGTTTCGACACACTTCCTCCTCTTGCCCTCCTTGCCTCTGTGATTGCTCTTCTTCCTACCCTTTTCTATCTCTTCCTCAAGGTAAAACATCAGCACTGAACCCAAAGGGTCAGTTGATGCTATTCTTGTCGCAGTTTTCATTTTGCGTATCATTCAAGTAGGATCTGCAATACCTGCCTTATTGGGCAGAAGGCACTGTTTCAGTATTTCAGTATGAAAATGTCTGTTGCCTGTTTAGATCTGATTTACAATTTGACTGAGGTTTTCGCTATATTTTGATTGCAGGACTGAACACATCATTCACAGGTTAGGCTCTTAAATCTGTACTACACTTAAAATGATTTCCTGAATTCCTAAGGGCCATGGATGCAGGGTTGATCAAACTGTACATAATTAATCGACGTTGATCTGTAACACTGCAGATTGTATGAAGCATGATCCTGAAGTTAGTGAAGAGATGGAGAAGCACTTTGCAGATCTTGTAGCAGAAGAATTACGACAAAAGGAAGCCGATGCTTTGGAAAACCAGCGAAGATCAGAAATGGCACTGCTAGAAGCGAAAAAGATTGCGTCTCAGTATCAAAAGGAGGCAGACAAGTGCAACTCGGGGATGGAAACTTGTGAGGAGGCAAGAGAAAGGGCTGAAGAATCCTTAGAAGCACAGAGAAAGATTACTGCTATGTGGGAACAGAGGGCTCGGCAGAAAGGATGGAATGAAACTATGGCGAGGAGGGCTCGTCAAAAGAAATATTAACTCAAAACGTTTTCTTTTTTTAGCTATGAAGCACGAAAACTTCTACGTTAGTCATCCCCATCCCCGTTCCCAAATGGGAACTTGGGAACTCGGATTTCATGTTTCCCTTTACTCGGGTCTCAATGCCCGAGCCAGTTCTTATCCTCGACTCCATGCCATACATCTTATAGGTGATTTGTTACTCTACATCTTTGTTGCAAGTGATCTAAGTTGTCCGGAAACTAAGTTTCGTGTAATTGTTGGGACAAACAAGTTATTGAATTCATTCAAATGATCAAAGTTTTGGCATACGCGTTACATGTTTCATATGAACTTGTTAATTCTTGTATGTTTGGAACACTAATAAGCTTAATATATGTCCATAATTTCCTAAGGTAATCCATCTAATATAATGTCACAACATGTCTATTTCATACGGAATGAATTTTTTTTTTACATATCCCTAGTCTACATAAAAAATTCACCCCCTTTAGGGCCCTAACAACAACAATAATTGCCTTACTTAGGGGTGGCAATAATAAAACGATATTTGTCTTCATGTAGTTGGGTGGCGGAATAGTCGAATAGAGGTACTATTCTTGCCTCTGGGAGTACGGTATAAGAACTGACGATCTAGATACGCAGAATTCCGGCACCATATGGTTGTTAGTATCAAATTTAGAGCTCTCGAGTAGTCTATTAGCCTCCTATTCATGTTCATCTTATGGAGTACGAAATTTTAGGGCCTACTCATTTACAAAGCTTAAGAACTTGGAAACCAAAACACGCATAACGTGAGAGATGGAGATAGCAAATTGTTAGAGGTCTACAGTGTAGACACAATTTCTTTACAATGTAAATTGAGTTAGTAGTCGTAAAATTGAGATCGGAGCAGTAAAATTAATTATAATTAAAAATTTAGGTAGTAAAATTAATTGTAAGATTAGTAAAATTCTGATGGTGTAGTAAAATTATTGCTGATTGTAGACACTTTTGCGTGTCTACACTGTAGCAAATCGATGCATTTATGCAACCTTTATATTGGGTGTACCTTTAAGTGTAACTAACAACTAATCCCTCGTAAAGTTACTATTGAGGAACACATTGTTTTATTTGCAGACAATCTATAGACTTGATCAAAAAGTCTTCTTGTACATCTGTTATACTTAATACGTTAGGTATTAGTACTTGTCTTTCACTTTCACATAACCAATCTCCTGTCCCTCCATGTTGATCTCCTTTTACGCATCTCGCATTGTTAACATCTCGACAATGAATTACTTATCATTATATAATCGTGTTTTACAACGAATTTATTATTAGGCGGGCTTTCAACATTTTAACGTGTTCACGTGAAGTAAAATAGAACATAGTTGGAGTACAACCATAATGTGAGTTAATTACCCTGCTATTATTGTACTACATTAAGGACTAGCACTACGAACCTACACTACTATATAACAGTTCTTCAGTGCAAAATGATGACACAATAACATTCAGAAACTCTCTGACTGTTTAAAAATAAGGCAGCACTGAAAATGGAGAGCTATTCTAAACTCCTACTACAGCTGCTAATGATACTACTGCTTAGCATTTGCACTCGAGCAAGCGGTCACTTAACTTACGACTACTACCAGTCCTCATGTCCATATGTGGAAGACATTGTAAAGAACCAGATGTTGCTTATCACTGCAGCTGATGTCTCTGCACCTGCTGCATTCGTCCGGCTTCTGTTTCATGACTGCCAAGTTCAGGTAATCTTCTGGCCTTTGATGCTCTCCATTGTTATTTACTGTCTTCTAGACTGTGCTGTCCCTTTTTTTACCGGCCGTGCTACAAACTTCTTCAACACACTACAAAAAAACCAACAGCATAAGTATCTAGACGAAAAACCGCAATGTACCCATAAATTACAATTGCATCAATGATAGTCAGTAGTTTACTGCAAACATAATCAGTTCGATATTGACACAGTTTTGTCTGAGAAATGTACCTGAGTTCTGAGTAAGATCTTTATTGAAATCAGCTTTTTCTGTAGGAGTCAATGTGTCAGAATTTACTTCAGACTGTAAATCAGCTTTTTTCTGGCAGCCGACAGAAACACAGCCTAGGGAGGTAATAGACTAATAGTCCTTAGAATGTTCTGTGGTCCTGAAAAACAAAAATTTAATGAACATTACAGTTACAGTTGGTCTATGAGTGTTTTTCTGTTTTAACTTCTAGGACAAGCTTGCCTGGTTCTGCAATCAACTGACTCGTAAGACCAATCAGGCAATTTTTATAGTACAGATACAGAACGTCATGTTCTCCTTTCAGTTACATGCTCCTAAAATGTACCAACTGTCATCATAATTCTCTGTGGTCGCGTCACTGCGGTATAAGTGCTCCCTGCACGCCCTCTGGCTGTCATTAAATCCATCTAGTAGTGCGGCAGAACCAATCATCACTCTGATACCTGTAGGCTGTAGCCCTAGACTTCAAACTTTCGCACCAGTGATGTTCTTATGAGAACGGTATACTTCAAATGACAGTGCTGCACAAAATTTTAAAATGCAGGGATGTGATGCATCAATTTTATTAGATTCAGGAGACTCAGAGATACATGCTCCCAGGAACTTCGGTATCAGGAAGCGTGAAGCGATTGGTCAGATAAAATGGGTCTTGGAGGCAGCTTGTCCAGGCCAAGTCTCTTGTGCAGACATAATAGCCTTAGCAGCCAGGGATTCAGTTTTGCTGTCAGGTGGCCCGTTGATTCAAATTCCTCTCGGAAGAAAGGACTCCACCACTTCCAGCTCCCTCGAGGCTGTTGCCAGTCTGCCGTCCTCGAGCATCAGTGTCGACCAACTGCTCGGTATTTTCACGACCAAAGGAATGAATCTTGAAGAAACAGTCGCAATTCTAGGTAATCAACTAATTCCCTTGCACAGTGCTAATGATAAGAAACACATCTACAGCAGAGTACAGGCGCATATAACAGACTTTCCTTTGCAGGCGCGCACACGCTTGGTGCAGGGCACTGCATTAACATTGTAGACAGGCTTTACACTCCAAAGCCTACAGACTCCATGAATTTGGGTTTTCGTGTTGCACTGAACGCTGCTTGTCCTTTTAAAACCCCCATCACAAACATTACAACCGTACCAAATGATCCTACACCAACAATATTCGACAACACATATTACTGGAGTATACTCGAGGGCCAAGGCCTATTCAGCATCGACTCAAGCATGTCGAGGGATCCTCGCACCACAGAAATCGCCAAAAAGTTTGCTACGGACCGGAACTATTTCTTCCAGGTATTTTCTTCTGCCTTGGTCAAGCTCTCATCAGCAAATGTTCTAACTGGTAACATGGGTGAAGTCAGAAAGAGATGCGATCAAGTAAACTAATGACAGCACCTGTCATAATTTGTTCCGAAAGAATTTCACTTGCATCTCAACATCGGCGGTTACAAGCACACAGAGACTCCAGCAAGCTGAATCCTATTATGCGTTAAAAATCATGTATAGTGCAAAATTGAGCAGAAACTAGCAGCATCTAGTGCTCAGTGTACATGAGGAAAATCTATTTATTCAAAATCGATTCAATAATCGCAGTTTAATCAAGAACACACAAAACAACTCTACAATAGAATACGTTCTCTGTTACCTGATCTTTTGTACTACTGGTTCTCAGACATTTGCCTCATACTGTATACCTCTAAACTCTACAGATGAACAAACTACTCTACAGTCTACGCTAGTATAGGTATAATCTAACACTATGCTGCTTACACGGTGCCACCAAGATTGTAGCTGGAGTTTGAGGGTTAGACATGTTAACATCGAAATCTACACATCTTCCTTAAAGAGTGATCACACGATCTTTAACTCAGTGACTTGAATCATCATATCGTGAAACCGCCTAAACCCTCACTCAAAATCCGCATTGCAGCTCCTTCTGAGAACTTCCTTGCAAAAAGAAAGCAAGGAACAGATGTAGAATTGGTCCGACACCACTCATTCCTGTATTCAGTCTCGTAGTAAACATGGATGATATCCTGTCAAAAACAATAGGCTTTACACAAGGAGCTCAGATGATATGGGAGGAGATTCCCGATTCTTAAAACATCAAGAAAAATGTGTTTAATGCTTAAGCCAGCATTTGACTTCATTATAATCACGTCTGAACAGTAAAAGCAGCCACACTACGCTTAGAGTCATTTATAATAGGTAAAGACCAAGTGTGAACACTAACTTATCTGAACAGCATAATATATCACACCTTTATAGCTTTAAGCCGTTGAGGAGTTGTAGCTGAAGAGCTGAAGGTAACAGGATGCCATCCTTGCCCTTCCATCTTTGACGCAGATTCATTCCACTCAGTGTAAGTCAATGTCCTACGTTCAAGTTCTTTCTCAAGCCCCATCATCTACAAGGAAACCACCACATTTAGATTTCATAGTATTCAATCATTAACTTTGGACATGGTACAATGAAATAGTGACTGCTGTAATATCACAGGAAAAAGGCAGACTGAAGCGTGATTTGCGAGAATCGGGATAGTATATAAGAAGCTTCCACCCGTTACAGGCTTACAGCAGCCAAAGAAGAGGCGAGACTTACAGTAAGCAATGTCTGCAGATAATGTTCATCCGGAATACAGTTATGCTGTTTCTGAAGTTTCTGCATTTGAAGCAAACATGATCAGAACTCAAATAAATACAGCTAGTGACCCTGTCTTAATCAGCCATTAAAAATTATACCACTCAGACTTGGTTCAAAACAACAGGCGGTGTACATTTCTGCATCACATGGCTATTTGCCTATTACAAAGGTCTTATTGTCTCTTTCAAATCAGTTGCAGCTAAAAAGTTGCGGCTATTAAAGGCTTCTACCACATTATAACAATTAACACCCAGATGTTTGTGTAGCAAGCCAAATACAGTGGAAGGCTGGGAAGCTATCATAGCACACATCAGATTAGCATCCCAAATTGAAAAAAAGGATTAGGATCGTGTCACATATCAAACAGACTTTGAGTGGATACGATACACTGAGCTCAATATGATACAGAACATATAACTTGATCTCCAAATAAATGACCACTTGAACTGTTGATGTCGAAAAACCAACTTAGCTCAGTGTGATAGTATGAAAGATAAAGAGGGCGGATATAAAAGACAGCTTAAATTCAAAAATATCAGGGAGCATTGCATATTTACCAGATTCAGCTTCCCATTCTTAATGTCGACAGGAGGACGTCGCTGAACAAAAAAGAAGAAGGAAAGGAAGGTAAGTAAATAACAAAAAGCCTTAAATCCCTAAACTTATTCGCTGCACCAAACAAACCATTTGCACACATCATATGCGCGTCAGTTTGTTAAGTTGAAGTATTAAGTGGATATAAACTTAGCACTGCATTTACAGTAGAGAGTGGAACATCTAGAGAAGCTTTACTGGGTACCTTGCAGTACTTTCTGAAGACTGGAAAGACAAGCCTATCATCAACGACAACTTCTGCATGACTCCGAATCAGAGTAAACCACTACGTTTGATATGTCAAAAAAAAAGTTGAAATAAAATTAGAGTTTAACATTTACCACGCTATTTTTTGTAGAGCATTATGTTATGACAATGACCTTGCCAATAGAAAAAGGAATATAAATTAATTAAGGAGGGGGTAGAAAGCAAGAACCACTCATTGCTCCTAAACATGACATTTGCCTTTAACAGTAGAAACTAAAAGCCTGAAAGAACGATAATCACTCAATTTTGCCACACTCTACATCAACGGTTTTGATAATCCTTGCAAGTTCTTCATGTCAAGCAAGAATCAAAGTGAGATCGTAAAACCATTTACTTAAGATTTCTAAGGGTAAGATCATTTGCATCTAAACTTCCTTGGACTTGCCATGCCAACAGGTTCTTAGGAATTAGGATCCAATGGTGGTCTCTACTGTCCATGTTCCAAGCAATATTGGCACTATTGATCTAATTAACTACAATCAAGCAATACTTGCCCCAGCGATTCAAAACACTATGGGACAGTGAGGTATCATTAGGGAGAAATTACTCTTGTCATTCAATATCAAAAACTGTTTCTTCCTAAATCTAGAAGAACTACTTGGGCGAGCTGCGATCCAAGTGACTGGTCATCAGCTTTCTATAAAACCTCACTTTTTGAGGAAAAGAAATTTATCACATCTTCCTGAAATTCATCAAATAGGAGGCATACTACCAGCAATAACCTGTCAGCCTACAGCTGCAAGTGATTTTTAAACTCCCAGATGTCCAGAACTACTTTTCCACTTCCTCTTGTGA
This sequence comes from Spergularia bocconei, assembly GCA_963457585.1. NCBI lineage: Eukaryota > Viridiplantae > Streptophyta > Magnoliopsida > Caryophyllales > Caryophyllaceae > Spergularia > Spergularia bocconei. The sequence goes on from OY734953.1 coordinate 23,148,204, forward strand.
GTGGAGCAATGGGAGATTTAATCCTCACAAAAATGAATCACATCACTGTAAAAGTTACCACCCACAAGTGAACAACATTCAGAAACTAGACGTTGGTTTCTCTAGACTCCACAGGTCGGTACAATAGAAATGAGTGGAAAAAGAAGCTACCTGTGATCCTTTTCGCCATCTATCTTTTGGTATTATGGGGGCCATCTTTGTGCTATAACGGCCTTCCTTTTTATCCAGAAAGCTAAAGAAAAGTCAAGCCACAATTAACTTCAAGAACAAGAACAGCAGTACAAACTAATGGACCAACGAAGTCAAATAATGCTAACCAATATCTGCTAATATTTGGCCTTACCTGTCTACAAAACTTCTAGGAGATCTGATAATGTAGTCGTATATAAAGCTAAAATTGTACAAAGGAACACAGCTGCATAACCGAAATAAGCTCGTCATAAAAACAATTAAAAATAGGACATGCTCGAAATAAAAGAACGAGGCAACAATGCATAGAAATGATAACAACCTATCTGAGAGAAGAACAAATCTCTGGTTTGCTGGGTCGTCTAGTGCTGCATCAAGCAATAACCTTTCTGCTTCAATCATACTTGATTGACCCCAATCTACCTACAATTTAATTTCTTCAGAATAAGGGCAAAAAAAGACCCAGCAAATTCATAGTAAATTCACCAAATACCCTATTACTAATTAGGAAGTGGTTTAGCCAAAAACCTGAATGCTATTCTTCAACTGCCGACCATAAAACAAAGGTGACCGGGTTGTCGATTCATCAAACACAAATCCAGGCTGTGAGTGAATGTATACTGAATAACTCGTAGCATCCACGCCCTGCAACACCCCATTAAGACAACTTATTCTTTCCCATTGGGTTTGTGGACAGAAATCTCCATAAATTTGAAATTGCAAAGCAACTTCAATCACGCGCATACCAGTAATACCATATCTAGTATACTGAAGCAAATTGCATTTCAAAATGCAGAAAATAAACCAAATCACAGCGAAAAGAGCATGGGTTACTAATCTTACTGTGAAAATATACCTATGCAAAACGTCTTCCAACCAATTGAAAATTCACACATGATGAAAAATAATGCTCTAAGAGTCCAAAGGTAGCAGATTCACCAATGCTTGAATAAGCCATTAACCATAAATAAAATACCTATCATATGTGAAGCTGAGAATTTTTGCAATTGATAAACAATTATCTAACCCGCTCAATCCCACCAAAAACAACATCAAAACCTTGGCCCCATTCTTCATCATCATTGGCTAACAAGACAAATTTAAGGAATTCTGGAAAGACCCCTCCGTTGCGTATGAAGTCGAATAATTCAATTCCTAGTCCAGGACCATTCAACAAGTTCAATTTAGGATAAAATTAGTGGGTTCAAGTTAGTGAGGTGGTATGGAGATCTCAAGTTATTATTGAAATTGCACCCTTACTACCACAAGAGTCCAGAAGCAAAGAGATCGCAACCTTATCAACTAAACTACAACACGACTACCTAGCTCCACAAAGTTCGACAAATCACATATGCAATATACACTTCACATTTTCCCCAACTTTAGGTTTTGGTTCATAAAGTTACAATCTTTACCAGATACTCATTACGAGTTCTCTTTAGGATAAACTAGTGACTTCAAGTTAGTGACACGACATGGGGATCCTCAACTTATAAGTAATGAAATTGGACCCCTTAGGCTCTCACTGCCATGAGAGTCCACCAAGGAAAAAGATGGCAACCTTACCAACTGAACTACCCAACGATCATCCTAACTCAACAAACTACATAACCGTACACATGTGCTATAGTAAACACCATGTCATTTTTCAAGTTCAATCCCCCCCCGACCCACATATACTCATTTTGCATCAGCCCACCCCTCCTGAATCCTCAAAAAATACAATCTACAGTTCAAAATTTCCCCAATCCTAGGTTTTTGTTTCACAAAGGTACAACCTTTACAACATGTTCATTATACACGCAATCAACTAATTTCTTTATAATTATAATATCTGAATGATGTTACACACGCAATAAGAACAGTAGTCCCAAAATGATTTAGAGTCGGCTAACATGAATCATCATATGAGCTACCCAACGATCAACCCAACTCAACAAAGGTTACGCGTACAAATGTACTATAGTAACACCATGTCATTTTTCAAGTTCACTTCCGCCCCCATTTGGCCATTTTGCGTCGGCCCACCCCTCTCCTGAATTCCTAAAATAAAATCTATATTTCGAAATTTCCCTAATTCTAGGTTTTGGTTCACAAAGGTACAATCTTTACAATCCCAAAAATAATTTGAAGTCGGTTAACACGAATCATCATATGAAACGACCAACACCATGATTTAGAATCGGCTAACCCATTTGGCCATTTTGCGTCAGCCCACCCCCTTAAATTCCTAAAAATACAATCTACAGTTCGAAATTTCCCTAATTCTAGGTTTTGGTCCACAAAGGTACAATCTTTATCTTTACGATACAACTTAGTCCCAAAATAATTTAAAGTCGGCTAACACGAATCATCATATGAAACCGTCACAATGTGAAACCAATAAAAACTTGAAAAACTTTCGTGAAAAAAAAGAAAAACCTGGAAGAAGGAACCCCATAAGAAGTCAAGAGGAAGATTCCGACGAGCAAGAAACAAAAACGCAATCTTCGGCGGTCCAACAAACGTAATATCCACGCGCCGATCACGGCGCGTGGATGACATCATTTCTAGTGACGATGACTCATTCTGCAACGTCCACAGCCCGAACAAACACACCAAAACCAACGACACTAACATCACCAATTTCCAACCGCCGCGCCGCAACACCGCATTCCGCGACAAAAACGCCGTCGTCCTCTTCCCCGCCGCCGTAGACGCCGCCGCCGCCGTCATTGTCTTCTTCTTATGGTGTAACAGAAGACCTCCACTTCCTGCCATTTTTTTGTATAATTTTTTTTTCCGGCAAATTTTCTTACAAAATTATCATCAGAATTATCATATTATAATTCAAATTACAAATACTAAAAATTGCAATTAAATGAATAATAATAATAACAATAATAATAACAATAATAATAATAATAATAATAATTGAGGAGAGAGAAAGAGAGAGAGAGATTACATTAGAAGTGGAGGTTCTTCAATGGAGGACCTGCGCTTAATTACTTTAATTAAATATTATAATTTGAATAAACGTTTGAAATTAATTGCTTTTTATATTTTAACTTTAATTAATCTGGTTTTCGGGTGAGCTGTGAGAGAAGGGAGGGAAGGAGGAAGTGTGAAGAGGAAGAAAGAAAGGGTGGGAGTTTTGGGAAAGGTTTTTAGGGAAAGTGAAGCTCCGGGGCTTCAGGAAGAAGACATTATTTTATGGGTTTTTCGTATTCTCGGGTTTAATTGTCACTTTCGCGTTTATTTGCTCTTTTTAATTTCTCCGATAGTTTTATAGTACGGGATCGTCTTATTCGATACATGCGGTTTTCGTAATCATAAATGGGATTGTGTTCAACGCATTTGGAGATCGTATTAAATTACATGTTTCAATTGTATTAAGGTTTAGGGTTACTTCAGACTAGAGTCAATAAAAGAAGGCTAAATACCAATATAATAATGGTCATTTGTTTTTTTTTCTTTTGGTGAGGTATAACGATCATTTGTGTTATAAGGATACTACCATTTCGATGTATTCAGGGTAATTTCCGAGTATAAGACTGATTTAACTCATCCTTTCGGACGAGAGGAATAGCTCGAACCAATCTATAAGAGACAAGCACGAATGCCTCAAGTTGGTCATAAAATCTGCGACCTTACCAAGTGGAGTAGTGAATAATGTCTAAGTTAAGTGGAATAAAATGCGTAATTATAAGAAGGAAAATTTGCGAGACCACACCTTATAAAACTAGTTTATTGCGAGACCGCACCTTTTATGTTTAATTTTGCGAAACCGCACCTTTTAAGCTTGTTTCTTTGCGAAGCTGAACCTTTTCTCATTTTCGACCAATTTTGACCACTCTCCGATGTTGACTAGACCTAACAATTTAGGGGGTTTTTGGGGAGGGGGGGAAGGGGGAAGATTGGAGGGAGATTGAAGAAGAAGAGTAAGGTGGGGTCAATGCCGGATAGTGGTCAAAATTAGACGAAAATGAGAAAAGGTGCTGCTTCGCAAAGAATTAGAATTAAAAGGTGCAGTTTCGCAAAATTAAACATAAAAGGTGCGGTATCGCAAAAAGTAGGTTTTATAAGGTGCGGTCTCGCAAATTTTCCTTATAAGAATGACAAAATCGTATAAAATGACACATAAGTGTCTAGATGTTGGTGTCATCAGGAGAGTGGAGACGTGCACCACAGCGCAACCAAACAAAGCATGTCTTTTGCAATGTGAGTATGTGGATATGTGACCGTCCCACGTTGACAAAAGCAAATACAGCAAAATTAATTAGAGGGCCAGCTAATCCAACAAATTAAGCAGAGACCCTCTTTATTAAACAGTGTTTGCTTTGTGTTCAACCTAACTATAGGTCAGGAAACTTACCAAAACCTCTCCTACTTTACCCTTCAAAGCCAAGTTTTATCGTGTAATTTCTCCCCAAAATAAAGAAAATGCGTGCGACTCCGTTCACCTGAAGTTGATCAAACTGACCCAAACCCGAATTTCATTCATTTGGTTATGTTACTTTAACGGGCGTTGCCAACTTGCCATGATGGCGGTGACACTGATAAGGATTGGTCTTTTTGATGTCCTCTATTACACTTTTACTATACCGATTAAACTAGCTGACATCTTCATTATTGATGCATTCATCTGCGTAATGTTGAGATTAGGTTTGGACAATATGTAGTAAAGCACACACCTTGGAGATCGAGAGGAGGTAAACAGATCATGCTTCAAATAACATGGATATACAACCGCTCAGCATTTAGTTACATATGTTACATCAATGACAACCTCTACTCATTAGATACAACTGGGACTGGGAGCCTGTTTGTGCATAAGTGTATAGCTAGTACAAGCGTATGACCACAATGACATATAACGACGCACAAAATCGAATTACAATTCACTTCTATCGCGCTCCACCTTAGTGAGAGAGGAAATATGTCCCTAAAGACGCGCAGGCACCCTGTTGGCTGAGAGGAAAACCGCCAGAGGGAAATGACAACAGTACAGTATCTCTGTACTCTGGTGAGCTACTGCAGTAAGCTTTACAATTGATTTAGCAGTTGTAAATGTGGGTATTCGTCTTCAACACCTGGGAATGAAAAGCAGAAGGATCTGATTGTGCAATGCAGAGATTATCGCTGGCCAATTTTCGCGTTTTCAGGCACTACAATCACATTCAAGATCTTGCCAGGAACAAAGATTTTCTTTTTGATGGTCTTCCCATCTATATACTTTGAGAGCTTTTCATCTGCAGAGGCTAATCTGAAAGCTTCATCTTCGGTACATGTGTCTTCGACCTGAATGGTACCCCGAGTCTTTCCGTTGACCTGAACTGGAAGGACGACTTTGGAATCTTTCAAGTACAATGGATCAGCCTGCAATCCAGATTTCGGATAAGAGAGATCAAACAACTACTACCCTATTCAAGAAGAGCTTTCGTGAAAAACCATTGACCAGAGATTGAGAATGCACACAGTTGGTTCCTACCTTTGGGAAAGGCTCATATGCCAGTGAACTTGAATTTCCTAACCTAAACCAGAGTTCTTCAGCCATATGAGGTGCATATGGGGATAACAGCTTCACAAATGCCTCAAAGATTGATCTCGGATGATGCTCCCACTTCAAGGAAAAAAGTTGGACAGAAGCATTGAGAGTCAGTTAAATTGTACCATTACACCACAGAGTGCCTCAAAGACTTCTTCTTATGGCGAGGCAACGGGGATCTTTTATACACAGTCAGGCTCCAATGTTGAAACCATAGTGGCTATTTTCAAATGACCCGTAATGAAAATTACATCAGAAATTGCATCAACCAACTGCTACTTCACAAGATTCTGATTTTTGAGCCATTTGGCTTTGTTTCATTATATTCCAAAGCAAAAGAAAAGTGATCTTTTTAGAATTGGAAACGGGACATACAAGTTCACACAACAACAACATTACCCCAGTGTCTCAAAGGCTCCCGCCTACGGCAAGGTAAGGGGCAGTCGGATATACCCAAGCCTTAGCTCTATGTCGAAAACATAGAGAGGCTATGTGAGCTATTTCGAAATTGAAGAAAAGTTCTCTGGATAGATACAGGACAATTTTAGTTCAGGTAAGAGAAAATCGAGTTTGAAAGAACAGAAAGGAAAATGGTTTCCAGTCACACAGTTTATCAGTGAACTCCAGCAGCTAAGAATGTAAGATAAAGGCAAAAGACGTCAAATGCTGTACTACAAGTCTACAACTCATACACCGACACAGGATCAGAGAGGAAGGAGGAGAATGAGCAGACTAAACCTTGTATGCTGCATTGATGAACTCCATCATCGCTGAGATACCAGTGTTAAACCTAGTTCCTTCAGTTTCCTCAGTAACCTACATCAAAGAAATCAACAATGGCGTCTCATTCGTTGAATCTTTGAAATTTGTTCCTTGTGTTTAAAGGGATTAGCTTTATTTTAAAATGCAATGATGAACAGCAATCTAGAGAATATTGGACCTTTTCAATGCATTTATGCAGCAAACGCAGTTGTTCCATAGTGGGTTTTTCATCAACAGCCACGGTTCCATCTCTAAATGAACCATCACTAAGAGGTAAGCCCACAATTAGCCTCCATACTCGGGCCAAAAATCGACTGACGCCTTCAATACCACTAGTATTCCATGGCTTTACATCTCTGAGAGCCAAAAAGAAATTGTAAATCAATGGACTTTGAAAATGCAGATTACTTCAAATATAGTACAGATACTTGATACTGGCTACGAGGAGGACTAAAGCCCTTCAGACAAAAGCCAACCTCAGTGGTCCCATGAACATCTCATACAAGCGGAGTGAGTCAGCCCCATATTCAGCAACTATATCGTCAGGGTTCACAACATTGCCCCTGCTTTTGCTCATCTTATGTGCCCGAGCAATCAGGCGAATATTAGGATTCTCTTTCAATACGTAAGAATCACCTGACTTCATAACCTTCATCCAAGGTAAATCAGCTTGTATCAAAATTGAGACATGAGAAAAGCTAAAATTACACAAATTGTGCACTTGTGCATAACAACCACAAATGCATAAAAAATTATTTATAGACCTGGAACTTGCAACAAGTCCCAGCAAGAGTAAGCTCTTTAAAGAAGGGTAGTCCTAATCTACACAGAAGAAACATACTTTTTCCTCGGGCACCAACTCTTGATAGAGCTCGCCCAAAGATGTAACAGAATCTGCAGATACGAAATCTCCATTTGTGTTCCTAAGTGTCGTGTATTGAACCTGTGTTAGATAGACATTAGACAACTGAAATGCGAGAGCAAGAGCAACATTATATATGAAACTTAAGAAGATACTCACTTCCCCAAGGATAATCCCCTGGTTTATGACACACTTGAATGGTTCCTTCGTCGACACAACACCAATATCATAGAGAACCTGCAAACGTAGAGCAGGAGAGTATAAGCAGCAACATCTTTTCTCGTCACCAAGTCATATTGTATTATAAGGCTTCTACTTTTCCATCACAAGTCAACTGATAACATGAGAAACGTACTCCAAGGAAAGAATTGGTTCCTAAGAAAGTTGGATATGAGGGCTGCTTCCTCTGTTAAGGAAGTTGTTAAGCCCTTTTGGCACTTAATAACCCGTCAAGGCTAGCTTGAGTTTTGTCGGAGTTTGGGATTTACCATTGGTTGTTGGCTCTAATGTTTTGCTAAAACCCATCATATGACCCCTAAGGGTACAACAAATATATTGATAGTTCCCCCGTTTAGGGGGTCTTTATAACCCTTCACCTCCTGCCACCTATTGATGATTTGAGGTTAGCGCGTGCTTTTGCCCTTTTTGGAAGACCTATCATAGAAGTTTAGCTCTAGTACTTTGCCAAAACACAAAATTGTGATCCGTAGGGCTCACACGAAAATTTGACCTTTTTTTTTGTTCCGGAGTCAATTTCGCCAAAAACCATGGATTATATACTTCAGTTTTGGCCAATTTTGACCAAATTTTTAAAAGTAGATTAACATTCTCAAAACTTACCACAGACAGTCTTGGAATACCCAAGTTGGATATGAGAGTTCATTCCATTGCTAGGGAAGCTCTCTAAGTCATTTCTGCACACGTCACCCCAAAGGTGATAATGCGTTTTTTGTTAAATTTGGGACAAGCCATAGGCATTTGGCTCTAATATTTTGCTAAAACCAAAAATATGACTCGTGGGTGCTTCCATAAGATTTTGAGCCATTTTTGTTCTGTGACCATTTTCGACCAAAAACCGTGTAGTATACTACAATTTTGACCACTTTTTTTATCGTAGCGGAATGCTCTGAAAACTTCACTATGGATAGCCATGAAAGCACCCTTGTTCGATATCAGGGCTGATTCCCTTGTTAGGGAAGTTTTTAAAGCCCTTTTTGAACATGTCACCCACTGAGGCCACGTGCATTTTTTTGCCGATTTTGGGATTTACCAAAGGTGATTGGCTCTATGATTTTGTTAAAACCCATAATATGATCATTAGAGCTCTGCACAATAATTTGAGCCTTTTTTTATTGTGGGGCCATTTTTGGCCAAATACCATGTTTATATTCCGGTTTTGGCCCACGGTATTTGGCCAATTGTGACAACTTCTTTTAAAGTAGACTAATAATCTCAAAGCTTTACTGCGCACAGCCTTGTAATACTTTTGTTGGATATGAGAGGTGGTTCCTCCATTAGGGAAGTTCTTTAAGCCAATCTGGACACTTCACCCTTTAAAGCTAACGTTCTTTTTTGTTGATATTAAGACATGCCATAGTTTTTTGGCTTCAATATTTTGCGGAAATCTATAACATGACCCTTAGAAGCTTCCACAAAATTTTGGGCCATATGTGTTCTCGGACCCATGTTGGTCAAAAACTCTGGATTATATACTCCGGTTTTGGCAACTTTCAACCACCTTTCTTAAGGTATCAAAATGTTCTCAAAGTTTTACCCTCAATACCCTTGGAGTACCCTTGTAGGATAAGAGGGTCGTTTCCTCGATAAAGGAAGTTTTTCTAATCCGTTCTCGTCCGCCACATGTCATCTTACGCTTTTCAGCGACTTTGAGATTTACCATTGGTTTTTGACACTAATATTTTGCTAAAACCCATCATATGACGTCTAGGGGTACCACGAATATCAATAGATCCCCTGTTAGGGGGCCTTAATAGCCCTTTACCTCCTACAATCTATTGAGGTTAGCGTGTGCTTTTGAATGTTTTGGAGGACCTATCATAGATCCTACTTTGCCGAAACACAAAATGTGATCCGTAGGGGCTCCCACGAAAACTTGAGCTCTTTTTGTGCCGGAGTCATTTTTCGCCAAAAATCAGGGATTATATCCTTCGGTTTTGGCCAATTTTTACCACTTTTTTTAAAGTAGATTAACATTTTCAAAACTTTACAACAGATAGCTTTGGAATACCCTTGTTCGATATGAGAGTTGGTTCCTTTGCTAGGAAAATTCTCTAAGTCATTTTTGCACACGTCACCCCTAGGTGATAGTGCGTTTTTTGTTAAAATTTTTGGACATGCCATAGGTATTTGGCTCTAATATTTTGCTAAATCCCAAAATATGACCCGCGGGTGCAACCATAAGATTTTGAGCCAGTTTTGTTCTGCAACCGTTTTCGACCAAAAACAGTGGACTATATACTACGATGTTTGTCAATTTTGACCACTTTTTTTATACTAGTGAAATGCTGTCAAAACTTTACATGGATGGCCAGGAAAGTACCCTTGTTGGATACTAGGGCTGCTTCCTTTTAAGCCCTTTCTGAACATGTCACTCAGTGAGGCTGACATGTGTTTTTTGCCCATTTAGGGATTTACCAAAGGTGTTTGGCTCTAGGATTCTGTTACCATTGGCAGCCATGGAGCGCGCTTGTTAAATATGAGGGCTAATTGCTCTTTAGGGAAGTTGTTTAAGCTATTTTTGGTACACATTACCTCTTAAGGAGTTAAGGCTAACGTGGGTTTTTTTGCCAATTTTGGGACTTACAATAGATTGTTCTCTATTATTTTGCTAAAACTTATAATATGACCCCCCCGCCCCCCCGGGAGGCTTCCACAATATTAGATCCACTCGCTACACAAGTTCAAATGTAAGCTTTACGACAAAATCAGTGGCTGGGCTTTAATAGCTCCATCACTAGAACAAAACTTAGCATCACCAAAACCTTAGGCCTTTAGGTCTTCAATGATACTGAAAAGGTACTATAGATTCGTGGAGGCAGAAGTTGTAGAGAGAGCCATATTCCTAGAATTTGAGGCTCCAAATTTTAAAATGTAGCAGACTGGAAGACTTGAAAGTGTATTACCTTGTGCCAAAACCTAGCATAGAGCAAGTGGAGAACTGCATGCTCAGCCCCACCAACATACACATCAACTGGGCTCCAATATCTGTATGTAAAAAGCTGTCAGTAAGGTAGGTCACATAAACAGCAAATTAATGCATTTCATATTCAAAACATGCAACAGGCAAAACTTCCAGACAAATGGTAAAACACAGGGTAACTCTGCCCCAAAGAAAAACGTAATTCTGCAAATCGAACATCTTACCTTTCTTTTGCCTTGTTAACCAATTCTTTAGAATTTTCTGGATCCATAAATCTCAAGTAATACCTGTACATGGTGGGGACATGTGTTACAACATGCATAACGCACAAGATCCAAGGTCCTTTAACAATCAAATAGAACAGAATCTTGGCACCATCAACAGTGCTGAGTGACTACTAGTGTTACATGTCCAATAAATTGGCAACAAAAAAGGAAACGTGTGAAAGGACTTACCAACAAGAACCAGCCCACTGAGGCATCGTGTTTGTTTCTCTTTTACCTTGTTTTCCAGATAAAGGGTCCGTGGTTTGTACCTGTAAATCACTCAAGAAGAGAATGGATACACAGTTATGCCCACACGCACATACACACGATAACCATTTAGCAGGATGGCCGAAAGCTGGCCTACGGGCATAAAAGTATTTTCGAAGTGAGAAGCCAAAGCAGAAAATCACATTGTAAAACGGAAGTGCAAAGCAGAAAGAAGTTTAATACTCCGCAGTATTTGTGTGAGGAAGTGGCAACAGACTCAAACCTCTAACAGGGAAGGAGCGGGGGAATAAGTATTGGTATGATGAATTCTAATGAAACAGGCAAGCAGATTTATAATGGTAACAAAAAAGTAACTAGCACAAAGACGAGTGAAAACGTACCCAAGATGTAGCTTTAGCTAATGGTGGATCGCCGGTCCCAGTAGGGGTAAAGTCATCCAACTCCGGAAGTGTCAGAGGTAATTCATTTTCAGGAAGTGGAACGGTCTCACCAGTGTCATCCAATACGATGACAGGTATAGGCTCCCCCCAGTATCGTTGTCTTGCAAAAAGCCAGTCCCTTAACTTAAAGTTTACCTGAAGTATAATCGAAGAAATCAGGCACTACAAATGAATGACCTTAGCTTCCTCCGATGAATGTGTGGCTATTCTTCATACAACATATGTGAATATGTGATCAAGTTCAAGAAGTGTTCGCACCTTTCTCTTCCCATATCCAGTTTCCTCAGCCCACTGAATTACTTTGGAAGCAGCTTCTTTGCTGAGCATGCCATTTATAGAAAGCCCAGTTGCTGAACTAGATGAGTTCATAAGGACACCATCACCAGGAAAAGGCTTTCCTGATTTGCCGGAGTCCTCATCATGTGGCTTAACAACCCAATTGATTGGAATATCATACTTAGTAGCAAACTCATGGTCCCGTGTATCATGAGCGGGAACAGCCATTATAGCACCTGTACCATAGCTGCATGAAATTGGATAACACAGCTTGAAAATGGCCAACAAAAACCTTAGCATATGGGAGAGAAGCATATGTACACAAGTGACCCAATGGTTAATTGTGTTCAAGCATGACCTTAGACGCAAAAGGCCTAAGAAAAGATATTTAAAAATATAAATAAAATAAAAAGGCCACACCTTCCTAGAACATAATCAGCGACCCAAATGGGAATAGCAGCTCCATTAGCAGGATTCTTTGCGTAGCAGCCAGTAAAGACTCCAGTTTTATCTTTTTGAAGCTCAGTCCTCTCAAGATCACTCTTCCTTGAGGCAAGCTCTATATATTCCTTCACCTATTTGTAAAACATGATTGCTCGTATTCAGGTTGAACGTATAAACTAAATTACATTGACAAGGCAAACTGACATACCTGTTTAGCTTGGTCAGAGGCTACTAGCAAGTCCAATAGAGGATGCTCAGGTGCAAGAACAAGATACCTGTAATGTAGAGATGACCAACAGTATTCAATCCAGATGAACCATGCGGAGATCATAAGATATTTACAGAAAACAGGAAGATCCAAAGTACCGTACGTTGCCCCGAAAATAGTATCTGGCCTGGTTGTATAAACAGTGATTCTTATGTCACTTTCTTGTCCTTTAGCATCAACCCCTGGAAATTTCAGTTCAGCCCCTTCTGACCTTCCTATCCAATTCTTTTGCATCTCCTTCAAGCTTTCAGGCCAATCAAGCTCTTCCAGGTCCTCAAGAAGGCGATCTGCATATGCAGTGATCCTGAGAATCCACTGCCTCATTGGCTGCTTGTAATAAACAATGATACTGAAATTATGAAAACATTCAAAGAAGATAAAAGTAAGACAAATATCAATAGAGCACAGGAGAGTAAATCAACACACTAGAAAAGATAAACCACCATACCTTTCTTATAACTGGATGACCACCGCGCTCACTAACACCATCGACCACCTCTTCATTTGCCAACACTGTGCCAAGAGCCGGGCACCAGTTGACAGGAACTTCAGCCTGATAGGCCAATCCCCTTTTTACAAGCTGAAGAAATATCCATTGTGTCCACTTGTAATATTCTGGTTCAGTCGTAGAGATTTCACGATCCCAATCATATGAAAACCCAAGCGCCTTAAGCTATAAAAAAAATAAGGTGCCAATGTACGGAGAATTACATAAGAGTGACAGAAGATTTGAGGGTTCTTCAAAAGGTATCCAAGTTTCAGAATGTGAAGTTTGCAATTCTAGATTGAAGAAATACACATGTCCACCACCAAATATGGTGAAAACTTTTTATTGTGCACAGTAAAATAAGCAAATGCCCAAAAAAGATGTACAGAAAGGGCAAGTAACTGACCTGTGCTCGAAAACGCTCAATATTCCTTGTTGTCGTGATTTTGGGGTGGGTACCTGTCTGTCATACATCCCAGCTAATGACCAATGATTCGTAGCAAAATGATTATGTGCCCAACCATGAATAAATAACATAATCAGACCAAAACATACATCGATAGCGTACTGCTCAGCTGGCAACCCAAAAGCATCCCATCCCATAGGGTGCAAAACATTGAAACCCTGCATCCTTCTAAGCCTGGCAAGAATATCTGTAGCCGTATATCCGAGTGGATGGCCAACATGCAACCCAGCTCCACTACAAAACACACATCATTCCTAATAAACCTCTCAAATGAATAATCAGTAAAATAACATACAACTGACAGAGAAAAAGGGACAACTTCATTTATGGTAACTTCTCAAATGGTATACTAGTATCATCTTTACAAAAACAACATTACCCTACAGCCTTACAGGCTCCCGCTTATGCCGAGGTAAGTGCAATCAAATATAGATGGCCGTAATCTTATGTTGAGAACAAAGAGAGGCTCTATCTGGATGACCTATAATAAAAATCGCGTGCTCCACAATGTGAGAAGCAGAGGCAATCTAGCCAACCATATATCCTAATACATTCCAGGACCAAAGATTAGGGAGTCTTTGGGTCAATAGGAAAGCCACATTCCCTCACTGAATAAATTCCCAATCTTAAGCCAATAACACGAAATCGAAGCTCAACCTTTCATCATAAACTAAAACATTGATATCAAGCACTTCAATTGCCAAACCATATGCACAAAAGTAACAAAATTTCACCCAAAACAAAAGAAATAACAACATTACGATGCAAAATAATCAATCTTTCCGGAGTTGTCCCGAGTTCGAATCCTCATATCCCCACCCCCACAGCATTAGCTGCTCCTTTGTTCCAAAAAGAGTAATCAAACCAACAGTACAAGTACAAATTTAAAGCTCAACCCATTTCATCAAACACTTCAAACTTAAAATTTCTAAGCTTGTAATTGAAGTTTCTATCACTACAGCTGCCAAAACATGCATCAAAGAAAAAGAAAACTAACCTGGGGTAAGGAAACATGTCAAGAACATAAAACTTAGGCTTAGAAGTATCAATATCATCATCTGGGGTCCTAAAAGTTTTATGAACATCCCAATAATTTTGCCACTTTGGTTCAATTTCATGAAATGGGTATGCCCTCTTCACAGTTGACCCCTTCTTCACTTCCTCATTGCCTAATTCCACCCTAATTTCACTTAATCTTCTTCTTGAAGTTTTCCTGCTAATTCTGGGTCTCAATGAAAATGTTGGTCCAATGCTAATTATACTGCTACTGCTACAACAAAATGAAGAGAAATTCAATGTGGGTTTTTCAAAGGTGTGATCTTTACGATAGTAAAATGGTCGAAATTGGTGAATTTGTAGAGATGATTGAAGATTAGTCTCCATTTTTTGGGGGAAAGAGAAGGATTGAAGGTGGAGCTTGAAAGCAAGTAGATAATGTGTCTTCTTTGTGAATTTACTATTGGCGGGTTGGGCTTTCTCTTGATTTTGGAGACATGTAGAGTGACCTATAACTCAACCCAAATGTCTATAGCCCAGCAATCGGGTGGCTCGGATCGGTTACGGGTCGAGTCATGGACAGTTGGGTCATATTGGGTTCGGGTTCGGGTTCTGTTTGGTTAGGTTACTTAGTTAACAAGTTATTAAAGCTATGATTACTTATATGACATTGTTTTAATTGGTTCGTTATAAAGTTCCAAGTATTGTTGATCATAATCAATATTGGGTCGTTGCTAGATTACGGGTCATTATGAGTCGGCTTGAATCAAAATTCGGTTGATCTTACAAGTACGGAATCTGTGAGGTGGGGTTTCAGCTCTACTCTTTTACACACGACTAAACGAGAGTGTATAAATTATGTCATACAAGTGACCATAAAGTTCACGACTTTATTGAACTCACAAAAGGGAAGCGTTTTATTGTCATGTTCTTTTTAGCTTCTTTTTGCGGCTTTTAGTGTTTAGTTAGCTCAAAGCCTCAAAAAACACTATTAAAGTGCTTTTACACATGTTCGTTCCAATAGCTCTCGTGGATTTGCATCACTGTGTAGCTGAATATAGGCATATTTGTCCCATGTTAAGGATTAAGATTGGCCTAATGGTTGAAAAACCAACTTATTTGGGGTTGTCTGAGTTCGAATCCTTCTATCTCTACGTGTATAGCATTAGCTGCTCATATATACCACAAAAATATAAGCATACTGATTTGTCACGAGGTAGGGCATATACATCTAGTCTAGCCTTAATTTTGAAAGGGCTTTGATACTCATGAGAATGGTTGGAATCCTTGATTGTGCCTATCCGGTTGGTTGCTAATTTGGTTTAGACCAAAGACAAAATCATTATCTTTCCCACGTTTGAGTTTAAAGTATCGTTTGTCCGACTTATAGTTTTCATCCATTTGTGCAAGATTTTACAAATAAGGAAAAAATTAAAATAGAAAGTTCAAAAAATGAGTCATATTGAGAAATTCAGGAAGTTTTAAAATACACGGAGAAAATACGTGTCCGAGATATTAGACGCGTATATATACTCACTAATCTTATATAGACCTGGCAAAACTGACCCAGACCCAAACATTCGACCCGAAACCCGAACGTGACCCAAATAAGGTCATCCGAACTTGACCCAAACCCGAATTCTATCCGACGCGAACCAAAAAGCATCCGAATCATGTTGACCCGAACGTGACCCAAACCCGTATTGACCCAAACCCGAATTAAACCAAACCGAACCTCATACGAACCCGAATTGACCCGAGACCCGAACATATCTCAAATTGACCCGAAGATGACTCGAATAAGGTTTTCCCAAATTACAAGTTTGTGTCAACTTTTTTTTCTTCTTCATATTATGATATTATATCATTAATTTAAGATTAAATCATACACTGGACTAGATAACTATAGAGTGGTTAGCTATAAATATCACACACTCATCAAAATCAATGATTGAAAACAAAAGGAAACACAAAAGGGAGACATGGAGTACAGAAGAGACATGAATCAATCACATGGAGCTACTCTTAATGGAAGAAAATGAAGGAGTTATATTTGGAAATACTATAAACTTTATAAATGCGAAATTGGAAATATTTTTGTCGTTTGTGTTCATCGCAAGAAAGCTGTATTTAGGGACAATCCTCACCGTGGTGTATCTCTGCTTCGCTACCATGTAGACCGTTGTGCGGATATCCCTCCTAATGAGAAGCCTACTCCGTGGTGATAACGGAAATGACATAAGGGACTGAGGGAGGGAGGGTTTCACTGGTCGTTGCTCGTTAATGCTTTAAAAACTTTGATTATGTTGTAATCGGATCATGTAATGTTATGCTTTATTTTTAATATCGCAATTTTTTTTAGGTGAAAATGTTAATACGTGTAATACTATTGTAATATCGTACTTTGAATTGGGGGATTGTAATGTTTGGACTTTGGAGCAAGACAGTATGGTGGAGTAATGGACTTTGGAGAAAGACATTTTACAAGTATTGGCGATTTGGCATTTTCTCGTTCATTAATTTGTTCTTATTTCTTAAATGTTTGAATTACAAATAAAATAGAAACATACCCGAATTTGACCCAAACCCGAACTTGACCCGAACCAATATCGACCCGAACATTTTGACCCGAACCCACCCATCCGAACTTGACTCGAACCCGAACCAGACCCGACCCGACCCGAAAACGACTCGATATTTTTGGGACCCAAATAATTCGACCCAAATCCGAACCAGACCCGAATTTGACCCAAACCCGAACTTGACCCGAACCGAAATCGACCCGAACAATTTGACCCGAACCCGAATTTGACCCGAACCCACTCATCCGAACTTGACCCGAACCAGACCCGACCCGACACGAAAAACGACCCGATATTTTTGGGACCCAAAACGACCCGACCCGAATTGACCAGACCCAGACCCGACCCGAATGACCCGTTTGCCAGGTCTAAATTCTTATATTATCGTTCACCGGATTCAGTTAGACCATCTGCAATTCCACGTGACATGTCTTTTCAATTTTCCTTTTGAAAAGTCATTTGAAATATCTCTTATGTAAGAGTATAGCGACGTTTTCCATATAAAAAAAATTCACAATATTAAAAAATCGATGTTTACTATTAATTGATTTCATCTCGACCTTACTATTTTGTAACTTCCTTATTATTTATTTGAAGAATTACATCATCTATATTGAAAGTGAAAGTTTTATAAATGGTAAATTTTATTGATAAAATTATTTGTTTACAGAAAAATAAAATGACAAAATTTATACAAGTAAACTAGTTAACTGTTATACCTAGCCGATCGACCTTTGTAACGTTTAAGAACCAAAAAGTGCTACTATTTGGGATATATGGCCACGTTGCAAGGTTAATATAATTATGATTAAAATAATAATAAATAAAGAAACCCTAGTGCCATCATGATTTTTGGGGTATATAAGGTGATGGTGTGATGAGAAGATTGATGTGAGAGGTTAGGTAGCCGCCCTAAGATTGGTAGATCTATAAAATTTGGGGCACAAAGCTTGATTCTTAAACAAGTTTTCTTGTGCTAGCAATTGCATGTAAACTCCTACCATGCTATATATAATGTTACGTAAACTTACATGTATGAATTTGAGTATTGAACTATTGATTGTGAATATTTATTTCCCTTTATTTATGATTTGTTTTTTTGTTATTGATGTGAATGAGTTTTGAATCCTTTCAGGTGCAGATCTCGGTCTCGTTTTTCTTTTTCTTTCTTTTGTTTTTGCCATGAAATAGTTTTATGTGATCTCAAATTTATGAAGTGAGTATTGGTTGTGAACAATTCTTTTCCCTATGTTTATGATCTGCTTTGATATTGATGTGGAAGAGTTTTGAATACTATCAGATGTAGATCTCAGTATCGCTTTACTTTTCCTTAATTTTTTTTTATAGTTATATGTAGTCTCACATCTATGAATTTGAGTTTTGGTTGTGAAATTTTTTTTTTTTCAACGATTCATGTTAGCTGATCTCAAATCATTTTGGGAATAATTTAAGGTATTTGTTGTTGTTGTTGATTGTTGTGATATATATCGATCTGAACGAGTTTTGAATCTTATCATATGTAGATCTCAATATTTTTTTGTGCATAGGAGCATCTAATGTTTCGGGGGTGAAATATGAGGATTTGAACCTGGTTTAAGGTAAGTTGGATTCCTAAATACTCAATATCAATGAAATAGATCTCAATTTATTATGAAGATCGTTTAGATCCTTATAGTTTGAATCCTAAATTCAATTTTACGTCGTTTGCATCTAGAATTTAGTTCTACTTTCTTTATATCTAATTGGTTATGTAAGAGGAATCCAAATCAAACTTAAATCATCTAAAGATGCAGACTTTGACATCTTTTTTGTTCAATTTTGTTAAAAGTTCATTGGATTGGATGCAAATTGAGTTTTATCATCACTTAGTCCAATAGAGTTGCATGAAAAATGAAAACTGACAATAAATCTTGTGCCTAATGGTCGTCCCATATCCAAAAAAAAAAAAAAAAAAAATTGCTACTAGGTGGGATTATGAGGATTCGGACATGGGACAACCCTTATGCACATTGACTTCCTAACCATTGGGTTAACCTTTATAATCTAAATTTTGTTTTTTTAAAACCACATAAATGAAAACATTTCAAACTATTTTAATTGAATTCTTGTTTTTATGGTGAGATTTTTAAGTTTTTAAGTTGCAAAAATAAACTATTTTAAAACCACGATGTCTTTCTTTGTACTGGTCTTGTGAGGACCGTCTCTCAATAATTTATTGAGAGACCAATTGAGGTTATTTTATAAATGTTAGCTATTTTTATATGATTTGATCTGTGTGATTTATTATTATAGTAAATAAATACGATCACTAAAGTATTATCATGATTACAAGCAATGTAAAAATAGTCACTTTGTAAACAGTATAATGGTGTCTCAATAAACTTTGAGAGACGTCTTTTGTGAGACTTTGTGATTCTTTTATGTTCGTCTGTTTAATTTTAAGCAATTTCTTTCAATTCTTTACGCTTCCTTATTTGACATTGTTTTTGCGTTCTACCACAATAGTCATATACTATGACATCCATGCACAACACGTATATGTCCTGGCCACAACATGTTTGTGGTACTAGAAAACGGTAGTGCATCAGTGCATGCGTAATTTGATAATTACTGTGAAATTTGCAGATTGTCTACTAACTAATTAGTAACTACAGCTTTGGAATATGGATTTGGATTCGTATAGCTAACGTTTCTCATTTTATATTAGAGTGGAAGCTTTTGAATTCAAGTTTTTTTTTTTCTTTTGTCATCAATCTATTATTGTGTTGACATCGACGATGCATTGGGCAAACTAACGTTCAAACCAGAAGTATGGTAGGTGTATATAGTATACAAAGATTTCTTCATTGACTTGATTATCATACGAATTTTGTATGTATAGTTTCATGTACAAAAGGACATATGAAACTTGTATGAAAAGTTTCATGTACAAAAGGGCTTTGCCCTATGTTTCCTATCTATACAGCATCTATCGAGCTCAATGGCGGATGATACCGCGTTAAGAATTACAAAAATGGTTTTCATTCTTGTTGGAATTATTGAAGAATGAATTACACTCGATTTCCCCCCTGCACCGTTAGCTCATCCAGTTGCTTAAGTGCTTGATTAACTCCGTGAAGAATCATCTTCTTGATCTGGTTATTATTGTCAAAGATGGTTAGGTTTCACTACGCAAAAAAAGTTCTAATGTCGTTTGTGCAGAGTTTGAAGAAATATATACCTCGAGTTTGTCTTCCCTAGCCTTGTGGAACATTGGGAGTCTCCGGAACTCCTCTGTCAAGCGAAGGCATTCTTTGATGTTTTCTGGTGAAACAAAATCTGCTGCTACCTTGGTACAGGACTGCAGGTTTGATATCATTGGTCAGATTGATCTATCTCGAAACAATTTGTTGTAAGAGTCTATGGCATGATCACAGGTTGGTTTTACCTTAAGATTGCGCACTTGATGTGGACAGCCTGCAGGTATGAAAACTGCCTCTCCAACTTTCTGCTCGAATGTCCATGGTTCAACACCTGCAGTTTAATTGGGAGTTAGTACTTGAAGCTGATCTGATAACTAACAGTTTATTTCAAGGCTGCAACCCACACGTAAGCTATACCATATTCTTCCTTGAGTTTTCGCTTGTGTTCCAGAGTCAGATAAAAGGATTGATCGTGGATGGGATGGAAAACCTGACCATAGAAGAAAGGAATGCACGTCAATACTAGAAGGAGTGAAGATTGATGTTTTCTTAAGCGACGACCAGGTCTTTGGCGGTTAAGCAGAAAAAAGAAAGAAACACTTTGTTCAAGATCAAAGAAAATTGCGACTGTCAATCTGAAATGAAGTGCCAAAAGTGGCAGAAGGAAATTGTTGGAGAAGAGTTACCTGTTCAACCAAACAACAATAAGTGTTCCTGAATTCCTTGGAGTGTTCCCTTAGATAAGCCTCTAATTTTGGAACATCTTCTCTCCTAAAAATGTCCCAGAGAGCAGCACCCTCTGTTGGAACACTAGACTCGGGATGAAGCTCCTCGTCGCTGACATGCTGACAGTGCAATTCCCTTCTGTCTTGAACAAGGTGTTTCTTTTTCAGTGTGTTAATTGCCAAGACCTGTTCGTTGTTTAAAGGAACATCTGCCGTATGCATCAAGATATTTACCTGCATTTGAAAGAAAATAGGATTGGAAATCGAGGTCTGAAGTCTGAACAATCAATTCATCCAATATACTATAACCTCATAGTCGTCTACAGGTAAGTTTTAACTTTTTCAAGCGACAAAATATTGATTCGGTTGTAACTTTAAGTAGATATAAGAAGATTACATACCGCATCTGACATGTCGCAGTGAAGCCTAGTCACAGAATCTCCTCTTCCTAGCTCCTGTGCTACTCCATAAGCAATATATGTTTTCGGTCCCAAGTCTGGTTTCAGGAAGCTCTGAGGCAACATTGTGCCGAGGTTCAAAATTCCCTTCCTTGGGTCAGTGCACACTTGATATGGCAGTGCACTGATGAACTCATCACAATGTCTGGGCAGAAGATTTTCAAATGTGTCCGATGGAGGCCAATCTCTCAGCTTCAACATCTCTGGCCAGAAATTCGGGTAACTTCGACCTTCTTTGTATCCTTTGAAGAATTGCCGAGCACTTATTTCGACCTGCATAAAATTACTTTGTTTCAGCATCTTCATGAAATGCACATACCACAGTAAATAAACGTAAGTGTCTATGTTTTACTAGCTTAAGTCTGTGAATAATGACTACTGCATTCAAATTATAAAGTTCCAATCTTACAAGGCTCGTGCTACCTGATTTGTAAAATCCCTCCCATTTCTGACAAATCGTAAAAGAATGTGACTCAAAGATAAGTTTATCCGGGAGTGCAAATATAGTGAGCACAATTAACACTCAAAGATGTGTTTGTCCTTGTGCTACAACCTTTGCACTCTAAGCCTTGTCCACTGTACGGGTGTCTTGTGCGCTCACGATGACTCATATGAAATAATTTCACTAGAGCTCGGTGGATGAGTTTGCATATTCTTCATCATCTCTTGACACTGGATAACAAAGACTTGTGATTCATGCTGAGTGGTACTCCAGTAGATCTCCATATACAAACCAATATATAAGCAGGATCCCTCAACTTTGAGGCACGATGCATTGGGGTAAAGTTGATGCTTGTAGTTGTTGTAGAAGGAAATCTCTCTCCCTCCATAGGATGGAGCCTTTGAGGTGCAACACACATTAGGATAATATTGATGTTGTCGGAGGCGGCTATCTCACTTCCACCATTTAGGCACTGGGGTAATATTGATGTTTTGTAGAAAACAATTAGACTCTCGCAGTCTTGACCTATAAGGTTATGGCCAAACTTGTAGGATTAGAACGATAATTTGATATTGTGGAAGACTGGAAGGCACTCTCGCTTTCATCATTCAGGCTCTTGGGTAATGTTGATGTTATAGACATCAATTTCACTCTCACCTTACAAGGTAAAGGCCAAACTTGTGGATAGTTCTGGACTTCTGGCTTTCGGGTCTTAGTAAAAGAAGACTGAGAGACCACTTTTTGAGAGCCACTTTGTGCGGAGAAAAATCAGGGGAAGAAGGATTACAACGAAAGAGTCTCTAGTATCTAATGAACCAGCAGGTCTTTGAAAGAAATTGGATATAATGAAGGTTACTGTAAGGTGTTAATTACAATGTTAAAAGTCCTTGAGCGCTGGAAAGCCTTCAAAATCTACATGTCGATGCAGAGTGCCTACCATAGTTTGTTGTTGATAAAAGTTGGCAGTTAACTGTTACAGTTGTCCATGGGTTGTAAGTTCGTACCATAGATGGTTGCTGACTGTTAGGGTTGTCCGTTGATTGTACTCGGATTTGGTCTACAATAGACCAAAGTGGAAACTTGAAAAAAAGTAACCAAAACCATTAGACGGATGCCTGGGAAACAGACGTGAATTATCTAATAAGAACTGAGACTCTGGCTACAGGAAATCGCTGTTTGCTATCCCAGACTTAAAACCCCATGAAACAGCTTCTGGTCTAGAAATGTGAAACATTGAAAAACCCTGGTGGTCAAATGGTCATCTATCACCTAGAAGCTGCCAAATCTGGTTATGAATGATGACCCTACTGTACCTAACTTATGAGATCCTGTCTGTGCTGTCATAACTCTGCAGCTTCATTTGTTACACCTTTCTTAGAAAGATGAAAGGGTCTGCTAACAGGGATGCATCAGGACTGCCATCCTCTTAAAAAGTCAGACAAGTGCATTTTTTGTCTCCCTTCTCAGGTGAATCTAGTTCACACTGGTGTATTGACCTTCTATGTCTCGTTCACCTAATCTAAGTAGCCGACATCCAGTTCAGGAGAGAGGCAACGAAGTACAAGAATAAACAAGAAGCAGAAAAGGAGGAAAATGC
This sequence comes from Spergularia bocconei, assembly GCA_963457585.1. NCBI lineage: Eukaryota > Viridiplantae > Streptophyta > Magnoliopsida > Caryophyllales > Caryophyllaceae > Spergularia > Spergularia bocconei. Next base: position 23,171,561 of record OY734953.1, read on the forward strand.
AGTAAAAGACAGAAAATATGAAAGGGAAGGAAAAGGAATGCAGTTAAAAGTGGAAACTTGTTACCTCACAATTGGCTAGACAATCAACTGCTTTGATATTGTAATCTGCATTTTCGCATAGAGCTCGCCACATTACCATTGGTTCCCAACTCAAACCAGGTGCTTGTTGTAGGCTATCTCGAACAATAATAGGTTCGCCATTGGCCCAATGTTGACGGAAGTTAATCATTGCATCGTGACGAAGTAAGTCACTTGAAGACGGGCAGAACAACTGATTGTCAGTTGAGTTCCCTCGAGAGGCTGCTTCGTGAAGCATGTCCGACGGGCTTGTAGCAGGCTTTTCTTCTACATCAGTATCTTCCAACACTGACTCTGCCTTTATTTCTAAACTCCTCCACCAAGCTTTTGGCAGAATTCTCCTCAGTTCCAAAACCCCATTACCACAGCCTCCTCGATCCTTCGAAGGGCACGGAATACTCCCGTCACTGTTAGAAACCCACTCACTGCATGAATGGGTGGCATTACTAGATTCGGCTGTGGAAGAACAACTAGGTAGAGGATCACCACCATGAATGTAATCAAAACCCTTATGGAAGTATGTGTGCAATTCGCCTCCAGGACCTCCTAAAAGATTCCCTTCACGAACCTCCTGAGAACAACTCAAGCAAAGTTCATAGGAGCAACTTGCACAACTTCTGTGAACATCAAAAATGGAAGTTGCACATTGATTGCTGAAACAGAATGAAAGAAAGATATTAGGGCTCTGTCTAATTTCTCAAATCGGCATAAACAATAGCACAATCGTCAGGTTTTCTTCTCCAGATTCTGAGACAGAAAACATACCAGAAAATCCGCTCATCGTCAGAGCAAGAAGTCTGTGGGATGTCATCCTCATCCAAAGAGTTATCTGTGTTTATCAAAATAATCACATTACAATGTTGCAGACCGTAATCATATGGAAAGAGTAAAAAACATGCAAATGAAGTCCATTAATACTCCGTACAAAGTTTTGCATACCTTGGAGCTTTTCCTCAAACTTTATTTCTAGGATTTGCTCTTGGCGAATTTGCTTTACAAATGGATACAATGAGCTCACCAGATACTTGAGGTGCGCAATCTTTTCTTGTTGGGGGATGTCTCTATTTGATGTCTAATTAATTATCAATTACTCAGTATTACAGTATAGGAATTGTAATAAAATTCAAAGTGAGCAACGGAAAAATGTATGGAGTATACAACGAACCAGCCAACTTACATTTATAATGCCGCTTGTGTGCAGACAATCATTACAATTGCAAATTCTTTGGCAAAAAGGACAAGCTTCTGCAATTTCTACTTCAGAACACAGAGGATACCTACGCGTACAAGGAAATGCTAATCAAACTCAAGGATCAGGAAATTCAGCTCTTGACTCAAACTCAAGAGGAATGCAGGGGTATTACCATTGTCTGATACATCGGAGGCAATACAGTTTATCCTTGCACTCAAGACATTTGACAACAGCTGGTCGATCAGTCTTTTTACACTGGTGACACTTGAAACGCTTATTCCCCTTCTCCTGCTGCAGAAATAAGGGTTACCTCAATGACAAGAACAGCGAATCAAAGGAACAGCTCAATAGAACTTGCAAACACAAGATGTAAAAATTCAAGGGAATTGTTTCCAGTGAGAAACATGTCAGAGAGGTCCTTACCAATGCATCTGTTGTTGATCCTGCAGTACTTTTTCCATCACAATCGGTGCTTAAATTTGAATTGGTTGAGGTAGGGGAGCAAGATGTCAGAGATGACGATAATTCACGAGAATCAGAACCTTCCGCAGAATCAGTCTTTGAGTTTATGCAATTTGATTCAAACTCCTTGTACACTGAACGTCCACGTCTCCCCTTGCTCCTCAGTTTCTTTGTAACTGGATTAACTATATTTGCTTCTAAATTGTCGCTCTTTTTCACAACCTGACTCAACAAATGATGCTTCTTCCCTTTTGTGCCACTCCGTGCTCTCCTTGCTACTCTTTTGCCCCTTGAAACCTCATAGTCTTGATCATCGTCTACTTCTGGCTCTTCCTCGCTACTTTGATCTTCCCAATATAAGTTGCTGTACTGTAAGCGTTCAGTCATGTTGAAAATACGTTGTCGTTTCTTGGGAGAAACTCCTCCATTGTTTTCCTTCTTTTGTTCAGTTTCAGAACCCAAAAGACCCTGTAGGTTCCTTTTCAAGTTCATCCTTGAAGTGTCACAAGCTTTCACTAGTCTTCGCCTGCCACTGTTTATCTGGCTCTTTCTAGCAACCAGTGTCGACATTTTCACTGAAAGAATTAAGTATACAGAAATCAAAGTCATTAACCTATGAACGAAAACCTGATGAATCAGAACAAATTAACCGCACAATTTCAGAGGATACCATCACTTATATTCTAACACGAGTAACCGATAGCAACTGGAGACATACACACATCAAAACAACATATAGGTACAGTGTTACCACTACATTTCTCCTCCTGTGCATCCCCTTGCAACATATTGTATACATCTCTAATTCACTTCTTGTCAAAAAAAAACTGTACACATCTCGGTAAAGAAGGTTCTCAATCGTATTTTGGACACGAAATAACAATCATCGAAATCAGATTGGCACGCATACAAGTACTGGCACCATTGTCCAGAATCCAGATACCAGCAGCCCCAGTATGAAAAGACATTGGTCAAACAATCATCCAAAACCCTTGTAAGAAAAAGTTGAACATTTTTCGTACAATGCACACTCAAAGAACTCTACCTCATGTTAGCTACAACAGCATACATGAATCTAAACTCTAATGCAATCACAGGCTCACAGCATCAGGCAAATCAGCAAATCATTTCAATCAGACGAAAAAATCACCTATTTTTCGCCTCCTTAACCAGATGCAGGGTCATCTAAGCCTATACAGACAGACTACACTGTGAATGTATCACTAAATTTGCAATCAAAATCCACTTCTATGCTGCCTGATCGACTCAACAGGGCACCAAAAAGCTCACTACACATAACTTTCTAGCTCGAAAAACTCGAAAATTCATCAGAAACCACATTCTATGAATCAAACTTCTACTCATAAAACAAAACAGCATCAAAACTTACAAAAAACTAATAAAAAAGATTCAGAATTAATCAGAAAGACATAAATTTCTACATACAGTGAAAAAGACCTGAACTTTCCACATCATATTCCCTGAAATTCTTCATCAAAATTCTTCAGAAAGACTGGTTTTTGCTATATATATGATCAATCAAAATTTTCTGGGTAAACTAGTAGCTTCAAGAAGAATCTACCTAGCTATTTATATTCAATTATTGGAAGAATAAACCCAATTGAGACGACTTTAACATTTGACTAAGAAAATTCTCTAGTCCAAAATATAATACTCCTGATAAACATTTATTTTATTATATCATCATTAAAAAAAAAAAAAAAAAAAAAAAAAACTCCCAGAAACTTATTAAGAATCTAATTCAATCAAATCATAGAAAAAAAAAAACAGCATCAAATTGATCAAACCCCACATTACAAGGAAAAAATTCTCAGAATCCCAATTCCCCCATGCAGAAAAGAATCAAATTCAACGACATCCAAATTCGAAAGGCTCCTGTCTATGACGAGGTAAGTTACGTAGGGTCAGATGTACGCAACCTTTAATTACCCGTATGTGTTACGTGTAGCTCGACCCGAATTATAAAAGAAGAATGATCAAATACATTAACAGAAATAAAATGAAAATTGTTGAAGAAGGAACTTACAGATTGTTGCTGATTATAACAGAGAGGAGAGAATTATTAGGCCTAATTCATGGGGAGGAGGGTTTGGTGAGGGAAGAGGAAAGTGATGTAAAAATTGTTAAATTTCCTGAGGAATATGCAATGCATGCACTTTATATTATAATAATATCATATTGTATATTTATATAATATGATAATGATCATACAAATAATAATATTGGATATATTTTACCATAATAAGGTTGATTTGTATTCCTAAATCCTAAATGGGTTTGATTTTATAATAATAAATCAATAAAATCTACCAGAAAACCCAACAAATTAAAAGTTATTAATTATTTATTACCATTTAAAAGAGATTTATATTTATATACAGAGAATTTGGATCTTAGTGAAAGAGTTTATGAGTTAGCTTGAGGAAACACGTGTGAAATTGGACTGAATGACTGATGGTGTGAGGTGTCGTCACTCATACGTTGTTTTGTTTTGGTGATGCACTTAACTTGTGTCTCATTCACGTTTTTTTTCTCTCTTTTTGCCGTTTTCAGTCATTTAAGGTTCACTGGGTTCTTTTTTTTTCTGACTGGCATTCTATTAATCTGTGGGTCTATATTAATGGATTCTGTCAGTGGTTTTATCAGATTTGTGTCCTGTGAAATTTAGTTAGGTTTAAAGGTAGGTAGAAACGGGATATTATTGACGATAAAATACACGATCTCCTATAATTTTTGATGAGTTTGATATCGTTAGATGAGTTTTAGGTCAATTCAAGTGAGCTTGCAATAAGTACAATGCCGTTAAAGGCTTAACCCTGAGTGACAACATATAATGTCAGTCGGGATACCGGATATGAGTCGTGTAAAATGAAAATAGCGGTAAAATGCTATCTAATGAGTTTGGTATTGATGATATCATATGGACAGAATTAATCGGGTTTTCGGCCAATAAAATGAATCAAATTATCAGCTAGGAAAACAAAATTCACTGCTATGATTCTGTAAAAAAAAAAAAAAATTATCGTTTCATAAAACCTGATCTGGCCTCAAGAATAAAAAATTGTATTGCTGGATTCAGAAAATACAAGTCATTGAAAATAATATATTTAAGATATGCTTAAGCAAAAGTCTTCGATTCATGGCTTTGTTTTATTGCAACTTTGCAAGTGTAGATTTCTTGAAAAGTTGTTTAGAAGATCCCTGTCAAAGTGCATGTCACCTAGTTTGGTAAAGTAGGTTGTGTTGCGCAAACGGTATTTGTAAACAATGTTGGAAACTCGCCTACATCAATAGTGACTTTATAAGTTCGTTAGAGAAAGGAAATGGCTAACGAACGCTATCCGCTATCGATCTCATCCAATTTTGTGGCCCATTGTATTCCAGCAGCAGTAAGTTAGGATTGTTAGAAGTTGCGATCAATGGGGGGGGACCTTGATAAGATGATAATGCGCCATGCTCCCTCAGTAGATCTATACAACTTGGTTGCAAACGTAGTCCAACCAAAAGCCTAGCTCTGTAGATGGGACATTGGGACCGAGAGCGAATTAAATCTCGAAAAGTAGCCATTGTATCGGAAACATTAGAGCACAGATTGGGTAGAAAATCGAACAAACGAGAAATGACTGACTCAGAGTTACAAGGACAATTTGCAGTAGACATTTCCGGTAATAATCCAACCGCTGCAATCTGAACATATATTACTCTGAGCCTTATCGTCCAACATAAGCATACGCATAAATGCCTATGTCCAGGCTTGTTTAACAGACCAGAGGCGGGTGATGCTGTATCTCCGCATATGACACTTGACAGTTGACACTATCACACGAAGAGAGCAGGAGAGACAAGAAAGCGAAAAAGCTCCAAGAGAAAGAACAATGAGGGACACAAATTTTCGATAGAAGCTGAAATCACTATACCTACCAAAGAAGCACTGATTTTGTGCCTTCACTAAAATGTATGGAACGAAAACATGCCTGATTGATACTTTTGAACACGATTTACCTATAAAGAGGAGATGTTTAGAGGGAAGCTAGCTCACTAATCCACGAGATACTTCACATGTACAGTTTTCATATGTCCAGATGCGTTGGTGGGGATTCGCTGCCAAGTTTGCTTGGCACAGGGGTGTTCCTTCTTGAACTCCGCTTTGTTGGAACCAGCACACTGTCGTCCCTATCCAACTTATTTTCGAGGGAAGCTTCTTCATCATCATCATCATCATCGTGTTTGAACACTGGATGGATGTATGCAGTCTGAAGGTATCCTTTCAAGTTGAAGTTTGCATCCCTTGCACGTTCAAGAGTATCTTTCATCTTTGCTTCCTGAAAATACCAAAAAGATTCATTAATTGACTGTTGTTCTTAGACTCAAAGGGATGCGAAAGAAGATACGGACAGTATTATGTAAAATTTGATAAAGTACCAAATACGCAAAGGAATTCAGGTACTGTAACTTCAAGACCATGGTTGGGAGTTTTGGGACGATTTAACTCCAACTTTCCACCCCACCAATCACCAATCCAATTGGATTGTATAGAGTATAAACTATACCAGACATACAAACCTCCTAAAAAAGTGACCTTGGCGAGCCTTTAGAGCACTCGAGAAGCCCAAGTAACATACAGTACTCTGCAAGTCTATTAATCAACAATTTTTTTTTTTTCCAGAAGCCAAAAAACTAAGGAACATCAATAAATTTGAAAATAACAACTTATAACGGAAATAAAATCAGCAAAAAACCAATCCCAATTTCAAAGAATGCAATACATAGCAGCTATAAACTGTTTACTGCCTACCTGCAGAGGATATGTCTTGAATGCTGGCTCAAAACGCCCCTTACAGAACCTGTTAAACCACAAAGTGAGAACTGGAAGTGCTATTAGGAATGGCGTTGATGATGCAGCGTGCTTTGTGCTCAACAATCCCATCAGGAGCAACTGAGAGAAAACCATTGCACCGATAATACGCCCGTGGACATCTGGCCAGAAAGCACCAGCACTTTCATATTCCTGATTGTAAACGTTTATGATCTGCATAACACAAAAACCACCACCTTGAGATGGGTCACAGGAGACATTCATAATACAAGTTCACACCAAAGAGCAGGCCCAGAACACAGCAAGAAAATGCTATCATTAAAATTCAAGAACAACGAGCTCCAGATGCTAAGCTAAACTCTTTACAACTCAAGTCACTTTAATCTTTCTTATGACCCGGGCTTTAAGCCTAAAAGGTAGCTACACTCAGAAATAAGATGCTATGGTTTCAGGTAAAAGTGTATTTAAAGAACATTCGCATATTAATGATCATCAGTCATGCAAGACTAGATGCCAAAACAGCCTACTTTCTCTCGGAACGTCCAATTTGACACTATTCTTGCCATCTTCTATTTGCCTAAATAGCCTTGTCTCTAGAGAACCCCAATACTTGCACATTTATTTCCAAAAGAACAACAGCATGTTCTCTCTCGGTAATTACAGAAGTACACCTCCCATTCCAAGCTAACAGGATCTTTCAAACAAGTATCTGCATAGACATATAATCACCATTACCTGATGGCGGTACACAAGATAAGAGAATGCAAAGAAGACCAATATGAACGGCAGCAGTATTGGAGTCACCACAGCGTAGACAAGGCCCAGTAATACATAAAACTGTATCTGAGGCTCTCCAGTATCAAACCCAATGCTTCCTGCGTCCATTGCCTCCTCCCTGTCCTTTTCAGTCTTCACCAAAAAGAAATTCTTCAAGTGGTAGATAATCAGTGGCTTCAATCTAAGAATCTCACCGGCAATACCAGCCCATCCATCAAGCATAATGTACGTGATAAAAAACGTTGCTTTCATTGGAATAGCTACACCAATGGTCACAAATATCCTGCCAATATCACCTAAAATTAGAGTGCACGAAAATTCTGAAAATAAGCCAGAACATAAAACTCCACCACCCATGTAGTAGACACAAGAGCTTTCGGCAATAAATTAACCAAACGACTAATGACAATAAACATCTTCTCCACATCAGCTATATATCCAATTCTAGAAACGTCCATGCTTCCTCAGAAACTCTGAGAACTTTAATGACTCAAAGGATACATTGGAGTGTAAAAACAATGTAATCCTTTTATTTACATCTCAAGCTCTTTACGTTGCTAAACATGGCGCCATTGTGGTGTGCTAAAACACGTTAATGAAGAAGTAAATTGCTAACCATTTGACCAACAGGATATGACAAAACAACATACATCTTTGTCAGAGCATCAAGTACATAAACAAGCATGTCTAAAACATAGGAGTCTCAGAGTCACATACTTCTGTGCTGGCGAGTGGAGGTATATTTTTAGTTGGTCAAATGCGGAGCCAGCGATAACACTTCCAAGGAAAACATTAACAAAATTAAAGATATAATATCTAGAAGCTGATCTCCTTTCAAGAGCTGATATAGCTTCAAAGCCTTCAAATTTGGACATCATCATCAATATTGCTGGCAAGAAGATCAGGAAAAGCTTCAACACGAGTCCAGGTAAGAACCCTGAGAGGACACCCCTGATAAAATGCCTACAGAATGATACTTGTTTGGTCAGTAAGGAGTGGAAGGTAGAAGAATATTACACAAACAACTGACTAGACACCAACATGTGCAATTCAGGTTTAAATGAGAGATACAAAGGGTAATAGAACTTAATGTATAAAGCTTATGGTTACAACAAGGAGTTTAGGGTTACACAGTTACAAGAGATGTTGTACAGTGCCTGTCCCTGCTTTTCTCCTGTAACATTATCCAGGCGAAGTCTGAAGACTATAGCACTGTATACACTTCAATTTACTGATACACAAGAAGGAAAACAGACAAGACAGATGCAGAATGAGAAGGGAAACAGAGAGAAGTGATGAAGAATGTAAAATCAGACAAGAACAAAGTCTACACATTATTATCAATCCAGCGTTCACCACCAGCAAGTTAATTGGACAGACGCATACAGACTAAGTTTTCCAATTCCTATGGAATTGGAATATAGTGGAATAAAGCAAATGGCTTACAAAACTGTCTCCTTGTATTGTGAAGTAGAATTTAGCCAGTTGAAACAACAACAACAACAACAACAACAACAACAACAACAACAACAACCAACCCTTATTCCCCAAAAGAGTTGGGGTCGGCTAACGTAAATCGTCATCCAGTAACCGTCTTGTGTACGCCATAAAATTTCAAAACAATGTGAACCATTTAGGAATATTGAAACACTTTTCAAAAGGAGTTGCAACAACAACAACAACAAAGCCTTATTCCCCAAATGATTTGGTCGGCTAACATAAATCGTCATCCAGTAACCGTCTTGTGTACGCCATAAAATTTCAAAAACATTGTGAACCATTTAGGAATATTGAAACACTTTCAAAAGGGGTTTTAGAAAAATTTGGCCAGGTGAAAACAACGCAATTTTCATTATTGATCATCCAGAAACAGCATTTCTATGTTTTCAACATAGGGGAAAGCTGTGTACATCCCAACCCTTCCCCCACTGCCCACCCCCCGATATAGGCAAGAGCATTTGAGGCACTAGGGTAATTTTGTTGTTGTAGATATACAGATAACTACGAGGTGTCACATATGACATATTACTAGTACACTTACAGATAACAGCAGTGTATGTGGCATTAACTGGAAACAGAGTAGTGTTATCAAGGAAAGTTTTTTTTTTTTATCCCTAGCCAATCACCCCGTCCCCGTGGACTCGACCCTAAGCTATGCTAGGATGATTAGATTTGCCTAAACCCGTTTTGGGCTTGTCAAATTTAACTATTGTTTAAGATAAAAAGGGGTATACCATAACAACAAGCTTAAACAACTAAATATCCCTCAATAAGTCCCACTATCAAATTAACTTTCTTCACATAAATATTGGGGAAGTGCAGTATCATTAATATCTATGCAATGCTACTTTGGAAAAATCAAAGATATATAAGCATTGATATTCTAAAAATGTACTAATGTTGGACAAGAAAGTATGTGTTTTATACAACAATAAAATACGATCACTGGGAGCATAACACATGTTGGCTGTTTCTTTAAGCTTGACATTTCGATAAAACCATAGCGGGAGATTATTGATTAATGAGCAACTAAACTTACATTTCTACAAGTGGCTTCAGGAACGGGACGATTTTCTCAATACCCTCAATGCTCGCTAGTGATTGGACAAACACGATCGGGATCATGAAGAAAAAGGTGAGAAAGAAAAACGCGACAGAAGTTATCAGCCTCCGGATGCTGAGTTGAACATATGGCAATGACAAGTTCGGCCAAAACACATCACGTGGCTCTGGGGCCCATCCAGTCAGCCAGATAGTCGGGTTCCTAGTTTGTTGAGTTTGTGCACAGACAGCAGCACCCCATCGGGTCTTGAAGGAGACGAAAGCAGCTGGCATGACAGACTTCGGATCTTGGTCGATTCTCTCCCTTTCCTCAGCGATCTAGTATCAATTAATTCAATGAACTTAAGATAAATACCAAGTTAAACAGTCAAAGAGCATAATATTTATCATTCAAATTGAGTGAATAACTAAATATCAATTTCTTCACATCTTGTTGCGTCAATATATCAAAAAGCACCACCTAAAACCTTTAAGCAGGTCCTTCAAAAAAAAAAAACCTTTAAGCAGGATTATGCCTCGCCAGTGGCAGATGCAACCAGATATTCCTGTAGCGAGTTTTAGGTTTTTCCGAGCGAACAGAGAGGGGAAGCAAGGAGATAGAAGAAGGTGAGACTGCCAGTGAATCCCTCCCCCCCTCTCTCCTGTCTCTAATTTGAAAAGGTTTTGATTACACTGCTTTTCCCCCATACAATAAGAAAAGAACCCCTTTCTCTTCACTTATCTCTTAAAATCACCGTAAAGAAACTACATGTCTTTTGCAAACCTATCACCAGTTAGTAGTTACACAAGGAGACACAGACCACATCTTCTATAGCAAGCTCACATTAGAGCTAGTTCATCCTGCACTATAAAGCATACTAGTTTTATAATAATGATGCTGGCCATTCTGTGGTACAACTCTAGGTTGAAGGGCTTAAGCTGTTCCAGAGTCAAAGGCACTAACACTATTAGATCACATGCTAAAAGAATTTCAGGAGTTTATTGAGCTCCAGGTTTGACATATTAAAAACAAACCCTAATCAACGGACGCAAACAGGCTGCGAATTGTTATAATTTCAGTTAAGGTATTAGTTCAAATAAAATAGAAAACAAGTCTTAAAAAATAGCATAAGAAAGGCTACAAAGTGGTACCGACTTCTTTTGTCAGTCTTTCTATCTCAGCAACAGAATAGTCTATTGCATCAACTTTTTCTCCCCACAGACCAAGAAATCCTGTCTGCAATATCAAGGATAGAATTAAAGGTCAGATGCAAAACAACCACCTTAACCTTTTTAAGTTTAACAGTTCTCAGTCTAAAGGAACTTCTAATTTAGACCAGTTTTTAATCATATTACCTTTGTCATAGGCCTGATGTCTGGCTTTCTAGAATATTTTAGTTGGTAATAGTCAAGCCAATTTTGCTTCTTTTTCTTCTCTTCAACCAATTTCGCCAGCTTATTTGCATTGTAGAGAACCTAAAGGCAAAGTAATTAAAAAAGATGAACATAGATCCTATGAAGTCATAAGCATAACAGCGGCTTCCAAACAGTAAGTATAGATAATAGACAAACATCAATAATATCTGAGCTATCATCCTAGAGAGGAAGCCTGACCTGATGAGTAAGATAGTGCTCGGGATGATTGACCAAAAAAAAGTGTTCCACAAGCTCGCTAACGGATTCATCAGCATCTGGAGGGACATTGCGTACCAGTACCTATATGTAATGCAATGAAACAAACAAGATAAGATAATAAGTCAGGTGTCAGGTGCCAAACTATAGTAACAACATGATTTCGACACACACACACACACACACACACACACAAACAACTAGTCAAGAATCTCAGTCTTGCTTATCGTATACTTAATATGTAGCCACATTCATTTGTCACAGTACAGGAATGGTATCAACACTAGCTTTTAAATCTTTCTCATAGAAACAGTATCAACCCAACCAGACAAGATATTCTTACTGTGAATTGATCTGGGCGTCGCCTTTCAGATGCGATAAATTGCAACCGCATGGCAGTGACCCTTGCATATTCCTTATACAGAACTAAGCATGCCCACACGGTAAATGCATATTGCATCACTATATGAGCCCAAAACCTGAAACACTCAAAAAGGATTAAGCATGGTTATGATCCAATAAAGAAAGAGAATGTCAAAACTAAGCACTTGATTATAGTAGAATTTGCAGTAACAGTAGATAGTAATAATATGGAAGAGGCCTCTGCAATCCTTAAATCTCAATAGGAAAAAGCTGCTGAATAAAAGGGCCAAGCTTAAGGAAACAACTTAAGCCATAAAAGCCTTTTTCATGAAATAGGTTGATAACAATGCTTTCATGGCAGTTCCTTACCTAAACACTACAAAATAATACCCTCAATTTTTAATGGAGGACTTACACTTGTTAACTTACTACACTGCTGAAATAAAGGGGTAGTATATCTCAAGAGTATCAGCCACGGATAACCAATTTGTCACGAAGAACATTAAGGGAAAAAAAAATATGTACAGCTCACATGCACATATAAACACAAGAACAGTGCTGACTCCTACTCCATCAGGTAAGGTAGTCAGGTACAAGGAACATTTCCCATGGATAAATAGAGAGGCCGTTTCCAAGTGACCCTTGACAAAGGGGGAAGAATGATCCTCCACTAACTTGTGAAAAAAGAAGCCTAGAGCTTTTATAAGAGGAATATGATAAAGCATGGCAAGTTTGTAAAAGCTTTTGAATTACACAGCTACAACTACACTAAAATGATATGAGCCAAAGAGATCTTGTCTAGATTGCCTCGCTCAACATTGGGAGTCTATGGAAGGATGTTTCTTGTATCCTAGCTATTAACATATCATAGCACTAGTTGAAAAATGTGGCGTATAATACATGCTCACCAGACAACAAACCTTTAGGAAACCGCTAAGCAGTGTCATCAAACTCAAACTGGGTGCACAGTTAAAAAATTGTTGACTAAGGGATGCAGATATACCAAACCAGCCTATCACTGTGAAGCCTAGAGCTTTTGACACAGCAAGTTAGTTATTAACTGTCTCTTGACCTCTCCAAAAAAAAAATCATATTGTTTTAATTTGAGAGAATTCGATTTTCCTTCAAGGCCAGTACTTATAGAACGGATCGAATAACAAATGGGTCACCGACGCAACAAAAAAATTAAATTATGGATCACAAGGATAACAACATTACAAGTTACAGTAACAAGAAACGCAATCAACAGAATTAATAAGAAAACACGAAAAATGTGTGCCCACCTACAAAACTGTTCCATTGCATCCACTATGAAACCATTTTAATAATAGCCGTAGGTAGAATATGCCAATTAATTGGAAAGCAATCTTAAAACATGAACAAATACATGCATATATTAAGAGTATAAGTACTGGAAAACTTCAAACCTCGATGATCCCAAAGGTATGTTTGAAATCGACAATTTATCGATACCGCTGAATGTTATTTTGGACAGAGATTCGAGTGTGTCATTTGTATAATTCACTGGAACCAGAACCAGAAGTGCAAGAACCGTGACTGGAACAAAGATTTTGAGTCTGCCAAAATTCAAAATGAAAAACTGTGTCAGGCTAACAGTGCTAAAAGTAATCAAACACATTATCTACAAAAATATCAGGATTCCCAAGACAGGTAAAATACCATAAATCAAGTTAAGAGGGATCGAAAATCGCACAAGTTTTCAAGACGCGTCCCCTCTTTGTTTTCCAAATAGGGACAATCCACTCAGGTGAAATGCATCCCCCATCAAGCTTTCAAGAGACATGCTTTTTAACATCTATAAATAGTTGCTCAATAACCTCTAGATGAGAATGAACAGAAAACTTGCAACAAACTGAATCTAACTGCTTATATGCAACTCCAAAAACCAAATTTATTAGCCACCTATGGGATTAGATGGCAGAATAAAAAGATCTCTAGGAAATGCACAAACTTGACTGAAACATACCCTATCAAATATATACGCAAGTAAACAGCCGAATCCAGTCCTGCATGCTCAATAAGCTCTGCTTCAGGCATCTTCAAGGCATCTGGCATCCAGTTTAGAAAATTTAGATAGGACTTGAAGTCCATGTTGACGATCTTGCCCACAAAAGCTCCCGTGTGCATTGGGCTGTTTCGTAAGCCTCTGAGGTACCATTTTGGAAAGTAAACCCTATCGTTGAAAGGCTGGATCCTCAACAGGGCAAAAGCTAATAAGAAGACAAATGCACTCAAGAGATTGAAGCCAGCAGAAACCCCTATATCTGAAAGGTTTGCCATCCTTTTTTCTTCTCAAGAGTTATCTCTTCTTGTAGGAATCGTTCTTGCCGTTAAACAAGAGATGTGCACCCACGATAACGAAACTACATCCACAAACTTAGGAAAACAATGTTAAGAAAGAGAGTAAAGAGGTCCCACAAAAGTTTAGTAAGGAAGAACTCGGTAAAAATGCACTTAGTTTAGGAACCTCCATCAACCATGAGTAATTGCCCTCAAGCCCCTCATAATTACAGGAATTACACGGACAAAACACAAACAAACAGACGGACACAAGAGAGAAGAAAAATGAAAATGACCGGCAACGGCGAAACATGTTCAGGCCCTTAATGTAAATTGCCACAAATCGTACAACTTCTTAAACGCCAAAGACAATGGAAATTCCTCACGGCTTCTACTGAAAGATTAGATCAACAAATATAACCACAAAGCATGCATTAATCCCAAAATAATTTGAGGGTTGGCTAACATGAGTCTTCATATGAAAATGTAGATAGAGAAATATGATCACCCATAATACAATCAATTTTTGGAAATTCCGGCCGTACTACATCCCAATGACTCCAATATACTCAGAATTTTCTACCAGAAAAGCCAGTCCAACCAGGCTACAAAGCACAAAGTGATTTCACACAGCACTAACACTAATAGTAGATATGTGGAGAAAAAAATTTATGCGGGCGCCTTTAATCTCATGTACTACGAAGGAGTAAAAACACTATTCAAATCTATGTTCGGATTTTAATTAGCATTTTGTCTATGAACTTATACCAAGTGAAAGCTGAAAACCAATCCTCCACTTCTTTTCCCAAAGAATTCCGAAAATTTAACGAGAATAATCCGAACTTCACACAATTTTCTCAAAATAACTATCAAATCCAAGAGTCATCAGTTAAGCACATTTTCCCTATGAACTGATACCAACTGAAAACCAATCCTCCTAACACTTCTTTTCCCAAAGAATACGGAAAATTTCACGAGAATGATCCGAACTTTGCACAATCTTCTCAAAATAACTATCAAATTCAAGAGTCGTCAATTAAGCACATTTTCCCTATGAACTGATACCAACTGAAAAACAATCCTCCCAAACTACTTTTCCCAAAGAATTCCGAAAAAATTTAACGAGAAAAATCCGAACTTTGTATAATCTCATCAAAATAATCATCAAATTCAAGAATAATTAGCTAGCACATTTTGCCTATGAACTGATACCAACTGAAAACCAATCTTCCACATCTTTTCACAAAGAATTCCGAAAATTTAACGAGAAAAATCCAAACTTTGCATAATCTCCTCAAAAATAATTATCAAATTAAACAGTCGTCAACAACAAGTCACTGAAATTTAGTACAGTCCATTAATCACTCATACATATCAATAAAATAGATTAACCCTAAAACCAAATACCTAGCAAAAGTTACAACATTTACTCTCAAAATAAATCAAAAAATAAATACATAAAAAATGTGATTAAATCTCAGAATTGCACAAAAAAAAAAAAACTTTTACAAAGGGTTTAAAAAAAAACATAAAACAAAGATAGAAACTTACTTGTGGGTGAAAATTCCTTGAAATTTTCTGGGTGAAAATTACTCCTTGGAAGTTCTGGGCAAACAAAAAAATAAAGTAAATAAAAATAAAATAAAAAAGAGAGAGAAAGAAGAATAAAGATAGAAACTTTGGGTGAGAAATAGGGCTATGTTTGGATTACCTTAAATGCTAAACAGAGGAAAACAATGATTCTCTTTGATTCTTTGCATTAAACCCAAACAAATCCTTACTTGTTCATCTGGGCTAAAGGCTAACTCCTGTTAATTGCAATTAAGCTGATTAATTACCAATTTTAGCAATTAATTGTGCAATTAAACACACATATATTAAACTTGGGTCAATTTAAAAAAATTGAAGTTTAATTAGTCAAAATTAATTAAAATTAACAACAACAACAAAAAAAAAACCCACCTTTCTCCCTCAATTGGATGAGAGAGGGGGAGAGAGACTGTGGAGAGAATTATTGTGAGGAGAGAGAAAATTCGAAATTGAAATTTGATGAACGTGGGTCAGGTAACGTAAGGTTGAAGAAGAAAGAAAAAATATATTACCAGGAAAATTTTAAAATTTAATAATTAGTTCGATTTGATGAAATTTGATAATTTGGGTATTATTTGATTGTAACGGGAGCATTTTTGTGGGTTTAATTAATACCATAAATGTTGGTTTGAATTAAATATTATTTAGTCCGTCCATAAAAGTGCTAAACCAAATACTAAATTAAATTATACCAAAGAATCTTACATGTTTTGGTGTAATAATTTATAAAGTATGCTTTCCAATTACGTAATTAGATCTTAGGTTATAAAATAGTAAAGATTAGATACTAATTGCCTTATTAGTTAAGCTAATGACTCGAGTTCTAGCATTTCCCCAAATGTGGATTATCATGATTTCATCGTATGGACGTTGGTAGGTAGTGTATCATTCATTATACTTGTTAGAGGGCAGCGTGGATGGTGTTATCATACCGTTACAACTCATACTGATCAAATGACAACTTTCACGAGTTATATACACTTTTACTAGTATAATGTTTTCCTCGCAACTATGTTTAAATCAATAAACAAATAACGAAAATGAACGTTTTAGAATTGTTTGTAGAATTTGGGTATCTAGTAGTCGATCCGATGTTTTGAGGACCTAGTTCCACTAGTGAAATTTTATTGAACAAAACTCCACGGATTAAGCGTAATGATAACTTCAAAACTAAAATAACCTCTTTCACTCCACACTACACATACGTACAATATACGCATTTAGAGAAAAGGGCGTGAAAGAAGCCACTCCGTATTTCAACTCCGACAATATGAGCGCGTAAGATTTCTTTTTTTTTTTTAGGGAGAGCGCGTAAGATTAATTAAGGATAATACTTGATAGAAATAACTCAATTAACCAATTAGTGAGTGAGCAAGTAATTAAGAAATGGACTAAAAAAAAAGGTAATTAAGAAAATGAAACAGTAAACTGTCGGCAAGTTCCAACGGGTACATATGAGTTCACAAAAATGGTGTGTTGGCGTATGTGGGACGAAGCAGAAGAGACGAGATCCGAAACGAGGGCCGTTATATATAATATTATAAAACGGATAACGTTAAAGGAATAAAGGATCGTGATTAATAAGTTTTTGATTGCGAAAGTTTCATGTGGATCACACATCACTTTGAGGTGGTCCGGGGCGCGGACGAATCATGTCCAATTTTTGCCTAGATATTTTGTGGAGGTGGGTCGCGTAGTTTGATTTTCATAACTTCATATTGGTTTGTGTATTAGTAGTAATGAAAGAACCGAGTTTTCTAATACGAGTACTTAGGGCCTGTTTGATTTCGTTTTCTGTTTTTTTGAAAACCAAAGTCCTGTTTTTTAAAACCAGAAAAAGTGGTTTTCAGTTTTCAGTTGTCAGTTTTTATTTTCTGTATGACTTTATAGAAACATACAGTTTAAATTAATTTTTGCGAACGGGCAGTGATACCGAACGGGCCCTTAATTTTATCTTCGTCTAATTTCTATAGCCCTATTGCCGATTGAAAATTGACTAATTAAGCCTATTTGTTAAGTTACAGTAAGTATTGTGTGGGACGGTCTCACCATAAGTTATTGTGAGACCAACACACACAAAACTGAAATATAAATATAATTATTTATTATTCCATCGTATTGGTCTCACGTGAGACTCGGGGGTTAAGTTAAACTTGATTGAGGGGGGAGGTATGAGGATTTGACTCGATTTTTCATGACCGAATTGAGGCTGATGTCATGTAAAATACTCCAATCATTTCAACCAACATTTTAGACTCATGGTTTTAGGCCATATAAATGCTTTAAAATTCTAGTTTAATGTTTGCGCCAGATCTAGCCCCAAAACATTGGGATAGCCATTTCAATATACGGAGTAAGTTTTCTTTTTCGGAATTTATGTACTCTGTAAGTTTTTTTTGTACAAAGGAGCAACTAATGTTGCGGGGGTGAGGGTACGAGGATTTGAACCCACGACATCCCCCAGATAGGTTGAGTTCCTAACCACTAGACCAACCTTGATCCTCCGTAAATTCGTAGTTGTTTTCATGTAATTCGGGGTAATCCGTGCACCATAGACTAACTACCCTATAAATTTGCCTAATCCGTACTCCAAAGCCGCTCAAAGGACAGGCCCAAAAATTACTGCCAGCCCAACTTATGCATTGTGGCAGCCCATGTGGGTTTAGCTCGGATATGGTTTGCGAAGCTGGGCTTACTTCTGTCTCAGACTTCATTTCTTCAACGAGTGTTTCCGCCAAGTATAGCATTGAGAAAGAAACTCTTTCAGCGGATCAATAATTTGCATGTTTCATATAATTTGCCGTGGAAATTGTAATTTCATTTCATTTATATACCGAAAACATTGATCGGATTTTATTAGTTGGTCATACATACTCATCCCGATCACTTTGGTTAAAACGGAATATTACCAATTTAATGAACGGATTTCCTTGGACCGACTCCTTTTACATTGTCGATGATTGCGATTTTCATCATACCAACATCAGTAGTATACAATATGTACTACAATTAGTCCATCGTTCAATCCATTACTCCGTCGAATTAATTCCATATCTTTTGCCCGGAATCATATAACGTTCCCCACAAATGGGATTAATTAGTAGAATAACCTATATGCTTATGCACAGTCAAATTATAATTTACCCTTAGAAGTGTAATCTTTACTACTTTTACCAATTCTGGAGAATTTGACTTATGAAATCACGATACATGTACACAAGTCAAACAATCAGATCATTTCTACACATATAAATATATAATACAAACAAACAAAACCCAACTCTCTCTTATCCCTCTTTAAAACCCCTCGGAAAATTAAAAGCTTCTTCATCACACTTTCGAGTTCTCGACTCCTCATCACCACCACCACTACCATCATCATCATCCTACCTTCCTTCCTAAGAGATAGAAAAGAAAGACAGAGAGCATTTGCAATGGCGGGTCTTTCGACAACGGAAGCCGAAAAGACACAAACATTACTACTTAACCAACACAAGGAGAAACATTTCACAGCAGGAGAAGTTGTCCGTGACATTATCATCGGTGTTTCCGATGGTCTTACCGTTCCTTTCGCTCTCGCCGCCGGTTTGTCCGGCGCAAACGCCTCTTCCTCTATCATTCTCACCGCCGGCATCGCCGAAGTCGCCGCCGGCGCCATCTCCATGGGCCTTGGCGGGTATGTCGCTTTCTCATCACTACTCTTTATCATGTTTTCACGTATTGTGCTCTTCATTTTCCCGTTATGTTATATTATATTATATTATATTACGATGAGTCAAAACATTGAAATTTACGAATTATTGTTCTTGTAATTTGACTACGCCGTATTCTAAGTATTGACGTCTGCTTTGAATTACTCTCATATATAGTAAAAAAAACGAGAAAATATTTACTTTTACTGTTTTGGTGACGTAAACAATAAACATGTCGAAATGGTGGTGAATTGGAGATGGAGAATTTATAAAGGACGGAAATTACTAATGTCAAGACAATTGTGTTTCGATTTAAGGTTTATTATTTGTTTGGTATTCGGTAACCATAAAAGGGTAAATTTAGTTTGGAAAGAATTATGTTGATATATTTCTAGGTTTAATTAATTGCATAAATTGTAATATATATCTTGTCAATTTTACAGATGTGAAAAAAGGATAATGTAAAAAAAAAAAATTGCTCTGTTTTTAGGGTTGTTTCTTGATTGTGTTCATTGCACATCCTTTTGATTTGAATACGTGATTTTGTTAAAATTTCGATGAGAATTATGAGACAATAATATCGTTATCTCGAATGTTATTACGTATATGTGTATAAACAATTGACTATAGTGTAGCGACCATATTTCAGGGTGTGTTTGGCCAAAGTTACTGAAGTGTTTCTGGGTCCTAGAAACTGAAAACTAGCCAAACACTAAAAACTGAGAAACTGTTTTTGGATTTTGAGAAGCACTTCTAATGTAATTTTGTGCATCAGAAATTCAGAAGTAGAAGTTCCAATTCAGAACTCCTCCTCCATAGACCGTTCACTGTTTCTGAGAAATAGTTCTGAAAAAGTTAAAGTTTGGTCAAACATGCTCTTAGTCTAATAAGTTTGTAATGGGATTTATGTTAGGTATTTGGCAGCAAAGAGTGAAGCAGATCATTATGCTAGAGAATTGAAGAGGGAACAAGAAGAGATCATAGCAGTTCCTGACACAGGTTTTTTTTTTTTTTTTTATTGTAATTTTTGAAAAGTTGGGTCAGCTTTTTAACTTTATGTGTGTCAGTGTATCTTTTTCTACATGATGATGACATAAATGAAATACCACAACAAAGAGCATCTCTCCAAATTTGGTGACATGTGAAGTTTGGTGCTAATTTATTGGAGTAGTACACACAATTTAATTACAGAAACATCCATTTTTTGTATGCTTGTTTTCAAGGCTAAACACCTCATAGTTTGGTTAAGATGAGTTGTATACTTGTATGTACTCTTGTACTGTTGTGGTAGTAGCTCATCTTGGAAAGAATGTTTCTAGGGTGTCTGTATTAGGGCTATGGGACACCATCACACCAGTTCGGTTGTTTGTGTCGGATGCACTCGTATCAAAGTGTCGAGTATTTGGCACAAGCATATCAACTGTGAAATAACGTTTACATTTATATCGTCTTACCAGTGTTGTTTTTCCGGGCGACACTAAATATAAATAATATGCTAATGTATTGATTGTTTTTATGCTAATGTATTGATTATATTCCCCATCCTTATTAATTCATTGACACAAGCGGTGAAATGCATGCATGTTTGAGTATTGGAATCATAACTTGTTCATCTTGTGATGAGGACAATGCTTGAATTTATGTGAATAGTTCCAACAGAGAAATGCACTGATAAGTACGTATCAGTATTCGAAAGTGTTGTTCCTACCGTTTCATCATTAGAATCTTATTATTGAAGCCTGGCCTATATTTTCATGCACATTTAGTAGTAGAGTCATGGAAAATATGATTGAAAAATGTGTTAATTTTACTTAATTTTCGCGGTTGATTATATTGCAGAGGCTGCTGAAATCGCAGAGATTTTATCAGAGTATGGCATAGAGCCACATGAGTATGCTCCGGTAGTAAATGCCTTGAGAAGAAAGCCTCAAGCTTGGCTTGAATTCATGATGAAGTTAGTGTCTTCTTCCCTCTCCTTTCTTCCTTCTTAAGCTTGCTTATGCACACTTTAAAATGACCGTCTTACTCGAATTTTGTCTCTATAATGTACTACTACTATATGCTGTCTACATCGAGTATCTACTGTGTATGCATGAAAACATAGGCTTAAAGACGATCTTACTTGAGTTTTTGCTCTACATAAGTTAGCATACATTGTGTATGACTGTTTGACTGTATGTCAGTGTAATATACTATCCTTACTTCCTCAGTACTGAAAAGATGCATGTGTCATGTGTGATATATGTATGAAAACTATAGCTTAAAAAACGAAAATATTCCTTTCACTTGGGAACAAATAAGGTGCCCAATAATGTCGTTAGCATGTACTACCATCACCATATATATGTCCAATAATATGCACACTTTATATATACTAGATAAGGAATCTTATAGGCATAAGTGGACGTGTGTGACCAATTTACATGGACCTTGTCTAAGCATGGAGCTTGAGATGAAAAAAGTGGTCAAGTCCAAATCATATGCCAAACTCCCACCACTTTGCTAATTTGCTCTGCTTTTTTTCTTAACGTAACTTTTACACTATGATGAAGGATTCCATTCTGCTAGTAGTGATTTTGCACTGCATTACTGCCACTGTGGTGGTCACGGATAAACTTTTAGACCTGTGAAAGACTAGCTAAAGCTGGCTACTTCCTACTGATGAAGCCGGCATTCTCGAGAAATGATTTTTACGCTTCTAGGATTGACCTTTACAACCCTTCTTGTGAACATACGCTTCCCTGGAACTTCGTGTTCCTCTTATGACGTATTTTGGGGTGTAAAAATCATATTTCAATATTTACGTTCTATAGTAGGATCGTAGGAGTATCATCAACCCTTTCGTGTTGCTATCAAGAGTTAATTCCTGGGGTGTTGATTGGTGCTGCCAAACACCGTGTTAATGTGTTCCTTATAAGTAGAAACTCCAATTTGAGCTCCTTCTCCAATTTCTTGGAAACCGAGGGAGTACTTCTGCTGAAATTAGAGTTTGGTCAAACAGATTCAATAACAAGGGAGGTTGGTTAAATTCCGTACTAACTTAATCAGATGTTACTCCGCCAGAAGTAGTAGGTGGCCGGAGAGAAAAATATAATGTGAAGGTGATATCATCCCTTACGTCATACGAGTAGTACACAAGAGTTCTGTATTTCATTAACACATCTTTTTCAAAAGTCAGATTTGATGCTTCGGATGTGCCAACGAGGCCTTCCACGTTAGCTAGTGGCGTGTGGCGGACACAGGTTCAATGTATCCCTTTATCCTTGTTGTCATTTTAAATTTCTAGTGGTTGGCTTGTCTTGGCATGGCGTGATACCTACGTATACTGCCACGTTGCCACGTTGGACACCGTCACGTTATATGACTAGTATATGACTCATTCATTACGCTGGTTGGAGCGTAGCTTCCTAATTACATGTAGACGTGACAAAACTGACCGACACCCTTGAATTGTTATGATACCAGCTCTGATCTTATTGTGTTTTTTTTTTAAGATTATTAACTTTCGCCACCTTAAATTACTCCAAATCACGTTGAATTGAGGTACAATATTGATATCTATGTAGACTAGAAGGTTTTAACAAGGGTGCGTGGTCAAGTGTCAGACTCGTTCTATTTATTTGAGTGTTAAGTGTCGGATACTGAGTAGATTACAGGATAATATATATGAAGAGTCTGATTAACACTGAAAATCGAGAAAACATTGAGTTACTTCAAAGACAGCTGACAATTTGCATTGTGTGATTGAAACTATACAGGTTTGAGCTAGGCCTAGAGAAGCCGGATCCTAGAAGAGCCCTAACAAGCGCATTCACAATCGCCATTGCCTACATAATTGGTGGCATAGTCCCCCTATTTCCTTACATTTTCATCCCTGAAGCACGAGAGGCTGTCGTAGCATCAGTCGTTATAACCTTAATCGCGCTGTTAATCTTTGGTTATGCAAAGGGTTACTTCACAGGTAGCAAGCCATTTAGGAGTGCTCTTCAGACTGCATTGATCGGAGCTATAGCGTCCGCGGCAGCATTTGGTATGGCTAAGCTTGTTCAGGGCTAGCAAGTACCATCATCAGAGCTAACAATAAGCTTATTCAGGGCTAGCAGTACGTATAGGAGTATCATCTCTAGGCAATGCTTTCTTGCGATTTCGTGTTATTTTAGTTGTATGATTGAATTATATGTACTCTATCGTGAACCAAATCAATTTCTCTAGGTAATGCATTCTTAAGATTTTCGATTCAAATGTCTAATTATCTATAGTTACATACCGTGTTATACTAGCCCTATGACGTTCTATCTCAAAATCAAGTCCTTGTAAACTGTACGCCACGCCTTGACCATAACAGTCTAAATAAATTACAATTTTATATAGGACGGAGTAAGGATTTAAGGTTCTACGATAATTCCGCAAAATGTTGGATAATGCAGGAAAAAAAAGGCTTAAAGCATTAGAAATGAGATGCTGATATTTCATAATGACCCTACAAAGCTGAACTCTTGTGTGCCAGGACTCCAGATATTTGATATTTCCCTGCAAATCTGAAACACATAATTCCAGATCAAAAAAATACTGATATTTAGCTCTGCGTTTCTCAACTGAAATCAGCTTTTCTGAGCTTAAAATCTTGCATTCAGTCTCTCCAATGGAGTCTGCTGCTCTATTCAGTCTCTCTCCTGTCTCTTTCCTGAGACCGAATCCGAAGAAAACAACAGCTATACCATTGAATCAATGGAAACACAGGAATTCTCAGCCTGTTCATTTACACTGTAACAAGATGTTTGTCCCTGGTATGTCATCCTCTCCCTACGGCTTAGCGCGTTTATATCAGTTGATACAGTCCTTGAGTGAGTGATACTCAATTACCGAAGTTTGAAACTCGTTTACATCAATAATACTCCGTAATACTACAATCATAACCAGTGCTGATTGCATAGCGCCTTTGACTAATACTCCGATTTCCATTTCTTGTAGGTTTTGGAGAAGGATCTCCTGAAGCCAAAGCAGCCAGCAACCTCCATGATTTCTTCACCTATGTTGCTGTCAAAATAGTTGTTGCTCAACTTGAGGTAACTCCTCAACCTCAACCTTGCTAGTTTTGATATGGTTCCTCTCCTACTAGTCAGTGTTCGGAAACAATTTCTCTATGTTTTCGACATAATAGGGGTAAGACTAGTTTTTTAACCCCTTACCTTGCCAAAAGGTAGACGTCTTTGGGACACTGGGGTAATGTTAGTTGTAGCGTTTGAGATAGGGGTAGTATAGATTCTGATAACTTTACATTGCCAGAGCAGAGCTACAACCCTGAGGCGCACAAAGACCTGATGGAATTCATGGGTAAACACTCGCTAAATGATGGAGACAAGTTTTGTGCAGATATGATGAGGGAGTCTCCTGAGCATAAAAACTTAGGTATGTATTCATAAAACACAGAAAACAATTATTCTTGACATAAACACATAGCTGTAGGTCGAAAACTAACAAGCATCTTTGATGATTGAAAACTGTTAATGCCCGACGTCTACTGTGGAGCAGCACTTCGAATACTAGAGGTCAGTCAATGTAAAGCTTCCCACATGTTTCATCTGTGCCAAAACATACTTCTAATGTATCTCTTCTGCAGGTTCGATCTGCATACTGCAAGAATGATTTCGAGTGGGAGAACCTGAAGCGTTTGTCTGTGAAGGTAAAAATAATCTTTCCTGAGATCTCTACTGCAGTCTCTATCTGAATGTACCAAAAAAAACTGTTACCTAGCCTGAAGTACAGCAGTACTTCTGCAAGACTACAACCGTTACTTACAGCAGTACTTCTGCAAGACTACAACCGTTACTTTCCTTGCTCCATATCGTAATGTAATCTGATGGTGCAGATGGCGGATGAATCAAACACAAAACTCATGAGGGATTATGTCATGGAAACTACCAATGAGACATGAAACAGCATATCCAGAACAGCAGTAGGAAGAACTTTATATACTCAAAGCAATGACAGATATACCGATATTTCAAGAGGTGTATT
This sequence comes from Spergularia bocconei, assembly GCA_963457585.1. Classification (NCBI taxonomy): domain Eukaryota; kingdom Viridiplantae; phylum Streptophyta; class Magnoliopsida; order Caryophyllales; family Caryophyllaceae; genus Spergularia; species Spergularia bocconei. The sequence goes on from OY734953.1 coordinate 23,197,044, forward strand.
GCTGTGTACTATGGCGTATTTACTGTGCATATTTGGTACATTTTGATGTAAATTTGTACATTTCACCAGCAAAGTTGAGACGTGTAGTTGTCCCATGAACCTTGCCCTTGTAAGATCATGTTTGCTGGAAACAGAAAAAGAAGAAAAGTTGTACATGTAAGCTAATGCACCAAGTAAAGAAGAATAAGGAAGAAAAAGACGTTATGATAAAAGGTCACTAATTCTTTCATCAAAGAAATCTTTGCACCATGGAACGACATGACAGGTGAATCTTACCTCAACAAGTCTCCGGAGATCTGCTGCTGCATTAATTTGCCCCTCAATGAAGTATGAGTGCGCATTTTCTTCGATGTCGTCCAACCTGCAGTACCACGTTTCATAACTTAAGTTTGTACAGATTGGAATAAAGGATGACAAGATGGTATGTGCAGGAGATTATAAATCTTAAAATGAATGTTTGCTCGAGTTATAAGTAAAATCATGAAAACTGGGGCAATCAAGTCCTTCAAGGATTTCAAATTGGGAGGTCCAATGGCCAAACTATATATGATGCCTGCAAAAAAACACGGAAAAGTTCGGACTCAAATTTACCTGTAGATGTAGTTTACCATTATACCACCGCTTTGAGATAGTCCTTTCACTGATCTGTCCGCCATCCAATTTAACCTTTCAACCATCTGCTTCACAATGCCATAATAAAAACTAATGAGACTGATAATATAAACCACCCTTTTGGAAAAGTTGACAATTATGATGCCGCAAAAAAATACTCCACAGAATATACGAAAATAAGAGCACATTCACCATACTGTTGTTACGGTTGTTAGCCTAAACTAGTATGCCACAAATTCGAAAAATTAAGCTCATGTCTCAGGACATACCGCTCCATTCTGCAAGTGGAAGTTTGCAACAGCATCCAGAGCTTTTCCTCTTTTTCTTTCTTGAAGGAGATACCTAATTGATGTAACAAAGAGTCACAAGATAAGTGCTAGTCTAAAATCAAGTTCTCTGTTCATGGTGAAACTGCTGAACCTCAAGATACTCGCCCAAACAACACGATCAAGACCAAATTAATTACCACTAGGCACTATATGATGGAATATAAAAAGTTGTGTACTTTGAAATAAATGGATCTGTTTCAAGTTTCAAACTGTTTGATTCAAATCTCTGCCATTTAAGGTTCTCAGGTACCGAAGATAAACATGGTGAGTCATAGCAGTAGTTCAATAGGTTTCAAAGTTTTTCCCATTCTTTTTCCAATTTCCCATTTTTTTGGCATATCGCTAAAATAAAATTGACCAACATTTTGTGTTGCCTCCCTTTATTCATTGTGACGGAGACGTAACAGAAAATAAGAACATAGTGAATGTTTGCCAAGTACATAATCAGTGTTAAACATAGTTTATCAAAGAAAAAAAAAATTGGTGGTTAGCACTACTGCATATGGTCCCTTGTGGTCTGTTTCAGCTAGAAAAAACATATTCAGGGAAAAGAACCACACATCCAGAAAAAAAAAAAAAAAAAAAAAAAAGAGGGGCTTTTTAACCCCCACCTTGAATAGCAGTAGTCCATCAAGCTTGAACTAGTTACAGGCAAAAGAGCAGCTTTGAAATGACAATTCCACTGACAACACATCCATCATGATTTATGAGTGCCTACTCTATGAAGAATTTAGAATGTTACTACAGAATCCGATACCTGGCACAAAGTCGAATCAAAATTGGTTTCAGCACTGCCAAAATTTGTTCAGATTTGCTCCATTCATGATTTGGAGATTGCAGCAACTTCAACAAGACTTCTATGCAATTTTTCCCGGACACAGAGTCCCTGCAAATAATTATGTCAGAATGCCTTCCAAAGTACCAAGTCTGCTATGATCCCCACTAATCTTCCTCTAAAAAGAATAAATGTCGGCTGTAACTTGTAAGCTACTAGAGATGGTGTTACAAGTTTTCAATATAACTAGTACAATTTCCCATGTGAATTCAAGTGAAAGATGAAATGTCTAAGTAAGAATTTACGACAAGATATAGAGGACTAAGCTGATTATGCTTCCAGTGTATGAAAAATTCAGTAAATGGATTATAGCACAATTATTCAGTTAAGCAGAAATAGAGACACCTTTGCGAGAAGCTACAAACTCCGCCAATTCAAGTTTTGCTCATAGGCACCAATTGGACAAAAGATTTACCTCACTTCTCCCAGAAGTTCCTTCTCTTCCTCCAAGGTCAATACATTTTCCCGAAACACAGACCCAGCAGGTTCCTGGGAGGTACATGAAAAGTCTGAAGTGTCCGATTCAGCAAGCTTGGATTGAGACACCAACTTTGATAATAGCCATCTCATGAACCCTGGTATGGGGCTCAGTGTTGCAAATGTCTGGACAATATAAAGGGCCAATTACAGATATATAACAGCATCTATCCCATTTATTCATTGTCTAAAAGTATCAGAACATGGATACAGAGAGTCAGAAATCACAGATAATCATCTGTATAAGGGAACACCCAAAGTGGCATTGTGTGGCCATGAAGGCGAGGTGGGAGAGGGGGGGGGGAGCACAGCAATCAACGTATTTTCAATTTGTCACTGTTTCTGTAATCATAGAGCCAATGGTATTAGTATCGTTGTTCAAGCTGTCATTTGGAGGACTGGTCTATTTTCAAGTGAACCCCTTAGGCTAATTTCTATCGAAGTAGCAGCTATGGCACTCTAGATCTACACAATCTTGGCCAAAAGATTGATAAAAATCATTTAATTAGAACAAAAAATATCTACAAAAGGTTTTCCTGAGATTAGTCTTAACCTTAAATCACACACGTCAGCCACAGGAAAATATATTATTGCGTTGAAAAAAGTTACCCTGATTTGAGTTTTACACATAAAGGCAATCTCATTAAAGACATATTATTGCTCATAATGCCAGACTGTCTTATGTTTGAGCAGGGACCCGAAATGCCTGTAGGCTTACTTCATGATGCCAATCGCCTCACAATAGCAAAATTGAGGTAACTAGCGGTCAGAATTCAGATTTCAGAAACTTACAGAAAACTTTTACACACATCAATTATATACATTCTGATAGGGAGAACAACTCAGAAACTTAAGTCGGATAGTAAAAGTGCATATGTACTTACACTGATTTGTGGCATATCCTTCTTAACCACTTTAATCACACGTTTGATAAGAAACTTTCCCAGATTGATTCCTGCCAATCCTGGCTGCCAATAACGAAAGAACATTGAACCATCAGAAGGATCTTTGAGAACTAGTTATAAAGGGTATAGGTTCAAAAGATGCCAGTAGGGGCCGGTTTAGAACCAACAGAATGGATTGTAATAAACAGGATAAATAGAAATAACAATGCCACTTATTCAGAAATCTCGAATCAAAGCGAACGAACAAAACAGGGTGCAGGGCTGCAGGCAGGGCAAAAATTCTAGTTTGATAAATACCATTCATGTATGATTAAATCATTGAAACCACTTTACCTGAGTTGATGATATCGAGTAAAACAATGCGCATGATGCATCACATTCAGGGATTGGAGGATTATCCCACAAGACTTCCTGAAAAGTTTAGGTTGAAGAAGTAAAATACTTATTATCGTGAGCAAAGCTGAAAGAACAGGTTCCCTCTTTCCCTTAGTGTAGGAGTGACTACCTGTATTGTCTCTGCAACGTTTTTTAACAGTGCTACTTCAATAAAAATAAGGGGTTCACCTGAAAATAGACCGATCCTCCCAATGTCAGCTTGAACAAAGAACTTATACACCAACCACACAGGGGATAGTGATCTGAGCTAAATTACTCATGAAATCACAATCTCAAGCCATTGAACATTGTCAAATGGATATTAGAAAGAAGCCCCAGACAGAGAGCAGAAACCGTTTCAACTAGATAACAACCACGTACATTCAAACAGGGAAAATGGAGAGAGGTCTTTACACACGAGAGAAACTAACCAGGAATAGCAGGGTGCAAATAACCAAAACAGCGACGACCTACTCCAAGCCTCCTCTTAAGGTCAATTAGACTACTGATGGGATGAACCGCCTTGTCACCAATTTTCATTAGTTGACAGGCTGAGAAATTCAAAGACCAGAAAATTAAACCAAGGATTAGAAATAGACCTCATATGCCACTATCTTTTCCAAAAGAGAGGCAGGATCGTCCCAAGTTATCTGATGGAGTTCCAAAGCAGCTGGACTAAGCCATGTGACAAGCTTCTCCTTTAAGTAGGAATCCAGTGCCCGTAAAGATGGTATGTTATGTTCCCTGATTGTGAAAAGGGAAAGAATCACTTATTTATGATGACGCTACAAGTTAGTGCATCCGGAGGTAGTAGGTGACATTTGATGTCAGAATTGTTATTAACGTTGTGAACTGAACTACTCCCAACTCCTAGACCCAGGATTTTGAAACTTTTGTTGTGTCGTTGTTGTATCAACTAATCCAACAGCAAGGCATCACTATAAGAAGAAAAATAAAATTTTCCTGCTAAACTAGTCAAGTAGCAATTACACTGCAATATTTGAGATGTTTTAATCCCATGCTCACAAGGATGTAAATGTCCCCACTTTGTAATGCTACGTCTTCATCAAATTACTAATGTTATTAAGTCTATCAGTTCATTGAATTGCACAAAAACAAAGATGAATGGAGTAAATTTATGTAGTGAGAATGTGATGAGCTTACTCGAGAACAGAAAGAATATCAGCACGGAGTACGGTCAAAAACTTTAATCCTCCAGGATGTGTGTTCAGCCTTTCAAAAAGAACTTCATAGGTTGGTTGAAGAGCCTGTCTCAAGTTCTTCTCAGTCCTATAAAATGTAGACAGCAGCCCTTCATCCTCAACACTGATTTCACCTTTATCACCCATCAGTTTAGCTCAATTTATCAGACCCATAAGAATAAATAAATCCTTCCAACAAAATTACACTATAGCAGTCAATGGACCTCACCATCAGGAAGTAGAAGCCCAAGATACTGCTTAATAAGATCACGGACATGTATTCGGTTGAGATCATAGTCTTTGGCAAGCATCAATAACAATTTACATCTGTCTTCAATAGAAAGATTGTAATAACCCTGGTCCATATAAAAAAAAAATCAAGATTAACAATATAAGTAAAAAAAAAAGGGTTTCTACATTCCTAGCCTTAATGCTCCTTTTAATTAGTAGATGAATCATGTCGAATACACAAGAAAAGAAGACATATAGTGCACCTCCGAGAACTCATTCAACACCGTATCCAAGACTTCTGTTTTGTTCATTGCAATAGCTGAATGCATCGAATCCCTCACAAGTTCCAAACCCCTGGCATTGGAAGGATTTATTAGCCACAATGTCATGCACCAAAACCCATCCTCTCACACACTCCCATGATATAACTACGGAATCTAGTCTAATCTCACTATGCCAAAGTAAACGAAGTGCAGCTTATACCTATGTCCATTGACATATCCACTGAGATGTGACAAGGTTTTAAGCTAAGCCAGCATGATTATAATCACCATAAAACACGCAACTAAATCGAAAAAACCTGAACTTTCTCCAAATTAGTTAATGTGCAAGAAACATAACCAACAACAATAAATTCAATTAAATTAGGGCAAAAAGAAAGGACCTTTGAGGGTTCTCTGAGGAACTAAGCTTGTTAGCAGAATCAGGAACATGTTTATACGCAAAATTTTGATTTCTGGGTTCATTCGAATTCTTAATTCCCTCAGAATTGGGTAACATTCTGCTACCCTCGTTCTGCATGATCAACAACCATATAGTAACAGAATATCTAATCAATATTAACCCAGAAAAATCAATATCAACCCAGAAATATGTAAATGAATCATCAAACTATAATACCCATCAAATGAAATTAATTGCATAAATTGTAAAAGCAATTTTCATTTTGGGTCATCCGTCTATGTTTCAATAAGGGTAAGGCTTGCATGCATCCGACCCCGCCTTATGGCGGGCACTTGTTATTGAAAAATTGAGATAAAAGAGCTTACATTAGAAGGAGAAATAGGGAGTTTGATGGAATCAGGTCTCATCCGGGTGCGCATTAGAATGGCTAAACCTTTTTTGTTCATCTCTCATCTGGCGCAAAAGAACTGTGATTGTGATGACAAAATTAGAGGCAATTTTTGGCGTTTGACTGTGTGTATCGCTTAAGTTTAACTACCGGGTGTTGTGTACAAAAAATTATTTATGTTGACTCTGGTGGTCAGAGGTGGCGGATTACTGGGCGGTCACGACTAGTAAGCATGAACGAACATTGGCTCGTAATTTCTTTATTCATAACCGATCACTTGAGTTTGTTCAGATGTTTTTGATGGATCGATGAGTTTATTCCTAGTCGGAATAGTTAAAAGCAACAAAATGAAGAGGAATATTGTTTTTGGATAAAATGTGATAATTTTACGTATTTTATAATTGTATTTCGAGTTTAACGTTTTTAATGTGAAATTAGGCTATTAAAGTTTTTGTTGGCGAGAGACAATGGCTCATTCGGGGGTGGAATGTGGAAGGGAAACCTATCACTTTCTGTATTGTGTTGTGTCACGTAGTTATATCGTATTCGCTGCTACATATATTAGAAAACCTTGCTCCGTATTATGTTTATACTATCCCGCCAGTTATCGTATATTGATGCAATAGTGCTCTATGTAAAGATATAACCAAATATTGGGCTTCGACCAGCAGTCTAGAGTTCTAGACTTTGGTTCACTTGATTATCTAACTTGGTATCAGAGTCTCACCAATTTTGAGATCTCAAGTCCAAATTTTGGTAGCCTCTTCTTTGTTATGCTTGAGATCAAATAATTGGTTATACATCTCAATCCGTCTATGGTAGCATACTCTTCGTACCCCTCGGCCTTATTAGCTATTGTCTTCAATTTTTTATGTGGCCCAAACATAAGCCCAGCGGCCCACCCACTTTCTTCATGCACCAGTCCCCCTCTCCTCTTCTTTATGCACCAATCCAATCCCAATCCAATTATATATATTCAAATAAAAACAAATCAAATCAAAATCTCCTACTCTCTCTCCTCCCGTCTCCCCACCCACGACCCACCTCGTCCTCATCCCACCGCCAGCATACCGAATCATCACGACCACCGCATTCACCACCACCATACTCACCACTTTGAGACTTCTAACCTAACCCCATCCCATCCCGCAACGCTACCACTCCTCTTCTCCTCCCCTTTCTCTATATTTCATTTCCTTTTAATACTTAAAATAAATCATTCGATAACAAAATTACTTCTCTTAAAAAAACTGATAAAAGATTCCTTTCAATATTTTGATCAATTTATCACAAAAGCTAATTATTATAACACAAATGTTAATCATTATATTACAAAAGAACTTGTCATTATATCACGAAATTTGATCATGAACTTTGTGTCACAAAATCTGATCATTATAACACAAAAGTTAATCATTACTATTTACTATACTACATAAATTGGTCACTATATCACCAAATTGGTCATTATATCACATAAATTAAGAAGAGATTGATTCAATAGTATACAAAAAATCTTCATTATTTTCAGTAACATATGAAACCAATAGGAGTGTTACACTTGACCCAACAATGTCAATGCGTATTCCTCGGGACTTGGCCCTCAATCTATCATGACCACATATGCAACAAACACCTACTTCAAAAGTTTTAACCAAAATCTTAACGTATACTTTTTCCGATTCAAAGAAATTTCCCTCTTTCTATTTGCAGTTTTGAGATGTCAAGTTGGGAGCTACTTTTATATCAAATGAATCATTCACCTATTGCAAACATTAATTAGTAAATATTTTATTCTGCAATGCACTCTATCAATTCCATTTGATTCTACGATAAATGGATATATCATTTAGTCTACAAGTAATCCCTAACATGACAACTTAAAACTGTAAAAAGAAAGAGTAAAATCTCTTTGAATCGGAGGGAGTATATACTACACAGAGTGCTGACATCTTGAACAACTCAGCAACCAGATATTTATTTTTATCGTCACACTCATACCTCATGCACTTCAGCATTAATGTGTCAGCAAATCTGGCTTCTTCCACGGTTTCCACTTTAATGGGCCCATATTCACCGCAATCTCTCAAGTAGTCCACCAGGAATCGATCTCAGAATTCACCTCATCCAGATGAGATTTTTGCGATAATATCCCTTTCGTCCATTAGTAGAGTGATAGTCATATAGTAGATATATAATATCCCTCTCGTCCAAACCTTATTTTGAACACAAAAGTAACAAAAAAGTTGTTAAAAAGTAACATAGATGGGGAAGAAACTAATGTGATGTGAATAACATAACATAGTGCGTTATCAAGTGATCTGATATTTTAATCCACGACGACTAAGAATAAAATTTTAAACGGTGCCGAAACTAATTACCACATTATGGTGAAACTTCTTATATTTATATGGTTTATGGTATGTAGGTTATAAACGAACACACACTATCAATTTTACTTCTATACACTCAATCAATCATCATGCATGTAGATTCGATAATCATAAGGCTTCTTTATCCAAGCATATTGACCAGTTAAAGGGTAGAAAGTCGCATATGTGTTTGATGCACTGTAAATTCTTATATATTGGGTTTCAAATATTGAATTCTTCAATTACTAATGCTCTAAGGTCTCGTTTGATAGGACTACATCTTTCTGAACTGGTCTGATTTGATCTGAATGATCGATTCTGATTTGATTTGCATAACCCTGAACTTATCTGATTTGATTTGAAGTTGTTGAAAAATTGATTGAATTTCAACGAACTAGTATCAATTATGGACCAAATACATTGATAGTTATTTGAATATTTCTGAACTGACCTGATCTGAATGATTCTAATCTAATCTAAATATTACTTTTATTAAGTCCTATAAAACATGACAATTCGTTTTAATTTGCCAGTATGCATAAACTCGATTCAATAAAATCTACGTTGTCAAACATTAAACCATCACAATCTTGTCTATCTAATCTAGTAGTTGCAATTACAGGTCCTAGGAAAGAGTGGGATACATTAATTACATCCCTAATTATACCCATTGAGATTAGGAGATGGACCTACGAAACAAAGTAGGTTATCTAACAATCAATTTTTATTCAATAAATTGATTTATTCTCATGACCGTCAGAGTCATGACCTATTGTTTTTTCACAGTTCCACTAATGTTAATATTGCTTCTATTTGTCGGCATATCCATCATCCAATTCACTTGGTCATTTTGTTTTTTTAGAGAGTTAACGTTTAATTTGATTATGTAAGAGATTTTCCAAATAATTAAACAAATATAAATTTTTCGATAAAAATGAAATTCATAACTTTTTGGAGGGTAATTTAGTATTAAAAACGTGCGATTATGAAAGCATATTTACTAGTACGGAGTACAAAGTAATAAGGTTGTGTAATTCCTCTATTGCCGGTTGGTTTTGTGAGACCTCATTGCACATTTGCACTTATTGACATGGACCAATACTGCTCCTTGGCGGCTCTCCCAACAGTAGCATCATAACCCATGCTTCGGCCTGGTAATGGGCTGAGGACCTATTGGGCCCATTGGTGGGTGGAACATGTTACTAGCCAATGAATTTCTCCTCCCATTACTAATTGGTTTTAAAATGAAGTCATACTAAACTTATGGACCTATATACACTGATATTCCTCCTTGACGGCTCCGCCTCACACTTCCTTCATTAAGCTTTACCCCTACTTAACTATGAACAATAAAAGGGGAGTGCCCAGAAGAATATACTACACTAATATACTGTATGTTCACGTTGTTATTCTATAGTTCTAGTCTTTTTATTCTACTAACGGAATGTGACTCATTGTCCCACGCACGCACTAGCATGCATGAAGCAAAAAAAGATTTATATGAAGTTGACACATGAAGCGACATTGATCATTGTCGAAAAATTTGCCTCAAATAATAAAGATGCAACCTCAATTCATGATGATCATGATCCCCCACAAATGGGAAAAAAAAGTGAGGATAATAGTTTTTTTCTAAGTGGAACCTCTAGCCTCTAAACGATCACGAGCCAAGATATAATCGATTAGTGTTAAAAAGTCTCATTTGCAAAAAAGTGTACCATAAGAGAGTAATAATGCAATGCAAATTGTTCTAATATATATAATCATACTCATTTTACATATATGTCTGTTCATTTCTTAATTGACCCCTACGGTTAATTGGGAATCGACAAACTTTTAAATCATCTATGGCTCTTGAAATAATCCGATCAATTTTAGTCGATGGGTAAGCATTCGGAAGTTAATAATTAGTGTGAGAGTCATATAATAACAGAGTACGAAAAACAACCATTTAGTCCAAAACAAACAAAAAGTCGAAAGATCGATCACTTGAAACATACCTACTACGAGTATAATAAACGAGAAACGATTACATTATGCAAACCTGAACTTGGATCTGTACCTAAAATTCGCATTAATCAAGTTCAAGTAGTAGTACTACAGTCCAACCCTACTAAAGAACACCTGTATAGTTTGCTCTATAAATTCTCCTGATTTTGATGCGCCACTCTCTCATTCTCGCCGACAAAATCCAACTTACATTAAAAACCTTAATTACATCACTTTTAGAGAAAAGCCCTCAAATTAATTAATTAATCCAATTGGAAAGAAACCCCAACTACTCCAATCTCCAGCTAATCCCTCACTCACTTTGTTTCTTTCATTTAATTGTCAAAATTACGGATTTCCGAGGATGACTCATATTAGCCGACCCAAAATCATTTCGGAAATAAAGCCGATTTAATTTGCTAATCATTCACCCGTTTTGTTTTCTTTGATTTAAAAAGTTTACATTTTCCGATGACGATCCATGTTAATCAACCCAATTCGAATAAACACCAACTACTACTCCGATCTCTAGCTAATCAATCACTCACTTCGTTCCCATAATTTAATAAATTAAAATTAAGGATTCCCGATGACAATTATTGATTATTCAAATTTTTCGACCCCAATCATTTTGGAAGCAGAGTCGTATTACTAATCACTCACTCGTTTTCTTTTCTTTGATTTACAAGATTAGCGTTTTCGGATGACGATTTCATGTTAACCGACCCCAAATTTTGTCGAAAATTATTACTCAGATTTTTACAGTCTCTCTTCCTGCTGCTTTCCTACTCCCCTCCTCATTTACTCACTAATAAAGCTTCGAATCTCTCAAACACACACAGAGTCTCTCTCCTCTTTTTAATGGTGATCCAACACCCAACATTTTCTCTCTCCTTTTCCCCTTTTTGTTCATGTCTCTTTCTTCAGAATTCTCTGATTCTTCTGTGAGTATGTGACAATTTATCACATACCCATCTGATTTTTTTTTTTGACTCAATTTTTTGTTCTTTAGTGTGTCTTCTTGAAGAAGCTTCAACAATAACAACAATGGCTATGATCTTCTTCTCCCTTGATTGTTTTTCCTCACTCTTCTTCTTCTTAGTTCTGTATTTAATCCCATTTTTTCTTGTTCAAGCTAACACTGATGCAAATGACGGTAATCTTCCTTTCTTAACCTGTTAAAATGGTGGTTTTTATTACTTTTTACTGCTTAATTTTTTAGTGGGTTGTTATTGTTTAGGCTAAAGTTTCAATCTTTATATATTTTTTTTATTAGATATGAATAAAATGTCGGCAAAATGACTGTTTGTTAAAGTGAAAGTTTCAATCTTTTTTACTAAATTCAGTTTGCTTAGGCCTTGTTTGGCTGAATAAGAACTAATGTGGGTAAAAAGAGGGTTTATATGATTTATTCTTGTATTTTAGAGGACAAAGTTTTAATCTTTCTTGTGTATTTTCTATCCTACTAAGGCCTTGTTTGATTGAGAAAGTAGTAATGTTGGCGGCAGAAGGAGTGCATGTTTGATTAATGGGATGTATTTGTTGAGTTCAGACGAGGATCAAAGTTGGCGTAATGGTTACGGTTATCCCGGGTTCAAATCCTCATATCCCAACCCCCGCAGCATTAACGGCTCCTAATTAAAAAAAAAGACTTAAAAGTGTTAATCTTTTAACAGAAAGTCTGTATAATCCTGTTTAGCTGAGCAAAAAAGGTGGTAAATTGGAATTCTTATATATGATAAATCTGGGATTTTGTTGAAATTAAAGTTTATTTTTGCTTATATTTGATTAGAGAAAGAGAAAATCTGGTAAAAGAAGAACCTGGTATGGGGTGTTTTTGTGGTTAAAGTTTCAATCTTGTGAATGTTTTTAATAAGCTTGGTCCTTGTTTGGTTGAGAAAGTAGAAATGAGGAGCAGTTGAAGAGATGAATTGGGGAAAAGGTATCACTTTGGAGGAGGAGGAAGTACCTGGGTTTTCTTTTTCTTCCAAAGTGGGACCATAATGTTTGGAAGGGTACCTATATTTGTTTGGTATTTCTTGGGGTTGTGTTTCTGAAATTATGTTCATAATGTGACCAAAGAGAAAGGAGGATAAGTCATAGGGGACCTTGTTTTAGTATTAGTTACATTTTGGAAATACATTGTTGGGGACCTTGCAAGGAAGTCTTGTTGCATGTTCTTCTTTGTGCCGTTGTCGTCGTATTGATAGCGGGTCAAGGTTTTTATGGAATTTTGGTATATTCAAACCTCCATGCTGGTATCAGATGTTGATCGAGCTTGAATTGGCTACCACCTACCAGTATCCGACACGACTAGTTAGTTCATTGTTAATATTTAGAGTTTTCGAATGAAATGGAATGTGTTTGACGTAAAACGAAGGTTGAAGTGTCTTATCCACGTCTAAATGTCGAGAAGCTTGACTAAGGGGGGAATAGCTTGCATTTTCTCGTCTCCAGCCACCAAAGCTTTTTAAGAAGCTAATGCCGGACTAGAATATAAAACGCTAAAAGAAAAACCTTGTGTGTTATTGGTAATTAGCTATTTACTTAGTAGGGTATTCCGTGACTTGCAGCGCAATCTCTTCAAGTTCTGTATGGCGCACTGAATAATCCTTCTCAGTTGACGGGATGGAAATCAAGTGGTGGTGATCCCTGTGGAGAGTCTTGGAAGGGAGTTGCATGTGATGGTTCTGCTGTTGTTTCCCTGTAAGCTTTTGTCCACGGATCAAACTTTTGTTGTTGCAAAATACATTGCCTTCTGTTTCTGTTTCCTGTGTAATTCAGCTTTGGGGATGTTATTGTTGTCTTGACAGGGAGCTCTCTGGATTAGGACTTGACGGGTCCATGGGTTATTTGCTTTCGAACCTTGCATCACTGAAGACACTGTGAGAAGCCTTTAATGCTCCATTTCCTACATTTTAGATTGCTGAATATATGTCCTTGCTGTTTTCATTGTTTCATGCATGGATTTTGACTTGCAATTCTGTCAACAGGGATTTGAGTGACAACAAAATTCATGACACGATACCATTTCAAATGCCACCCAATCTAACAACTCTGTAAGCTTCAGTTGTCCAAACTCATTTGTTTCCTTGGAGAAGGGATTGGTTGCATTCTGTTAATTGTGAAAGGCTTTCTTCTGGTTGCAGAAATCTTGCACGGAATAATCTTAGTGGCAATCTACCTTATTCAATTTCGAGCATGGCTTCACTTACCTATTTGTAAGCTATTCTGTCATGTTTTATGTGACATTATCGCTTTGTCGAGTTGTGAATCTGTTACAAGTTTCCTTCTTGTTATCTAATTCCAGGAATGTCAGTGGGAATTCTCTCTCACAGCAGCTTGCAGATGTATTTGCTAATCATACTGCACTTGGGACCTTGTAAGTCAACTAGCTCACACATGGTTCTTGTAAATGTTTGGCGACCCCTGTTTCAACAAAGTGTGTCAATTGCTTGCTGTTACTGCTGCTAGTAGTATTAAGACAATCAGGGTTTTGAAAAGGTTACCTGTTTCTGTACATGTCATGCAGAGACCTCTCTAATAACAATTTCTCTGGAGATCTTCCCAGTTCCCTAATCTCATTGTCAAACCTTTCAACGCTGTGAGTGAATCTATACTAAGACTGATTCTTATTAGCCATTGCCAGTACGAAAAGCATCTTTGGCCAGATGTCTCATAGTTCCTTTAAATGTCACAGCCAGGTTCAAAACAATCAGCTGACTGGTACTCTTAACACCCTTGTTAGCCTGCCTTTAGATAACCTGTAAGTTTGTCCTAATTCCTCTACCCTTCGCGACTTTTGATGGTTTAACTTGTCTATTAGCTTTTAAATGTGTATCACCTTGTTGTGAATCAGGAACGTTGCAAACAATCATTTCACAGGTTGGGTACCAAAGGAGCTCCTGTCCATCCCAAATTTTGTGTAAGCAGTTGTTCTGGTCTTATTCTGATAGCTCCTTGGCTGGTCAAGTTTTCTTATTTGCTTTTATTTGAACAGTTACAATGGCAACTCATTTGATAATGGTCCTGCTCCTCCGCCGCCACCGTTTACTCCTCCTCCTGGAACTCCTGCTAGGCGGAACCATAGCAGGCCAGGAAGTTCTGCTCACTCCCCTGAAGGTTCTGATAACAAATCGTCTCATGGAAAGAAAAACTCTTCCACTGTTGGAACTGTACTTGGGATAGTACTGAGTGTTGCATTCTTGATTCTGTTTGGCCTGCTCGCTCTGCTGTTTTGCAAACGAAAATGGAGAACAAAGCCTAGTAATAGCCGAACTTCTGCAGGGAGTGTCTCCAATGGCACTGAAAAAGGTAGACATTCTCTCTGATAGTGTCTATTTTCTTCATCAGTTTTTTAGTGATGAACAATCCAAACATGTAAATCTATAACTAGATGAGGCTGATTTGAATGTTTCACTACCTATGAGGATCACTACAGTACTTCTGTGACAGTTGCATGTGTTCTGAAGATCATTTTCAAAATTTAAGGGAGGAGTTTAGGGCACGCCTGCAGTTGTATCTAATTTTTTTAATGTACAGTTAATACTGAGATACAAGAACAGAGGGTTGTGGGCACACCTGCAGCTGTTGAATTGAAGCCCCCACCAGCTGAAAATGTGGAAGTTGATAAAGTTTATGCGAAAAATGGGTCTTTGAAACGAGTGAAGCCTCCTATTACAGCTACTTCTTATACAGTTGCTTCTCTTCAAACTGCAACAAATAGTTTTAGCCAAGAAAACATCGTGGGTGAAGGTTCCCTTGGTCGTGTTTATAGAGCAGAGTTTCCCAATGGCAAGGTAAATCATGCAATTTGATTTCCTCTTCTATACTGGTGCTTGACTTGCATATCCGTCCGTCAAGTGGTCCTGAATCAGTATCATCATGTTAAATTTTGCTTGTGCAGTTAATTAGTATAGTTGTCAACTTGTCAATGCAACTTAAGAGTCTAGTTGAGGTGCCATTGTACTTTGAACTGTCGTCCAATCTCTCATACTCACGAGCATGTTATCTTGTTGCTTGCATGTAGTTGGCAGGCTTATTTCTTTGGATGTTAATAGCTAGTATCATTTGATTATTTATGAGACATTAATCCAGAACTCCTCGTATGTTAGATGCAGTGAATGCTTCATCACTGACTTTTCTGGTGTGGCAATTCAGATAAAACTTGATTTTCCCCTGATATGGCCGTATTGCTTTTTGCTTATGCTTAATTGATGTGTTATGCAATTTCAGGTTTTAGCTGTTAAAAAGATTGATAATTCAGCATTATCATTGCAAGAGGAGGATAATTTCCTTGAAGCTGTATCAAATATGTCACGCCTCAGATACCCAAACATTGTCTCGTTGGCAGGATATTGTACAGAGCATGGGCAGCGTCTTTTGGTGTATGAATACATCAGCAATGGCAGTCTGCATGATATACTGCACTTTTCTGATGACGGAAGCAAGAGATTGTCATGGAATGCAAGAGTTCGAGTTGCTCTTGGAACAGCCCGAGCACTGGAGTATGATTTACTGCTACTTCATCTGTTTTGAAATCTAAATTTTGCTTGAGTTTTTAGTGTTAAGTCCCAGTATGTTCTCAGGTACTTGCATGAAGTCTGCTTGCCATCTGTTGTACATAAGAATTTTAAGTCAGCAAACATTCTACTCGACGATGAATTCAACCCCCATCTCTCAGATTGTGGACTGGCTGCTTTGACACCAAATACGGAGCGCCAGGTAAAAGAATCTCACATCTGAACCTTGAGACTTGAACAAAATCATCAGCCGAATATTGCCGATGTTAAGTGTAGATAAGCTTTGATTATGGTGCATTGTTACAGGTCATCTAACTTTTTTTGCTGATACGGTTTGTTTACAGGTGTCCACACAAATGGTTGGTTCGTTTGGCTACAGTGCTCCAGAATTTGCTTTGTCAGGGATATACACCACGAAAAGTGATGTTTACAGCTTTGGGGTGGTGATGTTGGAGCTTCTGAGTGGGCGTAAGCCCCTGGATAGGTGCCACCTCCGTCCACTTCCAGCTATTGCTCTATGTATTACGATATTTTGGCCTGTCTCTTGATAAGCGTCTTTCCTTTCAGTTCAAGGCCAAGGTCTGAACAGTCTCTTGTAAGATGGGCCACACCACAACTGCATGATATAGATGCTCTAGCAAAGATGGTTGATCCAATTCTAAATGGCATGTACCCTGCAAAGTCATTATCTCGGTTTGCTGACATAATTGCCCTCTGCGTACAGGTAAATACTATAACAGTCATATTTGATATATTGATGTTGGTGGTATAGGATCAGAAGTAAAAGCATTGAGTCGTGACCAGGCACCTATAACATATCAGGATCTCAAACATGTGCTATGGTGTTGAGTAAACTGACGTTAACTCGTCACTTTTTTGCGTTGCTGCCATGCTGTTTTTCGTACTATCAGTCTAATTTTAAGTCTTCTGCTCATCTTAATAGCCTGAGCCAGAATTCCGACCACCAATGTCAGAAGTTGTACAAGCTCTCGTCAGGTTAGTGCAAAGGGCAGGTGGTTCAAAAAGGAGATCCAGTGATGATTCTGGTTTTGGGTATAAGACTCCAGATCACGAGACAATTGACATTCCGTTTTGAAGTGGAATGAACGGCAATTAATCAGCACAAATTTTGTGTGAAGCCCCCCAATTAAGGTGGCTTCTCTGCCCGTGCTGTTTGAGGGAAGATCTGCGGAGTTGGAGAGCTGAGGAATATCAAAGTCGAAGCATTCTGTAATTAGTTTCAACGCAATGTAACAAAGAATGTGCAGGTATACATATCTCTCTTCGTTGCAATGTAACCAACTTCTCTTCATTTATAGAATTTCGTGCAGGTTAGAATGTCCATTTCATAAACGAAAACAATCTATTTCCATGATCTCTACGCGATCCTGGTCGCCTGAAGATTATTTCCTGATGTATACCCCCCCCCCACCCCCCAAACCACATCGGCCATCAGGAAGGTGTTGTTACACATTGCATCTTAGACTGAAATCAAATTTCATCGCATGGTGGCCTACCCTTTTACCTCATAGATGTCGCTTCTATAAACTCGTGAGTAACTGATGTTGCTCAACATCGAAGGCAAATTCATCTGTACAAGGGAACGTTGCGAAAATCTTGAATGTGCTTTATGGAACCAGTAAGTTGGAGCAAAGCTAGATGGCTTCTTGTTAATGAAGTCTCCTAAAGTGTTTCCTAGACTTTTCAAGGTAAAGACAGCCTGGTGATCACATGCAACTCTTGTAAATAAGCATAAAACTTGAGCACATAGCTCCATATGGACGAGTTTGCTGTGGTGAAACTCAAAGCTGGCAACTTTTTAACTTTAGGTGACATATTTGCTGAATTTCACCTTACAAGACTTGCAACATTTACAGATTTACTCGTTCGAGAATGGTATATGCTAAGTCGAAATGAATTAAAGACTTTCCACGAAAAATCGTATTACCAAAACTTCTACGATACACTAATCCATCATCATATTTGTTTAAATTTCTTCAACGGAGTACATCAAAATCTATGATGGAGTTTGTTATCATTTCATTTCCGAGTTCATAAGTTCTTCAAACTATTACACGTACCGCAGTTTGCTGTTTGCCAATACTCGCCTATCATAACGGTTGCAAGTTCCACACGTCATTATAAACGTATACTCGTAGTAAAGCAATCGTAATTAATCTAACAAAATCATAATCATAATCAAAATTAAAAATGAATAAAAAAATTATTATTATTTCATGGTCATAATAAAGTCCCAAAATTTTCTACACACAAAAAAAAGAGTCAAATATAGTCTCACATTTTGTTACTTACTAAAGACGCAACTTTTACTCTCCTCCCTCCAATACATTTCTTCTCATTTTGAGCTCCCATAACCCAACAAATTTCAACACACAATCTCTTTGATCTAGATTCTTTCATCATTGCAAAAAAAAAGATAGAAACTTTGAAGCTTGTACATGAAGTTTTATTGATTATATTTGATGAAGAAATGAGCTCCATTAATGGAGGAGGATTTGCAAAAACATTTTCAGATTCAGACCGGGCCGATACCCCGACCCGGAAACGCGGCCCGAAGAAGAGGGGGGTTTCGTCTTCATTCCCATTGAAACGTTTCAAAGGGTTGGGTTTTTTGATTGGTTTTCTGGGTTTGTTCTTCTTTGTTAATTGGTGGATGCATTCCCGCCTTATTCATCCTGCTTTAGAAGCTAATAATGTTAGGACCGCTTTTAATAAAATTACCCCTTCTGTTGTTTTAAAGGTGCGTAATGTTTACATTTTGTTTGTTATTATGTTGATTTTGTATTGTTTATATTACTATATAGTTAGATATAGACGACTTTCGAACCCTGATCATCGGTAATTTAGCAATTCTTTTGGTGTTGATGGTATGGTGGGATTGTGTATGTATTTGATTTTTATTGGATTTGATTGCGAAGAGATTTTACGAGCTAAGCTAGTTGACATTTGTGGTGAACTGAGGTTAGTAGGATGTGCATAAGTGGTGAATTGTGTGAGGATCTGGGTTTGACCTTAGTCGGGGATAGACTTATCAGCTAAGCTGGTTGAGGATTGTGGTGTCATGAGGTGTAGTAGGATGTGTACATTTGGTGAATTGTGTGAAATTTTCGGTCGTGGAAAGTTTATACGAGCTAAGCTGGCTGAGGTTTGTGGTGTAGTAGGATGTGCTAGTTGACGATTGTGGCTTAGGTGTAGTTGGTTCACTTTGGTTGTTCTGGAATTACATGTTCATTAGATTTGACAAGGTTTAAGTTAGGTGCAACATACAATTTACGAGATTCTGACCAGCTATGATAGTTGTAATCGATTGTGAAAGGATCGGGTAGTTGTGTGTTGGGTCTTAGAGGATGGTGAGCAATGATGAAATAGATAAAGATGTTTACTTTGGAGATATCATTGTGCATTGGTCTGAAAGTTAGAAACAGGAATTTTGAGAAGGTTAGAAATGGTTTGATTTTGTTATGGAAACGGGACTATAGGAGTGAGCTCCATTTTTTGGGGTGACATTGGGAACGAAGTCTGTTTCTGAATGTTGGACAGCAAGTTAGAAACTGAGAGATGATGGTGATCTTTATTCATTTGTGATATCTAGGATAATTGGAAATATGTCAGTCGTTCATCAGTGTTTAATGTCGCGTATATCAAGCAAAGAAGCCAACTTTATCTTTGGGTTTTTGTATATAAGTCTTGGGATAGTTGATGGTTATATAAGGCCCTGATATTGTTGGAATAGTCAGACTCTGTATTAGATATTGTTGCAATATCGCCACAGGGTTT
>OY734953.1:23816962-24033610 GCA_963457585.1 Spergularia bocconei
TGATGTTCACATGTCATATGACTATGAGACTATGAGTCTATGAGAATATAATACCGATCGAGTTGTTTTTTTGTTGGATTATATATAGGAAATTTTCTTTATTTTGATTTTGATTTTTGTATGATATATACTAGTACTAACAATACCAAACTAGTGAATTAGTCAGCTTAACCGAGATAATACACATGATCAAGATTCAAACCTCGTTTAGATTAAGAATAAGTGACTAGTCATCAATCGATTTCATGATGTGAGGACGTTTCAATTCGACGAGGAATAACCACACTCAAGTTCTTCAATTTCTTAGCCTACAAGTTCATAGATAGAATGTATAATAATAATAATAATAATAATAATAATAATGTAATACTTTGTACCCTGCCACGCGATTGATGATTGATCATGCTAGAATTATATATTTCATTTTCTTTCCCACTTTTTCAAATGTTAAAGCAATGATAATAATAATAACTCCAGCTTGAACAATTTGTGTTTAGATCTTATTTTTAATTTGTCTAGTGTACTAGTTTTCATGTTCTTTAACCCTGATTAAAGCATACTATTATTCTGATCTGAAGCATAAAATTTTGATTTACTTTGCTTCGAATGTTTTTCAATCAATGCAAATCGCAGAATCACATGACAACATTTGGTGGGGTGAGTTATGGTACGAATCCGTTAATAACGTGAAGAACATAATTACATTTTTCATTCTCTTAATTTGTCCCTTCATAGTACTCGTACAATATGAAAGAAAAGGGTACTATGGTCATTTCACATGCACTGACAGTCCAACTCTCTGTTAGAACTAATATGCTCGTGATAGATCCAATGTAGTAGCTAGCTTATAGAATGATCATAGGACTACTATTATTTTAGATAGACTACATTTTTCTTTAGTCTTACGTACGTTTCCCTTATGTTTCCATTATAAATCGAAATGATGGTTTGCGTTGAGTATAGTAAGCTGTAAGCCTGTAAGTACAAGTAACAAGTTCTCGTGTTGTTATCAGGTGCAGGTTAATTAATGCTCATCATCCCAAAAAAAATGTTAAACTGGCAAGGAAATCTCCTGATCATTTTACTCCTACCAGTATCGATTTCACTTAGATCAGGTATATCCTTCGTCCTAATAAGTAGCTATATCGACAAGGCTTTGTTATTGTTGTCATTGCATGGTTAGTTTTGGATACGGACTAATACTAACAATGTTGGTTACGTTGAATGGGAGTGGCGCGATAGATGCACAGATGGAAGAATGGTGCATAGCGGACGAGCAGACGCCAGACGACGAGCTGCAGGTAGCACTGGACTGGGCGTGTGGTAAAGGAGGAGCAGACTGCAGGAAGATTCAGAAAGGGCAGGCATGTTTTCTGCCAAACACAGTCAGAGATCATGCTTCTTATGCCTTCAACAGCTACTATCAGAGGTTCAAGCACAAGGGTGCTACCTGTTACTTCAACTCTGCTGCTCTTGTCACCAGCCTTGATCCCAGTACGTAATTAATCCCAACATTACGTACTGTATAAGTAACAGTCCAATTATAATTCCATCTCATATTTAATTTGTATGATCAATTAAGTTAAACTTAATAATGTTGTGTTAATATGATTATTAAACAGGTCATGGTGGATGCAAGTACGAGTAATTCCTTGAGGCGTATCCAACAAATTGAAGACATTAGACAGCCGGAGCCGTGGAGGCTAACCAGGGTCCAGGAGGACTAGCTTTCAATTCTTTACTATGTATTACGAATTTATTTATGAAATGAACTCGTGTTGGTCGTTCAAAATGAGCCATTACGGAATTACGGGTAACTGTACAAGTTTTGAATTCTCATTTGAGTATCAAAATTTTACAGATTTTACTAGTCGAAAATAATATTGCCGTTGTTCTTTATTATTATTCTACTTATAAGGAAATTTGAATTTACGATATTAAGAAGAGAGATAATATATCGACTCGAAAGATTAAAATTGGAGACGGTCGACCAGGTCTCACACGTTGTTTATAACAGTTAACCTACTCCACCTATTCTCTCGTGATTTTCATTAAGACTACAACTTACAAATTTTTAAAATTTTACAACGTTCATACATTTTGAACTGTCTACCTAGTACGCATATATAGCCGTTTCCATCTCAACAATCGTAAATAACTTCCCATCAAATCAAACAAAAAAAAAGTTCATCAGAAAATGTCGAGGAGAATTCTTGCTACTCTTCCCTACCTCCTGTCTTTGATTTTGTTGGCTCAATTATATGGTAATCTTATTTTACTTAACTGATTTTATATGATTTATTTAGAGTATAATTTCGATGTAATATGATTGTGTAATGTCTCGTAGGAGGTGTTTGTTGCTCGGAATGGTGTGTTGCTTCGGATGATGCACCGGACAACGTGGTCCAGAAGGCACTGGACTGGGTCTGTTTGTATGGGAGCGCATGCAACCGGATAATAGTGGACCAGCCTTGTTACGAACCCGACAATCTGAGGGCCGTAGCTACGGTGGCCCTTAACCAATACTGGCAGCAAGTTAAGCATGGCGGAACCAAGTGCGACCTCTTTGGCGCTGCAACTTTGGTTCACACTGACCCAAGTAAGTCCATTCTCATCATGTTATGAAGTTCTTTGTTTAACCTTTTCTCTTGTCTTTTCTTTATGATTTACAAAATCGTCCTATAACCTAAAGAAACGAAAGAAAACGCAAAGAGATGTAAAGAGTACGTTCATATATATGGTTGGTTCATTTCTTTGGTTTTTTTTTGTAACAGGTCGTCAAAATTGCACAATTCCATGCGTTTAACTGTCTTCTGCTGCAATTGTACTTTTGTATCTTTCTTGCTCAAGAATTTGGTGGAATTACAAGTACTTTCTGAATTGTAATAGACTAAGTTTTCTAATAGAGGTATGCATATTTCAAATTCGTGTAAGTTATGATATTTTTCGCCCGAAGCAGTCTCTTGCACACACAGAAAAACGAAAAACACCGAGATACCAGCGATCAGCTTTATTGTAATACGATATTTACAGGAAAATGTATCTGACATGGTGAAAATAGATGATGAACATCAAGGTATACTTGCACAATACTTACAACATACGAGTAGTCTTTAAATGGTTCTTCATACTACAAATAAATCAGATGAAATTAGTACAGTTACCTTGTGGATAGTCAGTCCATGGTAACAGCTCTGACAATCTTACCAATCAATCCCCAACTCTCTCGACAGGAACAGCTTGTCGACATGCCCAACAACAGCCTCAACTGAAGTCACGTAGCTTTGCATATAAATCCTGGCGGAGTTCTCTGCAAGGACAATTCATTCGCAAAAATAAGCACATTGCCTAAGCAGAGGACACTAGTTTAGACTCGAATTACTGAAAACAGGCATTGCAGTATGAGAGACTTCTCGTTCATTCATGTGTAACTGTGTAGGTCCATATATAAGACATATTCGACAGACAATACATTCTATCAATGGCTTCAGTAGAGAACTTATGAATTACACTCTGCAAATCCTGATTCATCTCTCCATCACACAAGCTAAATGAATGTGCTACTTTCTATAAGCATCACAGTGTTCCTCGACACTATGACAGCTATGAATCACAAATGCAACACCACAGACTAATACTTAAGTGAAAAAGCAACCATTCACACAGACTGGAAACCTCGCAGATAGCATCTGATACATTTACGATTTACTTCAGTTGGAAAGCCAATGACCGAGTAATGTCCAAGTCACTCCAACCGGTTATTCGATCAGTACTCTTAAAGGTCACGTTTCACTCCTCTTTGTCACCCAAAAAAAAAAAAATGTTTCACTATCATCCCTACTCAATTGAATGCATAAACCAGGAAAAAAAAAACGGTTTTCACTGCAAGAAAAGAGAGCCTACCATCTTCATTCAGTTTCCTTAACAATTGTTGCTTTGTAGGTAGCGCATACATCCCTGCAGCAACAGCTTTTCTAATCGCCCACCCATGATATGGAGCAAATACTTTTGCATAAGCATTTGAAGCTGCATCCTTCAAGGAGTCCCCCCTGTAGATACCAGGCTGTTTTTTCAGTAACAGATAGGCATAAGACTACCACAATAACATTCAACTTGAAATCTGTATTGTCGCCTCTCAACTACCAATAAAAAGAATATAAAGAAAGATGCAAAAGAAAAAAAAAAAGAAAAAAAGGGAAGGGGGTTAAGTCTGGCTGCTGGGCCAATCCCGACTGAAATCTAATGTGACCTGATATAGAGGAAATACAGGTGAAAATCAAGAAAGGTAAATGAGTCGTATGTGGAGCAACATGATGGAAGGCCTCTAATCACATAATCATAAACATGGGTTCACGTTCAATTACACTCGTCCACATATGACCAGTGTATCCTCCAATTTCCCCATATATTTCTACTAAATGAGATTCCACTGCACTGTAACAGGGATTGCCCATACCAAAAACAGCGTTGAAGTATACGTAGAATGGTAGAAGAAAACAGATACACTATCAAAAGTGGTTGCATAGTGCATAACTGCATACAACAACATCTTTACCCCAGTGCTAAGCGCATAACTGCATATGATACTCAAATTCAGAGCTCAAGAAGGAGCAATAAACCAACAAACAGGACCCAAACGAACACTCCAACATGCTACTGGACTTGACCTCAATAACCAGTAAACCTCCATATAAGATACACCAAAATGGTACTTGGTGATAGGTGGAGTAACTTATGGTCTTACATTCTTGCAAATACAACTGCAAAAGACAAATGCCAGAAGAAACCCAGAGAGAATGCAATTACATAAAAAAAAAATGAGACAATTGATGCCCACTGTTGTCCAGTGATTCTGATTTAAAAATAGGATACAAACATCAAAGAGGAACAAACTCAACTACACAAAGACTTGTTGAAACTCAAGGTAAAGCAGATTGAAGCAGGGGCCAAGAGAATGATCCAGAAGATTGATTACTAGATCGAATTATCATAGGGTTTCAGATTTGCTGTTTTGCCAAAGCACATGTATATGAGTCCGAGGAGATCAGACCTATATTTGAATCGTTTCTGCCAAAAAAACATGGATTTTAACCACTTTCCTAAAGCAACCAAATGATCTCAAACTTTGTCAGGGACACCGTGGGAGTGCCGTTCATGGATAGAAGGAGCTGGTTCCCACGCCTGTAGAGTGCTTTATTCCCCTCCGATACACGTAACCATTGAGGCAAGTGTGTGTTTTAGGCCAATTTGGGAAGCCTGCCATAGGTTCTTGCCTCTTATATTTTGTCCTAACCCATATTAGTACATGTAGAGACTCCCTGAAACATCTGTTCAGGGACAATTTCGGGAGAAAAACCGTAATAATAGCCTTTGTTTTATACCAATCTTGGCCGCCTATTCGGAATAACAAAATGAGCCCAAAACAATAACATGGACAGCATGGGAGTACGCCTGATTGATATAAGTGGCCACCAAAACACATTATATGACCCCTAGGAGCTCATAGAAAATTAATTGAGCCTTTTAGTTCCAGTGCCATTTTTTACAAAAAGAACAGTGGATTACATACTCGGTTTTGGCCAATTTTGGCCACTTCTTTAAGATCAGCCAAATGTTCTATTACTTTGTCATGGGCATATGGGAGTGCCATTTATGGATATGCGGAGCTGATTCCCAGACACAGAGAATGCTGGATGCCGCTCCGTCCTATTAAACATTGAGGTAAGTGTGTGTTCTGCAAATTTGGAGAACAGCCATGGATTTGACCAATCTCGGCCACTTTTTCGGAATATAATAAATGAGCTCAAAAATGTAGCATATCCTAGGATTTAGACTCTTACATTTAGTAAGTACCAATAACATTACCAGGAGAGAGTCCCACAAATTTTTGAACCACTTTTGTTTTGGACAATTTCGGGAGGAAAACCGTGAATTATAGCCTTCGGTATGACCAATCTTGGCCACTATTTGAGAATTTAGTCAACGTGCTCAAAACTATAGCATGGACATCATGGGAGTACCCGTGATGACTATTAGGGCAGGTTCTAAAATGTGGCGTGTTTTATGCCTCAAAGCATACATTAACCCCTCGAAACTAGTGTGTTTTTGACCTTTTTGGAGCACTGAACATGGGCTTTTGGCTCTAATAATTTTCAAAAACACATAGCATGCCCTCTACGACCACATACACAAATTTAAGCTATTATCATTCCATGAAATTCTCGACCAAACACCATGAAACACCACAGATTATACACTTCACTTTCGCAATATGTTTTGAAGTGGCGAAATGGGTTCTGAAACATTGTCAAGGACATTATGAGAGACCCATTTATAGATATATAACATTATCTTGAGAGAGCCCCTAAAAAATTCAGCCACTTTTGTTCTACGACAATTTCTAGAGGAAAATCATGAGTTATAGCCTTCGGTCATGACCCATCTCGGCCACTTTTTGAGAATTTGATCAAAGTGCTCAAAACCATAGCATGGACATCATAAGAGTACCCGTTATGAATATTAGGGGTAGGTTCCCATTTGTGGTGTGTTATATGCCTCGTAGCATAAATCACCCCGGGAGGCTAGTGTGTGTTTTTGACCTTTTTGGAGCACTTAACATGGGCTTTTGGATCAAATACTTTTCAAAAACACATAAAATGACCCGTACGAACTCGTACAAAAATTTGCGCAATTTTCATTCCACAGCCATTTTCGACCAAAAACCTTGGATTATACACTTCGCATTTCCCCAATTTTTGGCACTTTTTTCTGAAGTCGCGAAATATTCTCAAACATTGTTAAGGATATTACGGGAGTGCCATTTACGGGGGGCTGTTTACCACACATATGGAATACTGAATGCCCCTCCGCACACTTCAACATTGAGGTAAGTATAGTTCTTGGCCAATTTGGGGAAGTGATTTAGGCTCTTGCATTTAGTAAATACGAATAACATGATGTTGAGAGAGTTCCATAAAATTATGAACCACTTTTGTTCTATGACAATTTCTAGAGGAAAACCGTATATTATAGCCTTCGCATCTGACCAATCTCGGCCACTTTTTGAGAATTAAACAACATGCTCAAAAATTTAGCTTGGACATAATGGGAGCAACCGTGATGAATATTAGGGGCAGGTTCCCAATTATGGAGTGTTTTATGCCAAGCATAAAACACCCCTCGAGGCTGTGTGTGTTTTTGAACTTTTTGCAGCACTTAACATAGGCTTTTGGATCTAATACTTTTCAAAAACACATAAAATGACACGTACGAGCTCGTACAAAAATTTGAGCAATTTTCATTCAACAGCCATTTTTGGCACTCTTTTTTGAAGTCGCGAAATGCTCTCAAACAATGTTAAGGATATTATGGAAGTGCCATACACGGATACAGGGGGGCTATTTCCCACATATAAGAAATGCTGAATGCCCCTCCGCACACTTCAACATTAAGGTTAGTATTGTTCTTGGCCAATTTAACGAAGCGAATTAGGCTCTTGCATTTAGTAAATAACAATAACACGATCTTGAGTGAGTCCCATAAAATTTTGAACCACATTTGTTTTCTGAAAATTTCTAGAAGAAAACCGTAAATTATAGCCTTAGTTTCTGACCAATCTCGGCCACTTTTTGAAAATTTAACAACGTGCTCAAAACTATAGCTTGGACATAATAGGAGTAAACGTGATGAATATTAGGGGAAGGTTCCCAATTAGCATAAAACACTCCTCAATGCAAGTGTGTGTATTTGAACTTTTTGGAACTGTGATTGTGGTCAAATTTAATAAATTTTTCGAAAAACGGCAAATGTCCTCCCAACATTACTAAAGATACCCGATGACTATACTTGTTGGATTTGAGTGTCGGATCCTCATTTGGTGAAATAACTTAAGCGTTTCGCCATTCGTCACTTTGTATGGATTTAGGACCGTTTTAGCCGTATTCCTTATCTTCTCTTAAGTTCTTGACTCTAATATTTAGCAAATCCTCATTATATCATACATTGAGGCTACTACAAAAATTGAGCCGTTTTGGTTGCGGAACCATTTTGTGGAAAAACTGTTGATTATGTACTGCGATTTTGGTCAAATTTGATCAATTTATAGAATAAAGCCAAATGTCCCCCAAACATTACTGTAGATACCCTAGGACTATACTTGTTCGATTGGAGTGTTGTTCTCATTTTGCGAAATATTTCATGCGCTTCGACGTTGGTCATATTGTATGAATTTATGACCGTTTTGACCGTTTTCCTTATCTTCTCTTAAGTTTTTGACACTAATATTTTGCAAATCCTCATTATATCATACTTAGAGATTACCATTAAAATTTGAGCTGTTTTTGTTCCGGAGCCATTTTGTCGAAAAAATGTGGATTATGTACAGCAATTGTGGTCAAATTTGATCAATTTTTCGAAAAATGTCAAATGTCCTCCAAACATTACTGTATATACCCTAGGACAATACTTGCTGGATTTGAATGTCGGTTCCTCATTTGGTGAAATATAACATGCGTTTCGACGTTCGTCACTTTGTATAAATTTATGACCGTTTTAGCCGTTTTCCTTATCTTCACTTAAGTTTTTTGCTCTAATATTTTGCAAATCCTCATTATCTCATACTTAGAGATTACCATTAAAATTTGAGCTGTTTTTGTTCCGGAGCCATTTTATCGAAAAACCGTGGATTACGTACTGCAATTATGATCATTTGATCAATTTTTCGAAAATTGCCAAATGCCCTCCAAACATTACTATAGATAGCCTAGGACTATACTTGTTGGATTTGAGTGTTGGTTCCTCATTTTGTGAACTATTTCATGCGTTTCCACGCTCGTCTCTTTGTATGGATTTATAACCGTTTTGGCTGTTTTCCTTATTTTCTCTTAAGTTTTTGACTCTGATATTTTGCAAATCCTCATTATATCATATTTAGAGAGTACCACCAATATTTGAGCCGTTTTTGCTCCAGAGCCATTTTGTCGAAAAACCGTGGATTATGTACTGCGATTCTGGTCAAATTTGATCAATTTTTCGAAAAACGTCAAATGTCCTCCAAACATTGTTGTATATACCCTAGGACAATACTTGCTGGATTTGAGTGTTGGTTCCTCATTTTGTTAATTATTTCATGCGTTTCAACGTTCGTCAATTTGTACGGATTTATGACCGTTTGAGCCGTTTTCCTCATCTTCTCTTAAGTTTTTTGCTCTAATATTTTGCAAATCCTCATTATATCATACTTAGAGATTACCATTAAAATTTGAGTCGTTTTTGTTCCGGAGCCATTTTGTCAAAAAACTGTGGATTATATACTGCGATTCTGGTCAAATTTGATCCATTTTTCGAAAAACGTCAAATGTCCTCCAAACATTACTATATAGACCCTAGGACAATACTTGTTAGATTTGAGTGTTGGTTCCTCATTTTGTTAATTATTTCATGCGTCTCAACGTTCGTCACTTTGTATGGATTTATGACCGTTTTAGCCGTTTTCCTCATCTTCTTTTGAGTTTTTTGCTCTAATATTTTGCAAATCCTCATTATATCATACTTAGAGATTACCATTAAAATTTGAGCAGTTTTTTTTTAGGAGCCATTTTGTCAAAAAAACCGTGGATTATGTACTGCGATTCTGGTCAAATTTGATCAATTTTTCGAAAAACGTCAAATGTCCTTCAAACATTGTTGTATATACCCTAGGACAATACTTGTTGGATTTGAGTGTTGATTCCTCATTTTGTTAATTATTTCATGCGTTTCAACGTTCGTCACTTTGTAAGGATTTATGACCGTTTTAGTCGTTTTCCTTATCTCCTCTTAAGTTTTTTGTTCTAATATTTTGCAAATCCTCATTATATCATACTTAGAGATTACCATTAAAATTTGAGTCGTTTTTGTTCCGGAGCCATTTTGTCAAAAAACCATGGATTATGTACTACGATTCTGGTCAAATTTGATCAATTTTTCGAAAAACGTCAAATGTCCTCCAAACATTAATATATATACCCTAGGACAATACTTGTTGGATTTGAGTGTTGGTTCCTCATTTTGTTAATTATTTCATGCGTTTCGTCGTTCGTCAATTTCTATGGTATTATGACCGTTTTGGCCGTTTTCCTTATATTCTCATAAGTTTTTTGTTCTGGTGTTTTGCAAATCCTCATTATATCATATTTAGAGAGTACCACCAAAATTTGAGCCGTTTTTGCTCCAGAGCTATTTTTTCAAAAAACCGTGGATTATGTACTGCAATTATGGTCAAATTTGATCAATTTTTCGAAAATTGCCAAATGCCCTCCAAAAAATATTGTATATACCCTAGGACAATACTTGCTGGATTTGAGTGTTGGTTCCTCATTTTGTGAAATATTTCATGTGTTTCGACGTTCGTCACTTTGTATAGATTTATGACCGTTTTAGCCGTTTTCCTTATCTTCTCTTATATTTTTTGCTCTAATATTTTGCAAATCCTCATTATATCATACTTAGAGATTACCATTAAA
Source organism: Spergularia bocconei (assembly GCA_963457585.1). Classification (NCBI taxonomy): domain Eukaryota; kingdom Viridiplantae; phylum Streptophyta; class Magnoliopsida; order Caryophyllales; family Caryophyllaceae; genus Spergularia; species Spergularia bocconei. The sequence continues at coordinate 23,827,465 of OY734953.1, forward strand.
ATTTGAGTCGTTTTTGTTCCGGAGCCATTTTGTCAAAAAATCGTGGATTATGTACTGCTCAAATTTGATCCATTTTTCGAAAAACGTCAAATGTCCTCCAAACATTACTATATATACCCTTGGACAATACTTGTGGGATATGAGTGTTGGTTCCTCATTTTGTTGATTATTTCATGCGTTTCGACGTTTGTCAATTTGTATGCATTTATGACCGTTTTGGCAGTTTTCCTTATATTTTCATAAGTTTTTTGCTCTAATGTTTTGCAAATCCGCATTATATCATACTTAGAGACTACCAGCAAAATTTGAGCCGTTTTTGTTCCGGAGCCATTTTTTTGAAAAACCGTGGATTATGTACTGCGATTCTCCCCAAATTGGATCAATTTGTCGAAAATTGCCAAATGCCCTCCAAACATTACTGTAGATAGCTTAGGACTATACTTATTGGATTTGAGTGTTGGTTCCTCATTTTGTGAACTATTTCATGCGTTTTTCTACGCTCGTCTCTTTGTATGGATTTATATGTTTTGGCCATTTTCCTTATATTCTCATAAGTTTTTTGCACTAGTGTTTTGGAAATCCTCATTATATCATATTTAGAGAGTACCACCAAAAATTGAGCCGTTTTTGCTCCAGAGCCATTTTTTCGAAAAACCGTGGATTATGTACTGCAATTATGGTCAAATTTGATCAATTTTTCGAAAATTGCCAAATGCCCTCCAAACAATATTGTATATACCCTAGGACAATACGTGCTGGATTTGAGTGTTGGTTCCTCATTTTGTGAAATATTTCATGTGTTTCGACGTTCGTCACTTTGTATAGATTTACGACTGTTTTAGCCGTTTTCCTTATCCTCTCTTAAGTTTTTTGCTCTAATATTTTGCAAATCCCCATTATATCATACTTAAAGATTACCATTCAAATTTGAGTCGTTTTTGTTACGGAGCCATTTTGTCAAAAAACCGTGGATTATGTACTGCGATTCTGGTCAAATTTGATCCATTTTTCGAAAAACGTCAAATGTCCTCCAAACATTACTATATATACCCTTGGACAATACTTGTGGGATATAAGTGTTGGTTCCTCATTTTGTTAATTATTTCATGCGTTTCGACGTTTGTCAATTTGTATGGATTTATGACCGTTTTGGCCGTTTTCCATATATTCTCATAAGTTTTTTGCTCTAGTGTTTTGCAAATCCGCATTATATCATACTAAGAGACTACCACCAAAATTTGAGCCGTTTTTGTTCCAGAGCTATTTTTTCGAAAAACCGTGGATTATGTACTGCGATTCTGGTCAAAATTGATCAATTTTTCGAAAAACGTCAAATATCTTCCAAACATTAATATACATACCCTAGGACAATACTTGTTGGATTTGAGAGTTGGTTCCTCGTTTTGTTAATTATTTCATGCGTTTCAACGTTCGCCAATTTGTATGGATTTATGACCGTTTTGGTCGTGTTCGTTATATTCTCATAAGTTTTTTGCTTTGGTGTTTTGCAAATCCTCATTATATCATACTTAGAGATTACCATCAAAATTTGAGCCGTTTTTGTTCCGGAGCCAATTTTTCGAAAAACCGTGGATTATGTACTGCGATTCTGGCCAAATTTGATCAATTTTTCGAAAATTGCCAAATTCCCTCAAAATATTACTATAGATAGCCTAGGACTATAATTGTTGGATTTGAGTGTTGATTTCTCATTTTGTGAACTATTTTATGCATTTCCACGCTCGTCTCTTTGTATGGATTTATAACCGTTTTGGCTGTTTTCCTTATCTTCTCTTAAATTTTGACTCTAATATTTTGCAAAGCCTCATTATATCGTACTTAGAGATTACAATTAAAATTTGAGTCGTTTTTGTTCCGGATCCATTTTGTCGAAAAACCGTGGATTATGTACTGCGATGCTGGTCAAATTTGATCAATTTTTCGAAAAACGTCAAATGTTCTCCAAACATTGTTGTATATACCCTAGGACAATACTTGTTGGATTTGAGTGTTGATTCCTCATTTTGTTAATTATTTCATGCGTTTTAACGTTCGTCACTTTGTATGGATTTATGACCGTTTTAGCCGTTTTCCTCATCTTCTCTTAAGTTTTTTGCTCTAATATTTTGCAAACCCTCATTATATCATACATAGAGAATACCACCAAAATTTGAGCCGTTTTTGCTCCGGAGCCATTTTTTTGAAAAACCGCGGATTATACACTGCGATTCTCGCCAATTTGGATCAATTTTTCGAAAATTGCCAAATGCCCTCCAAACATTACTGTAGATAGCCTAGCGCGATACTTGTTGGATTTGAGTGTTGATTTCTCATTTTGTGAACTATTTCATGCGCTTTGACGCTTGTCTTTTTATATGGATTTATGACCGTTTTGACCATTTTCTTTATCTTCTCTTACATTTTTTTCTCTAATATTTTGCAGATCCTCATTAAATCATACTTAGAAAGTACCACCAAAATTTGAGTCGTTTTTGCTCCGGAGCCATTTTTTCGAAAAAAAGTGGATTATGTACTGTGATTTTGGTCAAATTTGATCAATTTTTCGAAAATTGGCAAATGCCCTCCAAACATTATTGTAGATAGCCTAGGACTATACTTGTTGGATTTGAGTGTTGGTTCCTCATTTTGTGAACTATTTCATGCGTTTCGACGCTCGTGTCTTTGTATAAATTTATGACCGTTTTGGCCGTTTTCCTTATCTTCTATTAAGGTTTTGGCTCTAATATTTTGCAAATCCTCATTATATCATACTTAGAGATTACCATTAAAATTTGATTCGTTTTTACTCCGGAGCCATTTTATCGAAAAACTGTGGATTATGTACTGCGATTGTGGTTAAATTTGATCAATTTTAAGAAAAACGTCAAATGTCCTCCAAACATTAATGTATATACCCTAGGACTATACTAGTTGGATTTGAGTGTTAGTTCCTCATTTTGAGAAGTATTTCATGTGTTTCGGCGCTCGTGTCTTTGTATGGATTTATGACCGTTTTGGCCATTTTCCTTATCTTCTCTTAGGTTTTTGACTTTAATATTTTGCAAATCCTCATTTTATCATACTTACCACCAAGCCATTTTATCGAAAAAAACTGTCGATTATGTGCACTTAACATGGGCTTTTGGATCTAATACTTTTCAAAATCACATTAAATGAACCGTACAAGCTCGTACAAGCTCGTACAAAAATTTGAGCAATTTTCATTACACGCCCATTTTCGACCAAAACCCGTGGATTATACACTTCGCTTTACCCCAATTTTTGGCACTTTTTTTTGAAGTTGCGCAATGTTCTCAAACGTTGTTAAGGATATCACGGGAGTGCCATATACGGATATGGGGGGCTGTTTCCCCCATATATGGAATGTTGAATGCCCTCCGTACACTTCAACATTGAGGTTAGTATTGTTCTTGGCCAATTTGGCGAAGCGATTTAGGCTCTTGCATTTAGTAAATACCAATAACATGATCTTGAGAGCGTCTCATAACATTAGGAACCACTTTTGTTTTATAACAATTTCTAGAGGAAAACCGTAAATTATAACCTTCGTTTCTCACCATTCTCCGCCACTTTTTGAGAACTTAACAACGTGCTCAAAATTGGACATAATGGGAGTAACCATGATGGATATTAGGAGCAGGTTCCCAATCGTGGAGCGTTTTATGCCTCAAAGCATAAACCACCCCTGTGTTTTTTACCTTTTCGGAGCACTTAACATGGGCTTTTGGATCTAATACTTTTCAAAAATATATAACATTACTTGTAAGAGCTCGTACAACAATTTGAGCTTTTTTCGTTCCAGGGCCATTTTTTATCAAACACCATGGATAATATACTTCAGTTTTCGTTTTCCAATTTTGACCACTTTTTTCGAAGCAGCCAAATGTTCCTAACTTTAGGGCATGGACACTATGGGACTGTCATTTATGGATATGAGGGGCTGGTTCCCACATGTATAGAAAGCTTGATGCCCCTCCGACACACTTAAGGTTGAGGCTAGGGTGTGTTCTTGGCCGATTTGGGGGATCTACTCATCTACTAGAGGATTTGCCTCTTACATTTTGTCAATACCGATAATATTACCCGTAGAGGGACACACAAATATTTGAAACACTTTTGTTCCGGGACAATTTTCGGAGAAAAACCATGAATTATATATAGTGCCTTCAGTTATGACCTATCTGGGCCACTTATTCGGAATTCATTGAAAATATACTTGGGTTTTGGCCACTTTTTCTAGACATGTTCTCAAGCTTTGTCATGGACATCATGAGAGTGCTATTGATGGATATGAGGGACTGATTCCCACACGTATGGAGTGCTTTATGCCCCTCTGACACACTTCAACACCATGAGACTGCACTTATGGCAAGTTTGTGCAGTTCGTTAAGCCCACATGGCACATGCCACTTGCTAAGTCTCTGTGTCTACGTGGTACGTGGCACCTATCCTAGGGTTTTTATTTTGTAGCTCTAGTATTTTTTTCTCAAAACATATGACCTCTAAGGGCTCTCACAAAAAAAATTAGTCTTTTTTGTTCAGGACCAGTTTGGTCCAAAAACCATGGGTATGTCGTTTTTGGCCCCTATTTAAGGAGCCAACTGTTCTCCAAACTTCCCCCAGTACACCTCTGTGATTCCCTTGAAGGATATGAGGGCAAGTTCAAGCCAAGGGCACCCAAATACCAACCCAATCAAGCCTACAACCTAGATCCTTATTAGGGCATCTCACTCAAACAAGCAGCATGTTATTATTGTATCATAATAAATCACTCAATAACCCAAACCTTCAGAACAAAAGGGTTAAAAAGCATTTAACATATATCAAATCAAATGAAAAGATCCCTATACAACACCCTCATGCATCTCATCTCATACCAACACAATAATATGGCAACAAGAGCAACTACTTTTTACACCATCAGCACCCCTAATGTTATCCCAGGCGCTTGTAGCTAAAGTGAAATGCAGACTGGAAAGGTAAAAATTTGATTTTACGAACTACTTTAAGCTTGCACGAAAAACTGGATCAAATCATGCAACCAGGTCATAGGGATCAACAAAGCACAAAAAACAATGCACATACATAAAAAAGTGAAACCACTCACAGGCATCAAGATAGGACTAAATGACATTGTATAACAAATCAATTCAAATACTTGTAATGTTAAAATAGATGAATGGGAGAAAGAGGAAAGAGAGACCATACTCTGTAACAATTATTTGCTCAAAAAGTACTTTCACCATGTCCAGACCACGCTTAACTCTCAACAGATTTCTGGTGTGGCTACCAGATTTCTGCACAGTTTTTGCCTGAATGTCGTGTTCAAGAACTGCTTGTAGCGTCAAAATAGAGTTTGAGGCCTCAGAAAGGTCTTTGACCTGTGAATTAGTACAGATATGAACTCCAACTCATCCTCTACAAGAAATATCTACTTCCAGTACTGATTAAACGAACTATCCCAAACACGTGCTTCAAATGCTCATTAATAAGGCAATTGAAAAAGTGAGATAGAACGAGAGATGGCTAACCTTAGCAACATAGTCCCTTTCTGCAAATTTAAAGGCTATGCCAAGACAGCCAAACAAGGGAGAAACAAGGGTGCAAGCATGGGAAAAAGGGGCAACCCCAAGATCCGAGTCCTGAGTTAAAGTCACGGACAGATCCTTGAATGCTTCAGCTATCTTTCGCAATGGCTTTTCCCCACTATCCTCAGCCATTATCTCTACAGTTGACCTCAGGAGCTACTCACTTCTAGGAACTAAAAAAAAAAAAACAAAGAATGCTCAAATCGCTGATACTCGTTAATGTTCAATAAATAACCTATCATACTACAGGAAAAGGAGCGCGATTGCAAGCAGGATGCCAACACAGAAACCATTCCTTTAAAGCCAGCACATCTCAATGATCAAAGTCTCGAAAAATTAAAAAAATTGGCTCCACTAATATGCCCTCACTAGTCACTAGACTCACTACAATGCTCCATTTCCATCACTCTATAATTCAGGAACCATTCGAAAGAGCAACAAACCCGTTCGAAAATCTTATTCAGGATTCCAAGTCCATGAACCACTAATCATTTGCAGGCTAAGCAAAGAATTACAAATACAATAGCCACAAAAACACCAATTACCACAAAAAGTTTATTAACACTCTTAGCTTATCATCGAATTTAAAGTTTGTAAAATAATCTAGAGAATGCAGTATATTCCCTTTTCTCTATGACTCTGTCCCCATCTCTATATTCTCTTCAAAACCCACAAAATTCTCAGCGTAAAACTGAAGCTAAATTAAACAGCCCATCAAACAAATTGCAGTAAAATTCTAACAGAATCAATCAATTCCACAGTTACACCAAATACCCAGTTTCTAAAATATATACTACGGAGAAGTTTATTCGAAACCTAGAACTTTTAACAACATAGATTATTCTGGGAAGATCAAAGTACCCTACTTGATAACAATAAGTGAGAAAGGAAAACCCAGAAAACGTAAACAATAAGATAACAGAAATACAAAGAATGAGAAACCGTACCAAAGTGGATTATGAATGTAGAACAAATTGATCTTGAGTTTAAGCGGGAGACAGGAGAGAGAGAGATTCTGGGAGAGTGAAATTAAAATGGGAAAAAATGTCGCGAATCAAATTACACTTCAAAACGCGTCGTTTTGAGCTTGTGTTCCCTCTTCTTGTTTTTTTTTTTTTTTTTTACAAGGGCATGAATTTATTTTTGCTTATTGAATGTACGTATAAACCATTTTTGACAAAAAGAAATTGAAAGTTTTAGTGAATCAATATAAGAGAAATTTAAATTAAACGAAAAAATGATTAGATCGGATATCGAATAAAATATAAATCATTACGAGTAACTGGTTTAATTGATTGATGTTGTAAGATACGACATACTAGTAATCTATATATTATCATGCATGATATCATTATATGCAACTATTGTAACTTGTAAGAGAGAAGAAGATATGTGAATATAGAATAAGTCGGTTAAAGGAAGTGACACATATTACATTATCGAGAAATAATTCCTATTTATCTCCAAATCCTCGAACTTATTTACGTTCGGTGTACAAATTAGATTTATTAAACCAAATCACTACATCCCTAAAGGAGTTGTATGAGGCGGAGGCTCAGGCAACCTAATTTAAGAGCAAGTTAAGGTGAGATATGTGAGAATTGAGAACGGTTGTCAGTCGATCATGCCTTCGTTATAGCCGATATGGAGGACTACAAGTTTAATTTCATTAAGTACGCTCGTCTACCTAGAATTCCAGATCAAACACACGCCGTCTATATTATACCTTTATTTTTTTTTCAATAATCGGAAATGTTAATAATGGATTTTGGAATCGGGAGAAATCTTTATCTTTGACTCATCACATCTCATCGATAGAATCAATGGACGGATAGATAACAAAATATGGCCCGAAGTTAAGTAGCTGAGGGTTTGGGAGACATTAAAAATCATAGAATGCAAATTAGAATTGCATGCTCTACTCCGTATTAAATAAGTCAGTGCCACCTATCCTATCACGATGGCCGGTCGCACTACATTATTTATGGGACGACCATCCATGAATAGTTGCATGCTAATGAGAGTGACGAGACTACGTACGTACTAGTTACTAGTTAGTAATATATAGTACGTCGTTTTATATGTGGTAGTCTTGTAGACTACTTAAGCATGTCCCTTGTCTTTGTAGTTGCCATTATATTCAAGGACAAATACGGAGCATTGCAAATTAATAACCGAACTCAACTCATTCATGCTTTCTAACATACAACTACACAAGTCGCTCCACCACTTTGATTGGTTCGATCCGTCATCCATTACCAAAGCTATATATATGTATATAAACCGAAGTAAATACGCAATTATATAATCCAAATCCTTGTTAATTAGCTAGCAATATGTCTCTATTAATGCTTTCTTTGAATTGTTGGATTGTTGAGTTGGATCGATGTAAAGATCGAACGATCACAAATAAAATGATGGATAAATTTAAACATGCGAGTGTTGTAAAACAGATCCTAACCACTCAATTCCACTCACTAAACAAAGCATGGTGTAAGTGTGGACTTGCGTGGAGTAGTAATAATGTCATCAATATCATATATGATGCCACATCCACGGACCTCTTTTTTTTAGTAATTTATTCTACAAGTTATTACAAGTACTCCACGTAACACGATAACGTATATATATGTACTCAATAATAATCTATCTAGCCCCATGCATATGCTTTAAATTGTACGAGCACTTATCATTTAATATGCATCCGAGTATTATTGTTCTAATTTACCTATACTTTACTGCATATTCACATTTGAATATTGAACAATGCTAGAAGTATACCGTGTAGACACCCAAAAGTGTCTACAATTAGCAATAATTTTATTACACTATTAAAATTTTACTACTCACACAATTAATTGTACTACCTGAATTTTTCACTAAAATTAATTTTACTACTCAAATCTCAATTTTACTACTATAACTCAATTTTTACATTGTAGACAACTAAATTGTGTCTACATTGTAGACCTCTAGCAATTTGCTTGAATATTAACCTCAAACAAACGCGACCTATGCATACAAACACAATGCCTTATCTAAAATGTCTAAGTCATAAAACTAAATGGTCTGTCTTTAATGAAAAATTGCCATTACAAGTTTGATATATAGATTTAATTTACTTTTTAAGATGAATATCTAAAATTTGATTGGGGTAGTAGGACACAAGAATGGGAAAAATCGACACACTAACTAAGACGAGCATGAGACAGGCCACAGGTCGACCCGTGGCTTGCTTTGTAACTGTAAGTCTGTAACTCCATCTTCCTTGTAAAATGTCCAGAAGGAATACGTATACGGTATACCGTACCGGTACCATTGGGTTAAATTAGCAGTTGGATCAAGTAATGGGCGTCCATTAATACACTCTCCTACCTCATCTCACACATACTCCCACTATAAATGAAGGCAGATATTCAATTTATACACCAACATCTCTGATCTCTCTTTCGTCTTGCTTCCTTCTTGGGACGAGTAACTGTGTATGTGTAGCGTATATGATACATCACTTCCCCATAATGAAAGCTCCAACTCCTTGGTGCCAAATTTAATGCATTTGGGTCCCTCATTATTTCTGAGCCTCTCCTCTATATAAAAGTATAAAACCCCTTTTCCACTTCTTAGGACTTGTTTGGCTTTTACCACTTAACACTTGTCACCTCTCTTACATTTTGCAGGTTACTGCTCCTCAATCTTACTGGTAAGTGGTAACCTCTTTTCCTATTTTGTTTCATTTTTTTTCTTTTGTATTTATCTCTCTACATTGTGAAACATGTCTGATTGTTACATTTTTTTGTTATCTTGTGATGAAATGAGTGTTTTTATTTGCAATGATCTGAAATTGGGTCCAAAGTTTGTACCTTTTCCCTTGCATTTTGTTGTTTAGCTTGATTTCTATATTAGTATTGTACTTCAAGCAAAAAAATGAGGATCTTTCACTTGTAATGTGTAACATTTAGAGATTTGTCTGTTTAGAATGATAGTGTGAAGGTGTGGAAGTGTGATTATTGGTAGGTAAGAGTATTTTTTGTTGTTTAGCTTAGTTTCTATATTATTGTGCTTTGAGCAAAAAAGTGAGGATCTTTCCTGTAATATGTGACATTTAGAGATTTGTCTGTTTAAAATGATAGTGTGAAGGTGTGGAAGTGTGATTAATGGTAATTCAGAGTGGTTTTTGTTGTTTAGCTTTCATTTTCCATATTATATGCAAACAAGTGACTCATTTTGCGACTAAGGCTTGGTTGTTCCGTTGTTGTTATGAAAAGAATGGGCTCCTTTGTTGGTGGATGTGTTGTTGATTTATGTGCAAAAAGATTTAAACTTTGTGGGTGGATGTGTTGTTTTTTATTTTGTGACTAAGGCTTGGTTGTTGTTTTAAATTGAAAATGTGAAGGTGAAGAATTGTTGAGTGAAAGTAGATTTGATTTGCGGGGAAAGGATGAGTTATGGAGGTGCTGGAATGAGTAGTCCTGGGAATGTTGCAGTGTACCATGGTGGGTGTAATGCAAGAGTTACTGAAAGGAGGGTGAAAATAGCAGAGTTGGTGTTAAGGGTTTTGATATTAGGGTTAGGTGTTCTTGTCGCTTCCCTTATTGGGTCTAACAGTGAGGTCAAAGTCATCTTCACCATCACTAAGAAGGCTAGATTCACTGACATGAAAGCCCTTGTGTAAGAACCTGAATCAAACTTATAATTGACTTGATTAATTTCTCGATTTTCCGAGTAGTTCTCTTAGGGTAAGATGGTGTTATGGTAAGATGAGATGAGTTCTTATGGTTTTGGCGGAGTTTTCAAGTTTTTCCTTGAAAGCTTACATCAAAACCGTAACTACTCATCCTTCTCTATCAGACCGTCTTACCCCGATTTTTAGTTTGCCTGCCTTTGTATGTATCAAGCTGAAGGTTTTGATTGTTGCCTTTTGTGGAAACAGATTCGTGGTGGTAGTTAATGGGATTGTTGCTGCCTATTCTTTGGTGCAAATTGTGAGATGTATTGTGGCTATGATCAGAGGAAGCATTCTCTTCAGTAAACCTTTAGCTTGGATCATTTTTTGTGGTGATCAGGTATAAAACCACTCTTTAGTTTTTTTTTTTTCATTCAAGCCAATGGTTCATTATCATGTGTTTACGAGGTAATAATTACGTTGCGCTACAATCTATGAGTAGGAATCTCATGAAAAGGATGTGGTGGGTAGTGATGATTAACATGTATTACATGAAGCCTACCTTCTGTGTCTTTCATGGGTGTGATTAGGTGGGTACTTAAGTCATCTACCGGAGCGTTTATTATGCAGTTTAGATTACGATTGCTGGTCCCTCTCTTCCTTATGAAGTGCAAGCTTAATTAACCATTATTAGAAAGAAGTTCTATAAAATGTGTACCAGTACCAGTGTACCACATTGATTGAAATTCAAGGGACCACTGGAAATGAGGTACCTACATTGTTAGGAAGGAAGGCTGCATTCATATAAGTGGGCCTTTTTGTTTGTGTACATGCATACTTCTAGGTCTTCATATAGTTGTTCTTAGAGTCAGCATTGTGAATTAGTGTAGTAGCTGTGCCCTGGGCTTATGGTTGATAATGATATGGGATCAATTAATTGATTTCTTTCTTTTCTGGAAGATAGAAATGAGAGGGAATTATTGTCGGCTTATAAAGTAGTCGTATAATTAGGATCTTGACCACTCTGATATCCTCGTGTTTTCTCTAAAGTATTTAAAACCGCTTCCTGTGGCCTTTGTAATGCTTTGAGTCCTAGCAGATACATGTTTTGAGTTAGCATATTGGCAAATTGAAGCCTGTCCTTCATCTTCGTGTTTTACTTCAATCCGTTTTAGGGTTTCTTGTTTTACTCACAAGTCACATCCATGAACCATGGTATCATTAAAATGTTGGAATCAATGGAAAACGAAAAGAGGAGAAGTGATAATCAATCGTGTGATCAAAACAGAGCCTGAAAACGTCCTTTTAAGGACTCAAAAACAGTAACGGACGAATTGATTATGAGAGTGATTATAGGAGTAAAATCAGGAATTGAATCCGAAAATAAAATCAGCAATAATGGAGGAACGGATTTCTCTAACAGTCAAAAAACCGAGCGCGAGCAAAAGGTCAGCCCCACCACACCGCGCACGTGCCATGAACACTAGCCGGCCGGACGGCGGCGGCGCGCGTGGAGACCAGTCTTCCCTCCATAATCACTTCAAACACTACTATCACACACCCATATATAAACCCATGAAAAGTTTTGTTGAAATTCCAATGTGGGACAAACATAAAATGTGTTTTGAGTGTTTCCCAAACAAGCTTAAACCTTTGCATTACCAACATAAAAGACTGAAAATATGACTATACATGTATTACAAACTGCTGTTGCGAAATATCTTGTTGTTATCTCTTTCAAAAGGTTTTGCTGAATCGCTGCAACACCAATTTCACATATGGAAGAGTGTGTGAGCCGTTGACCTACAGAGGCAAAAGTGATGAAGTCCATGCTATGGATGTTAGAATTATCATTTGGCAATGCCAAACCTCAGTGAGATTGTCTGAGTAGAAGGTTGTGTGTTTCCAAAAAGGCGGGTTTTTTTTTTTTTTTTTGTAGAAACTTGTTATTTTGGAGCTGAAAATCAAACTTGATTACCAAGCACATCGTTGTTTGAAATGTTCAGAGCGATGCTGGTCAGTTATGGCCTCATATCTACCATGGCTGTAAGACAGGGTTCATAGATGAAGTAATAATAGGTTGAACAGTCTGATTAAACGGCTCAGAGTATACTTTGTGTCCCTATGTCTAAGTAGCATCTATAACTGCTGTAAGTAGGCTATAGTGCAGGTCTAGGCGTAACTAACAAGCGGATTGGTGTGCGTTCACTTTGCAGGTAATGGCATATTTGACTCTCGCTGCTGTGGCAGCAGCCTTGCAATCATCTGTGCTCGGAAAGTTTGGACAAACAGAACTGCAATGGATGCAAATTTGTGACTTTTATGAGAAGTTCTGCAACCAAGTGGCGGAAGGACTTGCAGGTGCGCTGGCCGTGAGTCTCTGCACTGTGATACTCTCTTCTATGTCAGCTTATAGTCTCTTCCGGTTGTATGGAGGGCGCAAAGGGAAGAGCGACACAACATGGTAGGCTATAAAATCTAGGTAAATGTATAAATATAAGGTTCTGTTTCCTGCTTACTTATCACAGGGAATTGAGCTGCTGTTTGTCTAGATCAGTATAATCATGTAATGTATCAGTTGAATGCCCTTCTCAGTCAAAGGGTAGTTGTCTTCTGTAAATCTAAGACTGCTTTCACTTCAAGTCTGTGTTCTTGGAAACTTCACTTTTAGATTAACCTTTAAGCACATTTCACTTCTTTTTTCCTTACAGTAAACAACACACTTGACACTCCAAAGAAACTCTTATTGAACGACAATCGTGATATGGTTTTGAACTATAATCGGGTTTTTTTTTTATTATAATAGTTGACTTTTAAACTCTTACATACGCTACCACATGAAGCAAGAGTATCCTATGTTTTTGAGCGTCCACCAAAGTGTTGCCATGTACGGCAGGAAAAGTAACACTTGTCACTGTCAGCAGTCGGTCAATCACAAAGACAACGTTGATATAGACGGGTTTCAAATCCTAATCGGGATTTACCCGTCCTCAGTGAGAGACTGAGAAGTGCTTAATCTGCAAACAGTAAGACATCCCGCGCTCTAACAAATATTTGAAATCAAAACAGACGAAAAGTGCATCCGGACAAATTCCTGCTGCCCCAAAAGTCTCTCCTCCTTTCACTCCTCAATCACCCATTTATTCAAACTAATAATCCCTTTACATTATTATCTTTTCTTAATTCAAATCTTCAAGATTACATCTTTTTCAAATTTCATTTCATTCCCTTTGCAATTTCCATACAATTAATTAACAATGTCATCAAACAAGGCGGCATCTCGATACAGTTCATTCGATTCGCAATCCTCAATTTCATCCTCCACTGAGCTCAAAAGACCCAAATCATCATTCCTGAGGAACACTAATAATAATGAAGCTTGTAGAGCAAGATCAAACGATTCTGCAATCGTCAAGGTTAAGCACGAGCATAATTTCAGTGCCATGGTGAAGAAATTCATGGAGAAGCGGTCTAAGCCGGTCAGAGGTGATCGAGCATTGCCGTTGGTTGTGCCGGTGGGTTTCGTAGCAGAGGATTTGAAGAAGACGGCGAAAAAAGGGTCTAGCAATTTCTCCTCTCTTCCTAAGAAGTTGTTTGGGAAAGGGAATGGGAATGGGAAGACGAGCGAGGTGAAGGCGAAAGCATTGACGGAGGTGAAGGCGAATACGAGGAGTTTGGGGATGGTGTTGAGGAGTGAGAGAGAGCTGTTGAGTTTGAATAAGGAGCAGGAGTCACACATTGCTGAGCTTAAGTCTTTGCTTCATGAACGCACCACTGAAGTAAACTTTACGCTTCTTTTATTTCATTTCATTTTTAGTAGTTCTTCTGATGATCATTTATTCATTTTGTATTAATGTGTTAGATTGAGGCCTTTTGAATGTGATTGTTTAAAGATTGGAACTTTTTAGTGTAAAGTTCGAAAAGATTGCATCTTTGATAATTTAACATGTCAAAATGTGGTTATGATTATGAATGAAATGATAAAATTGTACTTGAAGTTCAATAGATATAAGTTTGTAATGTGAGTCATAGGAATCTCAAAAGTTGTTGTTTGGAAATTCGATTTGGTTGGAGCTGTAGTTGTCTGCTTGAAGTTCAAGGTTGTTTACATGTTTGATCTGGGTTGATGTTTGGATGATTAGGTAGAGAAGTTGAAGGATTTGTGTTTGAAGCAAAGGGAAGAGATTAAGGCATTGAAAAGTGCAATCTTGTTTCCAAGTGAGATGGATTCTCAGCTTCAAGAGCTATTAGATGAGCAAGGCTCGGAGCTCAAGCAAGCTAAGCGCGTCATTCCATCACTTCAGAAGCAAATTTCCTCCCTCACCGGCCAGCTTCAATGCCTTTCGGAAGACCTTGCTGAGGTACATCATGTTCCTGACCATTTACTTTGCTTAGTTCAGGAAAACCAAGTGTGAGACTACTGTATATTTGATGGTGTCATTGTGGAGAAGATTCCTATCATTTCAACATTCTGAATTGGTTAATGTGCTGCAAGTGCAGGTGAAGGCGGCAAAGTACACAATAAGGAGCAGTAGTGATGACAGTTTTAGCAGGCCGAGGACACCAGTGTATGATCAAGAAGAGGATGCTAATTTTCTGGTATGCTTCCTGTTTTAACACTGATGACAGTTTCCACGTGTTACACATAAGTTAGCGATATTGAACTTTAATTCGATTTATATGGAGACTGAAGAGGTTGCACTCAGCCTCTAAGTTCAGTTTGTTTCTTTGGTTTAATGGTACAACTAAATTATATCAGGATTTCAGCTCTGATGATCCAACAATGTCCGACAGTCCAGAAAACATGTTGCTTGATGTGAATCCCTGCTTGACGCCTTGCTACTCAAGGATGAAATTTAAGGTAATGCTGATCACACAGCAGGTGGTTTTTCAGTGTTTTCCCTGAGATTTGACTTTGAAATTTAACCAAATATGCTCATTTCAATTTGATCACAGGAATATGAGGCTGATACCCATAATTATAGAAAAGATGAACCTTTTCATGAAGGAAATGTAGCAGCTCGGAAGCTGTCAAGAAGTTCTGGTCACTTTACTATCCCAGGACCAGAGACTGAAGCTTCCTGCAGGTCTGATGAAGGTAAAAGCAGATGTCGAAAGCCAATAAGACGTCACATTCTCTGATTTTGAAGGCCACCTCTGTACTTCAGATTTCTTTACAACCTAAATTATGGCTCCCTAGTCCCTATCATTGAGGATGTACAAAAACAAAAGCATTATAATGAATTTCACCTTTCGGAAGAGGCTGTCAGAAGGCCAGCATTTCACCTTTCGGAATACTTACTTAGCTTATAGTCTTATAGAGTCCGTCTTCTCAATACATTGCATAGGAACATCTTCTGAAGTAAACAGATCAAGGGTGCAATCCGATATCATGGTTATCTACTCATTTGATTTTGTATCTTTCCCTCAAGTACCCATATATTTGATTTTATGGGCAGATTTGATCAAATGAGTACAAAATCACAATAATCAAGGTTTTGCAGAGTTGATTTGTTCACTCAATTAGACGATATTTGATGTCAATGTATCAATCATGATCATATCAGGGTGCAAATGTCATTGATACATTACTTTATAAAAACACCAAACCTAGCTATAAATACACCATTTCACAAAGTGCAAAACACCAAACGATAACAAGTATTCACAAGTATTCCTCAGCATTATTATTCAGCAGTAAATCAAAGAAGAGAATGAAAATGCATCAGGGTGGTAAGGCAGTAGCGTGTCTAGTTGTTGCTGTGTTATTTTGAGCAGGTGTCGTAAACATTCATGCCATTCTTGACTGGAAACCCATGCCACTGGAAAAGAACAATGATCCCCATATAATCGACATGGCTCGATTTGCTGTCAACGAGTATAACAAAAGGGATAACGTAAAGCCAATTGACGTCCATTCGGTGAACGTCCATGGGGGTCTCTCAGCTGCAGACAGTAACAGTGGTAACATGCAGTATGCGCTTTTCCTTTTTACTAAATATAGGGACGGTCCACCCGCTGGCTTGCTTGACTGTGAAGCTGTGCTTATAGAAGAGAGGGATGGCAATCTGGTACTTCAGAACTTTGTCAAAGCGGAAATAAAGTAACACTTCTAGTGACATTATTCTTACAGTACTAGTTACAGTATTAGACTTTACTTTGTAAAATAAAATGTATATCTCATGTCTGTTTCCGTCTTCAAGAATTCAAGTTATAATAATTGAGTAACTCCGATGTTGAGTGCTACTACATATCTTCAATTTCTCAGAATCAGATAGATACTCCTATATGGTTGAAAATTAAAGAGTATACTCTAGTCTATATGTATATATGAATTGATTTTTCGTACGTGAATCTAGACTCGTATGATTCGGCTGCATCTTTTTGATCCAAATCGCAATCTGATAAGTCATGATTGTCTATACTAGTCTATGATTACGGACTTTCGGGTACATATGATTACAAGAGTACAAAATCATGATCAGAAGATTTGTTTTCACCCTAAAATGTACACACGACACAGCTATGCATACACCATTTCTCAGGGTGCAAAAACACCAAGTATGTAGTACTCATCAACTGCAAACCAGTAAAGAAAAGAATGAAAATGAAAAATGCAAATGTAAACATTCATGCTGATGACCCTGTACCTGCACCTCAAATTGTATGGACAGACTTGTGATTTAGCTCATGTTTCTAGCAAGCATGGTCGGTCTACAACTTCAATTACCATTGGCACCAAAGGCTGCTAGAAGGCCAACATTTCTCATTTCATCTGTCTTCTCAGTTCTCACCTATACATTACATAACAACCTGTCCGAGGTTCAAATCATCATATCCTCGCTCATCCCCGCAGCATTAACTGCTCCTATCTAATAGAGGATATATTAGGAATATTGTAAAATTACTATCTACCAAACCAAAAAAAAAAAAGAATGCATTTCATCACCCCTAACCTAATAGCTAGTACAATGTACCTTGTAGGTACAAGGTACATAATAATGACATACTCCGTATTCACCACTAAAGTTTATATTCATCCTCTATAAAAAAAACATCTCCTCGATCTCATTAAGTAAACAAATCAAATTGCTATGTACTTATTCAATTTTTATATATATTTTTTTTCCTTAAAGAGTAACTCATATATTTGATCTTTATGATTAGGTATATATTATGGGCACATTTGATCAAATGAGTACAAAATCACAATCAAGTTATTGCACAGTTGATTTGTTTACTCAATTAGACGATATTTGATGTCAATATATCAATCATATTCATATCTTAGGGTGCAAACTAAATGTGATCGATACATTACTTTAAAAAGCACCATGACTAGCTATAAATACAACATTTCACAAAGTGCAAAACACCAACTAAGAAGTAAGAAGTAATCGTATTCAGTAGTAAAGTAAAAGAATAGAATGAAAATGCATCAGAGTATGGCAGCAGCAGTGTGTGTTGTTGTTGTGTTATTTTGTACAGACATCTTAAAGATTCATGCAGGTGCACCAGTTGCTCCAATTGATTGGAAACCCATTCCGGCAGCGAGCATCAATGATCCTCATCTAGTCGACCTTGTTCGGTCGGCCATCGACGATTACAACGTCGGGTTCGGCAAAAGGAAAGTTGAAACTCAGGTGACCAAGGTCCTCAGGGATTATACAGCGGCCTACGATGACAATGGCAGGCTCTATGAACTTTACTTCAACGATAAGTATCAGGACAGTCCATCCATGCTTGTTTTTAACACTATTGTTCTACAGCAGAAGAATGGCACTATTTCACTCTGGGGCTTGGGCCCTATTGATAACAAGTTATAAACTCGTATTGTATGATTTGACTGCAACTTTTTGATCTAATAATAAATAGTAACTACTCTCGTACCACTATTACTCTTTAATTCTTTGACGTAAAATATATTCTCATAGTGAAGGGGATCTGACCAAGTAATATCAAAATGAACCTCTTTATAGTAATGCCTTCAACATAGTGTATTATTATAACAAAGTACTCATACTATAGGCTAAAGCCCTAATCACTACTTTTTGCTATTAAATGTTCTACTTAGCTCAAGACATGATCACTTAGCTTGAACCGCAACAAAATTGAAATTATTACCGGCTCGACGATTGAACAAGAACATAACTCTAATACTATCGGTCTATCGCTATCTATAACACAATGCAATATCGATATACATACACGAACACGACCAGAGATATTTTCTAACCCACAGGCCACAACTGAAGTGTTTAACTGTAGTATATCAGCAAAAACCCACCTGTGTAATTAATCTAATTGCAAACTACTAATCATCTCAAGCTCGGACAAACAAAAACCCCTTAATTATTTTCCAGTTCTAATTTATTTTTATTTGATTAAATTTGGAGGTGGGTAAACTTGAACAAAGCAATCAAAAGTGCAGATTAATGGGTCGTTCTCGTGGTGTTTTTCATTCTGATGATGACCCATCTCAAAGGTTCCTTCTTTCTCTCTCCTTTTGTTTTATCTTAAAATCAATGGTGATATTAAAGCTTCATTCTTTGTTGTTTTGATTCAATTTGATTGTATAGATTACGCTATTGTTATTAAAGTTTGATTCTTTGTTGTTGTGAATAGTCAGAAATGTTGATATACCTGAATAATGTGGGGGTTCATTGATTATTTTTATCATATTTACAGTTTACTTTGTTGTTTATGGCTGAATTTTATCATCTTGTTTGATCAAATTTTATTGGGTCTTCTGTAAATGATGCATAGTACAGTTGAGATGAATAAGTTTCTTCATCATGACTCTACTAATTACTGAATGCAAGGCCATGGACAATGCTGTTATTATAAGTTTGTCTGATTGATTCAGATTATAATGTAAATGTTATGAGGAAGATGATTTTATTGATTTTGTATTACCATTTTAGATTGGATTCCCTATTGGGGTTTGACTCCTTTTGTTTTGCTGATTGCGTTTGCCCCGGAATATCTCTTTATGTTGTATTTTGGCAGATCGAGAAGAAAAAAGAATGCGTCAAGTGGAGAAAATTTAGAATCTGCCCTTGGAGGTATTCCCAATTTCGTTATAAGGATTAGGTCTGCATTAGGAGTTTCTGAGCTCCTTTAGCGTAGATAAGAGGCGTAAGTTTTAATGCAGTAGGTTAATGTCACCTTAAAGTAGTGGTGTAGGGGCTGAGGTGATCTCTTCTCAGGAATCATTGCTGCAATCAGCGTTACTTGCAATTGTAAAAATGACTATGTGGATATTGTAAGCCTGATTAAGAAATATGAAACTATGATAATGGCCTCTAATTTTATGGTAAGATGACTTCATATCAGATGCTAAATGAACAGAAACGGTGTTTTCTAAGCTATACCAAATAGGTATTTCTGTGTACCCTCCTGTGATCAGGAATAACCATGCAGTAGAGTTGTCCCCGATGTCAAGTATGGTCATGTAATTGGCTACAAGCCTACAACATAGGGTAACCGAGAAAAGTTAAAACCATCTATTTTACTACTCAAGGTACTCGATATAGGAAGGATGGTCATACTGAGGATGACTTGTGTTCAAACCACCACCAAATAGTATCAAGCTGTATTTTATTGAGTTTACAAGTTGACACTTTACCTTTAGTGCTAATTACTTGTACTCTGGTGAGCACAGGGCAAGGAACCAGTGATGGAAAGAGGGCATTGTATCACTGTAACTACTGCAGCAAAGATATAACTGGCCGGATTCGTATAAAATGTGCCAGGTGTCCCGACTTTGACTTGTGTATAGAGTGCTTTTCAGTTGGAGCAGAAATGCAACCTCATAAAAGCGATCATGCTTACAGGGTTATGGTATGTGAAGTCTCTTTTCATCTTTCTTTTTTTTTTTTTTTCGTTTTTAGGTTTTCAATCAATGGTGCATGTTAGGCTTCATATTTTTCATCTTGGGATTCTGGGTAATAAAAATTGAATTACAGGACAGTTTATCCTTCCCACTGATGACTCCAGATTGGAACGCGGATGAAGAGATGTTACTCTTGGAGGTGCATTCTTCTTTGATGTTTTTTTTTGTTTTGTCGAGTTGATTGATCCTTGCTGGTTTGGAGAGGGGGGGGGGGAGTTACTAAGTCTATGACTTTGTTTCTTATATTTGTCAATCTGTTTCATGAAGGGGCTTGAAATGTATGGTCTTGGAAACTGGGCAGAGGTAGCAGAGCATGTGGGTACAAAGAACAAAGAACAATGCATTAGTCACTACAGGAGCGTGTACTTAAATTCACCTTTTTTCCCTCTCCCTGTACGTGATATAAGACAACTTAAATCTATTTTTTTTCCCTCTTTGTGTTTCACTTTAAGAAGTTCTAAAGTTCTCACTTGTAGGATATGACCCATGTTGTTGGGAAAAATAGGAATGATCTTCTGGCTATGGCAAAGGGAAATAATGATGAGAAGAAAGGTGTGTATTGTACATTTTCAATCAGTATTCTGTGTTGAAATCTTCATAGTGTCAAGTGAGATGCTCAAAGCTTAAGCTTTGTGTACAATTTACTATGCATCATAAGTAGATTCTTTTGTGGAAAGTTGGTTGTATATGATAATAGCTGAAAGGTCTATGATATCGATATGTGAGTCCATGTGTGCTCTATCTGTTGTAGGGTCAACCCCATTTGGCGATCACACCGTAAAAGCAGAGCCTCCATTTTCTCCTTCTAGGGTCAAGTATGACTCTTTTTTCCTTATTGAATAATGGTAGTATGCTACAACAGATGACGTAAAACTAATGTACTATATTTGTCAGAGTTGACGATTTACAGAAGAAAGGACCATCAAAACGCTTTGTACAAAACACAGGTGAGTCGGTTCCCTTCTCATGAATTATATACGAACAAGAAACCAAAAAGAGAAAAACAAGGATATCATTCATGAATAACCTTGTAGATGCCCCAGAAAAATAACCCCTTTGAGCTCAAAGTGAATCTAGTTTCAAGCTGAATGTCATATAATTTGTCAACTTATAAAAGGAATTCAGCCAAGTGTCCTAAAGTATGAATTGGTGGGCAATGCACTTGAATGATATGCCGTTTTAAGTTGCTTTCAGCTGTAGATTCGCAGGTGGAAAGGAATCCTATCGGGAAGAAACCTCCAAAAGAAGAAGATTCATCCTTGGTGAGTTTGAGTGGATACAATCCTAAGCGCCGCGAGTTCGATCCAGAGTATGATGTAGATGCTGAGCAGCTGCTTGCGGATATGGAGTTTAAAGATGCTGACACAGAAGAGGAACGTGATCTAAAATTGAGAGTGCTTCATATTTACTGTAAAAGGTAAGTTATTTCCGGATTTCCCTTACTCTTCACTACGGTGATTTTTCCATTTTTGCATACATCTGAAGGTTGCTGCAATGTTACTGCGGAAGTATCATAGATTGGTTTTGTTAACATCTGCAAAGGGAGTGCCGATTTTGAGTAGTATATAGAGCAATACCTTCTTGTTTTAGAACTTGGTTTAAAATCCCAGTTTGAAAGGGCATTGTTCCAAGAAATCATCTAGTTATGTCCTTCATGGGCTTTGTGCAACATGAAAGAGTGCTGATGTTGTGGGATCGCTAGGGATTGAGAATAATACAACCTCTAACAGAGAAACGATACTTTAAGGACCGAAGGACCATTTAAGAAGTATATATAACACGCTGCTTGAGGGCGGCTTTATGACTAAGCAGCTGATGGAGTAGTTTTCTTACTCTCAAAAGTCAGGTAAATAAGTGGCCAAGACGTGCCATTGCTAGCCTTTATAACATTAATTAGGCTATGGGAAATGCTCAATCTTCGTTTTTAATAAAAGAAAGCATCTGCTATTGATTTACAATGATGTATACACCTGAGCTAAAGTTAATACTTTGTTTTCTTAAAAAATTGAGGCAATTTGTGCTTGGTTCTCCTTGAACATGGAGCTAGCTACAACTCTTATCATACTTCTCTTGGTTTTCTCTTGGTTTTGTTTATTCTGTCTTAGATGGTCTTAGATGCTGCATGTGCACCAACGGTCTAAGTTCTTGGTCATCCTTCTTCTCATCTGGTCCTGCAGTAACCCGATCCACCTTAGTTGAAATTCTTGTTTTTGAATTTTTATGACATACACAGGACGATTTACCAGATGACTATTCATGTTAGCCGACCCCTATCATTGTTGTATACGAGTAAGATCAACTGATGGTGTTTATATAGTTGTTAGTCATAAAAAATGTCACTTGTGGATCTGTATGTTTCCAGTATAATTCTGTAATCTGTATGGCTTACATATATGTTATGTAGGTTTGTACTTTGTATATAGTGCTGGAAATTAGATTTATATGGTTTGATTATGGATCTCCTATGAGTCCTATCATTTTTTTTTTGGTTACAATGGATCTCCTATTCTAGTTCTACAGAAATGTTGGAACTGCTTGGAGCTAGCCTAATTAGGAGGGTACACAATCCTCATTCTTTTTTTATGTAAGGGACTTATTCTTAATTTTCTTCTTGAATAATGGATACCCAAAAAAAAAAGTTTATGTCAGTGTATTGTCTGCTGCTAAGAATCATTTATGTCCTGTCTAGATCACTTTAAGGTCACATTATACTTAAGGAACTTCTTTAACCTTGCCAACAGCGAGTCAGTGAGTATGTGGTTGCTGTTGCTCATCACATAGCATAATAACTACGTAAGACTGGCACATTTTTGGGAACTTACTTTATAGCCAGCATCAATGGAATGGCTTGGACTGTACTGGTCATAATAGTGCAAAATCTCTCTTAGCGACTGTGTTCATTTCCTATCATGCACTGGATCAAATGCTTTAGTGGGGTTGGGGGGTGGAGAATTTGATACAAGACAAGAAATTATCGCTTGTTTATTTGCAGGCTTGATGAGAGGACCAGAAGAAAGGATTTCATCCTCGAGCGCAATTTACTTTATCCCAGTCCTTTTGAGAAGAGTTTGTCTGCTGAGGAGAAGGCAATATGCCGTCGATATGATCCATTTATGCGTTTTCACTCCAAGGAAGACCATGAGGACATGCTACAAACTATTATTGCTGAACACCGCACTCTTAAGCGAATCAAGGAGCTCGAGGTAAAGTAGAAATCTTGTGGCTGTGACTTTGCTTGTTGTCCATAAAGTCAATTTTCTGGCATCACTTTCACTTTTAAACTCAATTCAACAAGAGTAAGCAGAGTTGCATTTGGAATGGCCTTTTCTTTTTTTCCACCTCCATCATGCGTATGCAAAAATTTGAACTTTCCCTTGCCCTCAAGAGAAGGCCCGTCTTAGTTGTTTCAACCGAGCAAATAGCCCACCCATATGCTGTCATGCCCACAATGTTGGTTAAAAAAAAAATCTACTCTAAATCTTTCACACCTAAAATTCTTGAATGCTTGATTGACTACTCAAGATTTCGCCATGACAGACCAATTGCTTGGATAATTTTCACATTATTCACAGCTGACTTTTAGTTCAATTTCCAATTGAACCAAATGCCTCACTACTCTCTGGCTTTGAAGTGTGAATGTGATGGATTAAGGGTGAGTGTCATCTTGTGAACTCAAGTAAAAGTCAATCAATGCAGTTTTGAATACATTTCCATTTTTGGGTAATTAGGAACAAAGACTCTGTACTCGTGGGAGTCTATTGGAATGCAGTACCATCTGGAGGGAAAGTGAGAAAAGAAGATGTTAGGATGTCAACTTTTCATGTAATCGGCAAAGTAGGTTTTTTGTTGGATAGTGACTTCAAAAGACGTGGATAGGCCATTTCTTGATCTTTTATTCCCTTCTGGTGCGTTAATTTGATTGAGATCAAAGGAGTTCCGTTCCATATAGTATTATTTATTCTGCAGGAAGCTCGATCTGCTGGTTGTCGTACATCGGCTGAGGCAGATAAGTATCTTGAACAGAAGAGGAGAAGGCAAGCTGAAGAAAGTGCTAGGAGAGCAAAAGAGAGCACTCAAGTTGGTCCAGTCAAGCAAGGAGGTCAAGATACAACTGGTAGCCCTCCTAGTGATGTGGGGAGATATCCTGGGGAAGAGCTGCTTTCTGAAGCTGTAAGTTGCTTGCTTCCCGGCTTCTCTTACATGGTCCTAAGTAGAAAGAACACAGCTTTTACACCATACACACCTGTGTCAAAAACCACACTTAAATTTGGAGGAACATATTTATACTTGTATTACACACCTTGACATCAGAAACTATTGACCCTTCTCGATGTGTTGTCAGGAAAAACGACTCTGCCATGAGTTCAAAATATCGCCAAACATGTACCAAAAGATGCAGGAGACTCTGTCAGTCAATATCTTCAGTGGCAATGTGTTGCATAAAGTGGACGCACACGGCTTGTTCGATATGGAACCGAACAAAATCGATCGCATTTATGACATGCTTATTAAAAAAGGCATTGCTCCCCCGTAGAGGCAGAGATGTGGCTGATATATGCCAAGAATTTTTAGATCCCTAGATTATAAGCAGTGTAACAGTTGTCACATCTGGAATTGTAAGTTAATAGGTACAAATTACAGCCCTCAGGACATGGCTGAATAATAAGCAAATAAGATGTTACAGGACATGATGTTTGTGCAGTTATATTTCGCTGCGAATACATGTTTCCGCAGAACCACCCTTAAATTTGTTGCTCTCGGTGATTCAATTTGCAATTTCATGCCATTTCTTTCGATGCAATTTTTCTTGGAAATTGTGTCAGTAACTTCCATCACACTTAACATTTTGACGACATCACCACAGATCACCAGCAGTGAGCAATGTTATTGCTACTCCAACAAAGATGCAAGACAAGGTAGTATAAAAGAGCAACCCCTGAAGTTGGTTATATAAAGCTGGCTATGAGCCTATGACATTTACAACTTTAGACATCTGAATACCAAAAAAGACAAGGGGTTGAGGATCAGGTTCTTTAAGCCTCATACAATCTAGAGGTACAAACGCCTAACAATCGCGCTACACCTTCGTGGGTAATATTAACAGCCTCTCATAATCGATCGATATATACTGTATAAAAGAGCCTAAATGTCTGAAACGATCTAATCACTCAGATCCAAAAATGACTTCGCTATGTAATTTTGAACCATAGCCGCCTCAGGAATAATTTCCAGCATTATATACACCAAAACACCCTGAAGTGAACAATGCTGCCGATCTTTCATATACCCAGGCCCAGTTTGCTTCCTCTATCTGTCTATTCACAAAAGGTCCTCCTACCATAGAAACGAGGCTACTTACAAAAACTTCAGCTGACAGGTACTTTCACATAATTCACTGGTGCATCATACTGCCGCTTACCAAATCCAAAGTCGGTCTCCGCATCGAACCCATGTTTACCATTAGAGCCAACATCACAGCCTAAAAGCTCAATTGCTTGCAAAGCAACTTCAGCATCGACATCTTCCCCTTTGCAGAAATCCTTTTCCAGAGCTACATCCTCTTCATTACCAGTCAGGACAGGATCATTTGCCACAGGTTTGGATGGCTCGTCACTGACCTTGGATTCTACAAGTTCTGAAATTGGAGGCAAAGCATGATCAGATATGCTCTGATTTACCTTAGCAGATATGCTTGAAAGGATATCCGGATTTATCTTGGCATCAACCCATGAACCATTCACCCAATCTTTGCCCTTCCTCACGTATGATTCCTCAATGGTCACATATCTGTCTTCACCTGACACCAGGAAATGTACGTCAATCAATTTTTCCGGAGGAAACTGTCATCATTCAAAAGCAAGAAACCTCTTTCTACCCATACACTAGGACAATTTTCATGTCATTTCAATTGTGGTTTAGTTCAACTCATGGTAAAACCGTGTACAATAGCACCACAAGCAACAGCCTAATTAGAAGAGAAAAATAATATAGGGATTGTGTTTCCTAATCAACAACAAAGAGTTGAAGTAGGGTATTTCAGGTGGATCATTACGACCGTCCATGTAGACGCACAAACATTTGTCATTGTTACCTTCTAGAAGAGACAATCTCTCTATGAAGATCAACACATTATTACATTTAGAGAAAAGACACTAGTTCAAGAGTAACAAAAGGAAAATCCCTACAATGACCTGCCTACAAAACTTTGAAACACTACTATGATGATAAACCTAGTGATAATTGTATTGGTATAACTATGCTATTAACTTGCAATAACATATTTATGACTTGGGGTATATCCAAGAGAATTTCCTAGCAGTGCAATGGCATATTTATGACATGCTACTCCAGTACACTTCTATCAAAAGATAACAATGTGTTGTTTTAAAAACAAAACAAAACAAAAAAAAATACTTTACAACTTTCTAAGATAATCTGCCAAAGCACTGTTTTCTAGATCTAAGGAGGAATTCCAAGTACCCAGAACTTGGAACAGACAACAAACATGGACTGCGCCACTGCGGTCACCCAGGAGAAAAAAAATTTGTTGTGAGAATTATCTCCAAGCATGCACCGTGAATATCGTTATTTTCTACCCAACCACCAAACTCCAATCTTTCACCCCTACGCCACATAGGCATGGATCCTGTTCCCCCATCACCAACACAGACAGAGACTCTCAAGCCCCAGGAAAACATAGGCAGAACACTCACCTGGAACAGATGTAACCAGCAGAAAAGATCAAGGTACAAAAGCAAACAACAGGGGAGGCCCGTAAAAGCTTTAGCAGCACCGAGTCAACAACTGAAAACACATTATTCCAACAAATCTAAGTTGGCATATTAACGATGACAAGTTTCTTGCATACTGATCAGGATTACCATCACTCGGTGCATGTATTCATTCCCCTAAAAAATACAGGGGCCAAAGCAAGATTCAAATCACCAAAGAGAACTCAGCAGGTAGAATGTTTGGAAATATGATTTAACGCTTAAGGGTAATTGTCCTCTCAGTCTTAAATGCTTGCGCATAATTTGAGTTTCAAAAATTAAATATACCAAAACACTCACTTTATAGAAGTATGGCACATGGTACTATTCAATTGGTGATACGGCCACCAAATTTGCTCGATGGATTCCTTGTTAAACATACTATGACATCAAATGTTTAATGCCAAAATGCCAAATTACGCGGTGTAAGCGGTCTCAACAACCTGGTTGTCCCTTTTCTTTTCTTTTTTTCCAACAGTTTTTTTTTTTCAAAATAATCTATCATGGGAATATATCTACATGGATCTAGTGGCATGAGACTCTGACCCTCAAAAAAAAAATTTGAGACTCAAAAGATCATGAGCAATGACTAAAGTGGTGACAAACTTTAAGGAACAGAGCACTTTTCTCCAGAACAGTTTTTCATGAGTGGGGGAGGGTTGGGGGATAAAGGATGAAATACAGCATACCAGGGAGGTATATTCGCAGGTGATTGGTTCCCGTTGCATTGCTAGCGATTACAACTCCTTCCCACCAACCATCATGCCACCAAGCTTCAACCGGTGCTCCCACCTCAAAACTGCACTCACCAGAGTCCTCAGGCGGCCGCGGACGGGTTGTCAGACGGCCAGTATATCTCATGCCCATCTTATCAGGAGCTGCCACTCTACATGAAGCAACCCACTCCTGGCACAAAGCAGAAGGAATTTTTTTTTTAATATTCTATCCTATTACCAAAGTTTATTATACATGGCAAGGCAGAAATTTTCAACTACTGCAAGGAAGTCCCAGTTCAAAACTTCAAATCCAGAAGCCAAACATAAGCGCATTTAAATTGTAAAATACATGGTCATATACAGGAGGCTACCAAGAAGCATGAGCGAAATTGATTATAAAAGGTTTCAAATTAGAACATCAAAAGAACTTCCTACCTTCAGATTACCAGATTTTTCAGCATCCTGGAGATCATCATATTCGACTTTCATACACCCTCGCCCAAGTCGTAACACCTTGCACCTAAACCAACATCCGCGGATACCACTATCTTGACATAACAACTCTATTTCATCATTTATGTTAAACGTTGCAGACAGCTCAGGCTGACTTCCTTCAAAATTTCCATGCTTGAGCATTCTGCCAGAGAATTTAATCTTTAGCTTTGGATATGATGGCTCAAGTTTTGTTACATGGCTCCCTGCTGATGGACTTGTCTCAGCTTTTCGGAGATGTTTCCTTCCTTTAAAATCACCATCTTTCTTTCCATCAGGCCTCTTTCTTTTATGACATTGTTTAATTTCCCCCAGGAAAGATTTCTTTGGTTTGCCCTCACCAAACTCCTTAGTTTTGGAAAAAAGAGGATGATTAATACAAGACAGAACTGGTTGATTGAAATAACCCTGCAGTTTGCTAATGCTGAAAGGTGTGATCATATTGTTCCTGAGCTGCCTGAAGCACATATATACTCTACATAAGATGGAGTGAGGAAGAACAGCCACGCATTGTCCATACTGTTTGGGAGTCAGAACAGAAGCAGGCCCCTCAATGCATTCTGCACTGATCACTTGAACTTGAGGGGTTATGAATACTTCTCTAAGGTGGGCATTGAGCTGATACTCTATGTCCTCAGCACGGTGAAACCATCGTACTTTTACCTTCTTTAGTGTCCTTTTATCCTCATACATGTCCTCTAGATAGCCCACATAATGATCTCCTTCTTCAGCCATGATGAACACAAAGGAGTGTACCTGCACCCGATTCTGATAAGCGCTATAATTGGAAATGCACCATATAAGTGAGCAATATGGGAGATATAATATACCTTAATATCGACCCCATTTCGGCGAAAGGAATCATAATGCATAAGTTGCTTTGAACATGCGCAACCCACTCCATTCCACACGATATCAGAAACTTGGGACTTCAATTTTCTAGGAAGCTATGGAATAACAAACAGAAATATTAGAGTCAAAACAGAAAGGAAGCAGACAGCATGACATTTACATATCATATGAGGGAACATACCATCTCAGGCAGTTGGGGGATCAAATGAGAACCGGATCGACAGCTTCTATCATAAAAGGAATTCACAGGAGCAACAGCTGATTTTTCTATAAAAAAAAAGCCTGGTAAGCATCAATTGCAGATACTTACTGATGATGCATTCATAAAACCTACTACGCCAAATATCAAGTTTAAACAGGAAAATAGCGCTGCTGAAACATTACAAACATGTCATGGGTGCAACCATACTATTCTGTATCAAACAGTTAGCTGTTCTAACAAAAACATTTAAGCTGGCAAAAGCAGGAGAGTTGATCACCATGTTTTTTTCTTTTTCTTTTCTTGTCTATTTTTTTTGGAGAGAAAGTGCATAACTTCCGTGCGCAGCCTCTCTATAGGGGTAAGTCTTGCGTGCATCCGACCCCCCCTTACCCCGCCTTATGGCGGGAACCTTTAAGGCACTGTGGTTAGAGATGTTGTTGTTGTTGTTGTAGAGTGCATAACTTGTCAGGGAGCACCCTCTTGTCCAAATGACAAGGGAAGACTTGCCCCCTGTACACCAATTTGTGACATACCTACGTAGAAGTACATAAATCCAAGAAAAGCAATATAAAAAACTGGATCATTTTGCCTCCAGCACAGTCATCTCAGTTACACAGGTCAGCTACTTAACTAAGGGGTTTAATAACAGAAGATAACTTTTGAAAAGTGGTTTTGATAACATATCAAGCATGATCTTCTGAGTGGCCGCACTAAAAAAAAGTATAAACTTAAGAATATTTCAAAATTTCTGTAGTAACAACCATTTTCAGACACAAAATGACAAGGATAAATGAGAAAACAACAGAACTACTCGGGCATAGGCTCTAATGTCTAACTTATTTTTACTAAATTCCAGAAAGGTTCACAAAAGTAACTCAAAAACGATGTTAGTTCCGAAAAATTTTGAGTTCATATAGAGCCCATGATAGCTGGAGATCTTATTACTGTGGATGAGATTACCCATGATAGCTGGAGAGCTTAACCAACCATCTCTCCTTTTGTATAGGGATGTCTCTCCTTGATGTCTATTTTAAAAAAAAAAGGTATCTTGCAGTAATTGATACCAGCTCGAAAAAAGTAAGTTGCAAAAATAATACTCCGTATACTAACAAAGCCATGTTTCTGCCAAAAAAACAAGCATTGTTAGTATTGTAGCACGCTCCATTATGTTCTGCAATAAAATTGTTCTTAGCCATATTCATATAGATCACCACGAACCACTGTTATGAATGATACTCCCATAACTTCCCCTTGATCTTATTCATTTAATTATTCTCTTTACTATCTTGTGACAATACTCATTACGTGTCGAATAGCAGATGCCTACACACATCCCCAAACGGCAAAACCTTGCTCATGGCAAGCTACATAACTCGGTCTCGGGCGGTGAAGGTGCTGTGCTCTTAAAAAAGAATGATATCCCAGAGACTTCAAAATCTCTTTCAAAAATCAAGTGCAATTGTAGTGAGCATGACAAACGGGAACAAAGGTTACACGTAACAACATTAATGAGCAATAAATAAATCAAATCAGAACAAGAATCAGATCTTTTGGGATTACGACAGTTATGGTAAGGGCAAAGACAAGATAACCAATAGCGACGGCCGACGAGTATAAGTGTCAAATAGTCAGGATATTGAGCGAAGAGCCGAAGACGAGGAAGAGTAGCCTGTAATCCCTGTATTATTATAAGTCGAATTAGTTCATCTCCATTGATGAAGACGGTTACATGATTTAGAGTTTAGCGAAAGTTGGTGCTGCTATCTAGTGATCTCCTATTATTGATATTTGGAGATCATGTTTCCATAAATTGAATTATTATTTCCTAGTTTACAATTAAGAGATACCACATCCAACATGGCAAAACTTTTAAACAGGTTAACTCACCCTTTCCACCTCCAACTTCCCCCTCCCATTCCAATCCTCTCCCAGCTCAACTTAAAAAAAAAAAAAAAAAAAAAAAAGGGGTTCATTTCAGCAGCTTAGCCATACAAAGTAAAGGAAGACAACACCAATCTAGCATGCGAGAAACTCTATTACAATACCATGATCCAGATAACAAGGCCAACGGCCAACAAGTATAAGTGTCAAATGATCAGGACATGGAGTGAATACTAGGAAGAGGGACCTGTATGACTACTTTCTGTGGAATTAGTTCCTAACCATAGATTAAGTTCCTTGCATAATCTAGGGTCTAGAAAAATGTTGGTGCTGCTACCTAGTGAAGATCTCCTATAGTTCCTCATTATCACTTCCTAGCTTCTTTACAATTATAACATATACCACACCCAAGATTAGGCGTATACAACAAACCTGGCAAAACTTTTAAACGGGTTAAGTCGCCCTTTCCACTTCCACCTCGTCCCTCTCCATCCAACCCTTTTCCCAACCCAACTTTAAAACCATCATTTCCACAGCACACAGGAAAACAATACCAATCTAGCACGCCAAACAACTCTATTACAATTCCATGATCCAGCGTTGTTACTAATAACTAATTCACATAGAACCCTCATTAAACCCAAAGCAAGGAAGTCCAAAGTCGCCTCCAATCAAACCCTACACTACACATCCATCCTTTCCAATCTAATGCCACCAAAAGCAACCATGTCTACATTTCTCTATTACAAGCCCCCCCCCCCCAAAAGACGCTGTTCGTCTTATTCCTAATGAACGCGGCCCCAAATGACAACAACCCCATTCATTTTAGTCAAAAATCGCGGCTTTTTATTCCGAATAGGATTGAGTTCTGTGATCAATTTCATCAAAGATTGCGGCTTTTTATTCGGAACAGGGTTGATCAGTTAGTTTGACACAAAACCCACATACACAAATGATGGCAGCAGTAAATACACATCAAATATCAACACAAAAACAAATTATTTCTCCTAAAACATATCAAAACCAATGATCAAAACTAAGAATAACAATAGAAATAGAAGATGAGTTGTGTAGTGTTGTTTTGTGTTGTGTTGAGTGATTGAGAAGGAAGGACAGACCTAAGCGGAAGTGGTGCTGGGAAACAACCAAGGCGAGCCAGTCGAGAACCTCACGGCGGGTGCGCCACTTAGTACCGTGGATGACGTTGCAAAGTGCGCCATATTCGGTGACAAAATCGTCGGGAACATTGTAAATCATGTGTCGGAGACTCCTCTCGGTACCTTGAACAGCAAGAATAGGAGGAACACCAGTGGTGTGTATCAAGTAATAGTGTACGAGACGTTTACCTTTCTCCGCCGTAACAACCTCCTCTTTCCACGCCACGAAACCGTCCTCCTCCTCCATCCTCCTACTCCTATTAGTTGTTTAATCTAATTAATTAATTCCTGGAACAATAAAAAAAATCTTCCATTAATTTTAAGACTATACTAAAAAGAAGGGAGGAGAGAGAAAATGGAAGTGGGAAGGGAAGGTGAAGGAATGGAGGCCGCCATCTTCCATTAATTTTTTTTTATGACAAAAGATGGTGGTGGTGGTGGTGGTGGTGGAAGTGGAGAGTGGCGACTCTGGGGTTTGGAAAAACAAAAAAACAAACTTGATGGTGAAGCTTTGGGGGTGAGTTCTCTGCTGTAAGCCTGTAATGGGGGTGAGTTTTCTTAATTTTGGACTCACCTCTTCTTTGCACCAAATCTTCCTAAGCTACTCCTTCGGTTCAGCTCAAACGCCCGATAGACTATTTGTAGTAAAATAAGAAAATTTAATAAAGAAAGTGAAGTATAATATTGACAACATTTGTTTAGGTAGCTTGTAGAGAAAAGAATGCGAATTTGAAACTACTCCGTATAAAAAGTTTAAGGGAAGGTCTAGATAGATTTGTGGAGGGCATAATATGCTACTTGTACATAGAGTATATAATTAATTGATAGGTACGATAAAAACGTAAACTCTCACTCACCACACGTGTTACCTGTAGTGTGTGAATGACCACCATGTTATTCGTGGTCTCGGAAGTCGGGACTACAAATTATTAATTTTTCCTTGGATAAATGCTCAAAAAGAGTCTTAACAAGATGGGCTAACAAAATTTTCACGATCCAGCCCAGTTTACCGAAGATAAGGTCTAACGTAGCTTTGCTGTTGGCCTGTGAATATGATCCATCGAATTTATACAGAATAGACACATATGACAGATTGACAGAAAGATTACAAGAAGATAAGGTCCAAAGTTCATATGATATTATTGATGATACTAGCACAACACCTTCATCATTAACACTATCAAATTTCTATGATGATGAACACTACTTTGATAAAAAATCAACCTTCATACCATATTTCCACCATACAATCTAACCTTATTACAAGAAAATCTTCATCTTTTCCTTGTACACCAACAAACACAATCTCTATTCCTTATTATCCCAGAAATTTCACCCCAACAGTAGTACAAAAATCTCAACACCATGTCCATGCAGTAAAAAAACAGGCAGAAGCAGAAGAAGCAGCAGTAAAAGATAACAATGAAATGGGTAGGAGCTTGGTGATCACAGGAGCTGCTTCAGTTGGGTTTCTGCTGGTAATGGGCCTGACCCATGACAAGGCCCTGGCTTTGGGCCCGGAAGGCCCGTTGATGGAGGAGTTTTGGGAGAATGTCAGAAGATATGGACTGTATGCACTTACTGTCAGCACTGGTGTTCTTTACTCTGTGTTTCAGCCTATTTATGAGCTGCTTAAGAACCCAATTTCTGCTATTTTGGTGCTGATCATTCTAGGTGGTACTTTCTATATTGGGTCTCAAGTGCTTTATGCTATGGTTGGCGTCTCTGATTTTGACTATCAGTATGCTTATTAGACTGTACTGTCACTATGATATAATGTCATGTATGGTGACGATTTTTCATGTTAGCCGACTCCAATTTTAATTTATCAAAGGGAACACAACATTCTGAATAATGTGTTTCTTGGTGAAAGACTGAAACTTCTTTTGCATACTACACTACTTGTTACTTTAAACATGCAGGGATTTTAGTCAGACATGCAGAAATATTACACATTGCAGCAGCATCAATCCAATCAAGTCAATCGTGGTTCAATTCGGTCTCTACGCTGAGTAATTTGGTGATACTTTCAGCAGCAATCAACAGAAGATACGGAGAGAGGGTATGCAAAACTGTTGGCATACTTGAAAGAGAGGGCTTGACCGGCATCAAGAGGACCTCCGTCATTCACAAGGCAGTCGTCGTAACATAGTCTCCTGAAGATACTCGGATCAATGAGCCTGGCCGAGCTGAACCATCCGCAGCTGACATGGATGTTGCAGATGCTGCATCCAGTCACACATGCGTTCATTATCTCAACAGTGTAGGTCGGGATTCCGCTAGGCAGAGGTGATCCTGGACCCTGGAATAATTCAATGTCATCACTCGAGCAGGTGTCTATTGGATCCTCTCCGTAATCTACCAAAAACAAGCAGATTTATGTGATGAAAAGTCAGAAATTTAACCTAACATATAGAAGTGCAATAATTAACTACAAAACAGAAAAGACCGAAAGATTAGATGGTCAGTACTCTTCATTCTCTAGCTGTTCTGGTGTTCTGGCAGCGCAATTCAGAATAGCAAAAGCTACTCAGTAATGACTCCAATTTTAACTAAGAATTCGAGTAATATTCAACTACAAAACAGGAAAGACTGCAAGATTTAGATGTCACTAAGCTGTTGTTGTCAAGTCAGAAACTATGATAATGTCACATTTACGCTAAATCTGTGACTGTGACAACCAAGAGTTCCTTTAAAGAAGCAAAAGCTACTGAACTCCTCCATTCCTCATGTCACAGGGGCCAAACCAGTATGACAGACAGTATACGAAAGAGAACTTAAAAGACAGTGAAGGAGGAAGATATAGAGGACTTATTACCAGCTTTAGAAAGGAGAAGCTTGCGCATTAACAAGGTAGAATTACTGCGATTGACATTGTCCTTGTAAAACACAGGTTGTGCTTTCCCTAACACCATACTTGCTGGACCTGTCACGAGATACGATTTCTGTAAACCACCTGTTAAACAATTTCAGCACAAGTTCAGCTAATAAATGAGCAAAAGAAAGCAAAATTCTATAATCAAACTTGTCGAAATACAAGAATCAAATGTTGCTCTCCAAGGGTTTCATAAGACGATTCACGTTAGTCGACCTCTACAAGAAATCACATAGAAGTCCGGCAAGGAAGAGACAGATCTTTACCTATGAAAGTTAGTTGAACCAGAAAGCTAAACAGAATGCAAACTTTAAGGTTACGACAGAGTTTTCCACAAGCAAAATTCATGGTGAGCAAAATTTCAAGTTTCAGAATTACACACGTACAACTATACAACTATCAAACCCAGGAAAATTGTAGAGCTAGCAAAGTTGTAGCAATGCACACTATACTTGAGCCTTGATGAAGGAACCAAGTTTCTTTAATTTGGTATAGTTAAACTGTTAAAGTAAAGAAAAAGTAGTTAATACGTCTACAATAACCATGAGTAGGCTTTCAATAAACATAGCTATGAGTCAGGAATTAGGAGGCATCAGCATGAGCATGCATGTGAATCTCTCTTTTTACTACTTATCACCTTCTTTTTAAGGACACTTGTAAAACATCTGTAATTAATTTACTGCTTCCGGGTAGTTTTTATGTTCATTGGTTAGTCAGAAAGAGGGATAAGATAATTAATCTCTTGGAATACCTACCAATAAAGTTGACATCCTTTCTGTTGCGATCCTTTATAACTCCTTCCTTTAGATACGAATTCCTGCCATCTTTGATCTTCCAATAAATTTTCAAATGGATTTCTCGGCCAGCGTGTGGTCGCGGGAGGGACCCGCGTCTGGTGGTGGTGGTGGAAGTGCCCCAGGTGGTTGTCGGTGATGGATGTGGTGGTGAGGCGGTCGGGCAAGGGTTGTGTTGGATGGACGTCAAATTTAATTAAAATGGTTAACGGTGTTAGAGTCCGTTAATAAAATAAATAAATAAATAAACCATTTTGCAAACCTCACGGGCACGCTGGACAGCTCGAAAACCAGAGGGGTATACCAGAAAAATTCGGGAACATAGGTATATTGGAAAATTTCCCTAAAATCCTCTATCATCTAATCTAATACTATATATACTAGGATGAAAGCCCGCGCGTAGCACGAGTTTCTTAATAATGATTTCTATTAGACTTGTTTAAACTGAAATTTGTAATTTATGTTTGGATATAGATATTGTGTGATAAAATCTCTATATAATAAACATTTTTTTCATATCAATCTGTGTAGCTTTTTATACATTGTATAACGTATTTGTTTTTCGAGTTAGGGGTTTGATGGTCAGTCTGACAAAAAAATATTTCAAAACAAAAATAATTCCAAAAGTGTACAATATCATAATCCAACCATTGTATTTTGAGAGATATTAACGTTAAAAGGGTGTCACGAAAGTTGAGTGACATAAAAAAATATATATATACAAAGTGACTATAAGGCTATAAATTATAGCCGGGTAAGTTCTGATAAGTACGTTTTCATAGTAATGATTAAAATGTCTGGGAAAAAAATCCCCTTTTTATTCTCATAATTTCTCTTCATTTGCGTTATTTTCTTCAAATCTGTATTCAATTCCCTTCAAAATTTCTTTCCACATTCCTTGCGTCCATTAATCTCAAATATCACAATAATTCTCATTTGTTGTTTCTTATTTATAAACTGTAACAAAAATTTAGACTTGAAACAACTTTCTTCAAAAATAATTGTTGGTTTGCCAAGTTTAGGAAGAACTATGAGTATGATTGTTTAATCTTTTTTTTTTGTTTTTTTATATGAATGATAGTTTGAATTTAGACATACACTACAGGTTATAATAGACAATTAGATTAAATTTATACAACCAATGGGTTGTTAGTGGATAGCTATACTTTTGTAAGTCTCTTCGAAATGTTTTTTCGAATGATAAATATATCAACTACTCCCTCCGTCCCAGCTCAAACGCCTCATATTCCATTTTAGGACGTCCCACCTCAAACACCTCATCTATTTTTGGACATATTTCTTTCTCATACTTTTATTAAATTATCACATTCTCTTTTACATATTTTTCTTACTTTTATTAAAACCCCACATTTTCTCTCATCCTTTTTCCTAATATTACCCCACTCAACTTACTATATCAATTTTTCTTATTCTACTAAAAAAAAACCTCTGGGGCGTTTGAGCTGGGATGGAGGGAGAGATTCTTTTGAAAAGAACAAACAAAGAAGGAGAAGAAGCAAAACTTATACAATTATATTTATACAACCTATATAGACTAGATATTGGACACACTTATTGAAAACTCATGCACAAAGTACGTAGGATTATAGCGTATTTCGTTGAAATGTTCTCTCGGATGACAAATATATCAACTAATTCTTTTGAAAAAAACAAACAAAGAAGGAGAAGAAGCAAAGCTTACACAATTATATTTATACAACCTATAGGCTAGATATTGGACACACTTATTAAAAACTCATGCACAAAATACGTATGATTATAATGTATTTCGTTTAGTTCTAGTATGTTGAGTTATATATGCACTAATGCACGTAGCTAGGATAAGTACGTAGTCATGTATGACTTGCATTTAGTATTGATTGGAAACACCTTCTACACTAACGCATAACGTACGCTAATCCTAACAAATGAAGAAGGGTAATTACAATCTAGCTCGAGATGAAAATCATATTGGAACCATTTATTATCAAGAGACATGAAAATTGACGAATTCAAGATCATCACAAAGTTTCCAGATGACTCACCAAAAAAAAAAAAAACAAAGTTTCCAAATGAAAACTCACCAATCACATTTAGCAACCTTCACTTGGTTTTAGATGAATATAGTTAACATCAACTCCTAATTAAAATGTGTATTATCGTTTATAGCAATTCTATGACATAGAACTTGGAAAACTACGTATTAGTAGGATTATTAGTAGGATTGTCTAATATAAACATTATTATTATAATATTATTATTAATACAAGATTGTTTAATTAAAAGAGTTTCACATAAACTTGATAACTAAATAATATTATAAAATTGTCAAAACTCTCTAATAACCTTCGGTCATTGTGAGAGCTCTAAAAAAGCATCCTTTAATAGTATAGAAGGATTAAGGGAGGGGTCAAGTTCAGGTAGGAATCTTAGTTATATAGGAACTTTAGAAACCATTTATAACCACAAGATCAATCTAATCCCACGCTTGTCGGTACCCATATTACTCCCTTATCTTTATCCAGAATTTAACTCCTTACTCGTTTCCTACCACCAAGTAACCACCGCCACCATCCCCACCATCTAGTCGCCACCGCCACCATCCCCACCAGACTAGGGAGATGAGCCATTTTCATCATTTTTCAACATTCGGGAGATTAAGTCAAAACGAAAAGCATAATATTAACAACATACACTTAGCTAGCTTGTGACGAAAAGAATGCGAGTTATAAAACTATGAAAGTTTGAGGAAATGTCTAGATGGATTACACATGATTTTGTGGAGGGCATAACATGTTACATTTATATGACTATGTAATGAAACTTTTGTATATATGACCATTAAATACCCACAATATTTGACAACATGTTATTGATACGTACGATAAAAATATAAGTAAATCGATTGTTATCAATAGATAATAACAATAGTTACTTGGAGTCTAACTCAAATATATACCTATATATTTCTATGAAATCCTACGATCTAGAATAATAATCCCTCAATGCTAACGACATATTTGATGACAAAAGGGACGAGTAAACTTGGTTTTAGACCAATCCGGAATGCAGTTGATATGAAACTCATAGCCACAATTCAAAACCTTAAGACGAGTTCCACAAAAGCAGATTGCACATTGTTGGTACTCATCATCATGTTTGATTGGAACACAATTAGTCTTATCAATGTCGCCTCCTCCATCTTCATTATTATTATTATTATTATTATTATTATGACTAGTATCGTCTTGTTGACAATGATACGCTATCTGAATAATGTGTTCTACGGGTGGATTGATGTCATCAGTATTAGAAATTCGAGTGTATGGTTGATTAGTTGTTACATTAGCATGTGAGTCTGCCCCTAGGAATGAAGGTAATGGAATCCCGAGACGAAGATTGTCGGCGGCATGATGACGGTGATACCTGTCAGTCAGTCATATATTATGGACTAGAGACATTGATAAGCCAAATACAACAGACACACATACTCGCTCCAAAGGGGTTTTTTGTAGTGGAATAAGGAAAAATTGATATAATAAGTTTAGTGAGGTAATATTAGGAGAGAGGTGGAGAGAGGATGTGATGATTACTAAAAGTAGGAGAGATAATGTGAGAGATATGTCCCAAAATAGATGAGGTGTTTGAGGTAGGACGTCCCAAAATGGAAAATGGGACGTTTGAGCGGGGACGGAGGGAGTAAACGATTGGCCCCGGTAAAGAATGCCGATAGCCAAATTCTGGTCATTCGGTCCATATATGCCTCTTATATGATATGATATGATACATGAACGGTCTTAAGACTTTTCTGGGAAATCGAGAAATGATGAATTATAATCTACTCCCTCCGTCCCAGTTCAAACGCCCCATATTCCGCTGCCCTAACTCTTGATCTCCTTTCGTGCGTTCGTTTTCGGCCAAAGATAGCTTCCATCTCTCCCATCTCCGGCTGGCCATACTCTAGCCTTCTCATTTTCCTATTATGTTAGCCCCACGCATATTAGGTTAGGTTTTTATTCCTCACAAAAATAAAAGTAGATGATTTTGATTGAGCTGTGGTTTGACGTCGGCGTATAGCTATGACACCAACAAGCTTGCATCCTTCGTGGTGTATTCTTTTTCTTATGTCTCTCCCTCTTCTCCTTCAATCTTTCTTTATGGTTCGCCCACTTTGGTCCTCGTTCGTGTGTTTGACTTCTTCTTTTCTTCCCATCTTGTGGTTCACTCACTATGGTCATCGTTCATCAGTATGACCTCTTCTCTACCTGGTTTGCTAGCGTCCTCAACCTCTTAGCACCAGTAGGGCATCACGACTCGCCATCCTTTTCTCGCGACTCGCCACCCCTTTCTCACGATTCACCCCCTTCTCGCGACTCGTGTGATTGTTCCGTCTACTGGTCCTTGTGTTAGGGTCTCTCTTCTTATCTATACGATGACGTTTGCTGCAACCTTGGATCCTTGTTGAACTCTTGTCTTGCTCTATTGCATTGTTTTCACTCAATGGCTCATATCGAAGCATCTTCACCTATTGGCTCATGTCGACTGCCGACGTGTCGTTACCTACTAGCTCTTACTGAAGCGTCTACGACTATTGTCTCCAGTCAAAGCGTCCTTACCATACCGCTACGACTGCAAGGGTGTAATAGATAATAATATAATAAATATTATTTACGTAGTATATTAGGTCTAGAATATTCTAGATTTAGGAAACTTAGAGTATTGTCCAAGTCATTGACTCATTGTGTATAATAATTACTAATGTTATTATTAATAATAAGCAAGCAATTATATTGTGTGGATATTCTTATTTTTATAAGCAGAAGATAATTAATATATTATTGTGTAAGGTGACGTAGATGGAGATTTCCACAAGCACATATGAAAATACTTTGTAAAAAACGAATTCGCAAGGGTTGGATTGTTTTTCTCAAAGTGTGATTTCAGGTTAATGATGGATTTCTTTGAAACGTACCGTAGAAAGAGTAAAAAGAGTTGAATCAAGTAAGAAATTGCATGTAAAAGTTGAAGACACATGAACCTTACCTGTCGGTTGCCCCCCATCATAGCTGATAGTGGATCCTTCATATTTCGGAGAGCTGTCGAAAGTGATTTGGATGGCTCGTGAGTCGTGATCACGACCAAGCGATATAGTGTCGATGATGGTCAATTTATAGAACGGTTTGATATTAAGATACAACCAATCTACAACATTATTATTCCTCCTATTTAAACCAAATGACGAGATAAGTATTGGGGTTGAATAGAAAAGAGTCAACGGTGTAGGAAAATGCCTCAATAATCTTTGAGGTTAGCTCAATTAAATTTACCATTGTACATCTCATTTTATTAATTGCTACTATAAATGTGTAGGGAGAAATTTGTAGATCATTTTCATACGTTACTCTAATGTTGGTTGTCTCTATTTATCACGTCTGTTATTGTCAAGAAATTCAGTGCTTGTGGATCTGAAAACGTTGAGTGAACCTTAAGATCATTGTCGTGCTTTTGGTTCCATGCGCTGAGGTGCGTAAATCACATGATGTTGTTCATAATTGAAATTGTTCACTGGCATTACGATGCGCCATTTGCTGTTGTATATTTCGAACATGCCATTCAA
This sequence comes from Spergularia bocconei, assembly GCA_963457585.1. Classification (NCBI taxonomy): domain Eukaryota; kingdom Viridiplantae; phylum Streptophyta; class Magnoliopsida; order Caryophyllales; family Caryophyllaceae; genus Spergularia; species Spergularia bocconei. The sequence goes on from OY734953.1 coordinate 23,868,988, forward strand.
TGTTGCGTGTCAATGCAAGTCATTGGAAACCAAAGTATCTCAATATACCTTATCATTAGAGTAATAGTTGTGTATTTCATTCTTATGCAACTAGATTGGAAAAGTTTTGAACTAATGCTTAACATTTAAAAAAAATACGTCATTTCGAACATGTCATTCAACATTGCGTGTCAATGTAAGTCATTAGAAACCAATGCATCACAATAGGTTGAATGACATGCATCAAGTCCTTTCTAATGTGCTATGACGTGTTGCCAAATAAATGGCTGTCCTTAATTTTTTCATGATGACTAATGAGATCTTATCATATCCAACCGAGTTTAAGGCATTGATAATGCTTTTGGATAAGTTGGATTGCTACCAACCTATAGTAAATGTGTAACACTATCAAAGTTGTAAGTTTTAGTCGAACAAGTATGAGATACTTGGACTGGATATTCGCTTTGGTATGAAACATTTTGTAGTAAGGACTTGATGCATCATAGGATCATAGCACATTAGAAAAGAGCGGAATGGACCATTAAATCAACTTTCAAATGTACGATGCATAGACGGTCTTAAAGACTTTTTTGGGAAATCGAAAAATGATGAATTATGATCTAGCTACAAATCCACAATAACTCTAATGGAGATGTGAGACCAATAAGAATTAAGAAAGGACTATAATAATCCAAATAAAGATGTACAGTACCTAGTATAAAAAGAGTAAGGTTATTTGTATATGTGATATACATTACTAAACATATATGAGGGGTAGTAAGGGTATGTTTTGTATTTTTATGTGGTGAGATTGAGAGAGAATTGGAATATGGTGGGGCATGTGCATAAAAAATTAGGAATATACATTTAGAAATGTACATGAATACTCCCTCCTACCCAAAGACATTTTCATGTATTCTTTTTTGGGACGATTCACTAAGATTTTCCTCTTTCTAAACTTACCCCATTTGGCAAATTTTTCTGACTAAACTACCCTTACTAATTTCTATTTTGAGCCTTAATTTGTCCCTAATTATACAACACACTACTAACCTCCACAACCCACAGTCTCTCTCCTCTCAACCACAAATCATCACCTACCAACCTGGTGGTGACCACCACCTTCGACCACCAACACCATCACTGGTTCACGACCATTGATACCAGATCGGAGGAGAGCATGGCGCGTTGGCAGAGGGTCGAGGAGAGAGAAGATAGGGAAGTAAAGTTGCAGGGCCCAGATTCATCTCTAACCAGCAATCAATTATAACCACCACCTTCCTGAGTAGTAATAATAATCATACGATTACGGCGAGGAGGCGGAGGTGCTGCTGTCAATCCTTTCGTGACAATGCAATCAGAAGAAGAGCGGCGATGAGTGTGAGTTACGTACGGGATTGATACTAGATTCGAGGCGAGCCAACACCATCACCGAATTCACGACATTGATACCAGATCGGAGGCGAGCCAGCAAGGAGCTAATGAGCAAAGAGGCGAAGACAGATATCGGGGAAGTGAAATTGAAACAGAGGAGAGATATTAGTGCCGGTGGGTTAATTATGATGATAGGGGCGGAGATGGGTCGCCGGAAAGGGTGTAGGTGGTGGGTCGCCGGCGGTTTTGCTGGTGGATACGAGTTGAACGTTGGTGAGGGGAGGCTGGGGTTAGGTTAAGCTTATTGGATTATTACCTTGTTAATTATTATTTACTAATCTCTTTGGGTAGGAAGGAGTATACATTAAGACTTTCTCGTATAAAAAGTACACACAGCCAAAACTAAAGTAGGAGCATTGATGATGCACATCAAAAGACATTGCTTTATCAAAGTGGATCTGGCACAGATTTGGGGGAACTGTTGGAACTGTCAAATTGTCTCTGACATTTTCAGTCATCAAACTTCTAAGACAAGAATATGAACAAACTGTTGTCTTTCTCATTTACTGTTGTGATTCATTGCCAAGTCTAGCAAGGTACCCCCTCCTCCTACATCCTTCTCTTCTAACTCATCATGTCATGCACCAACTCCATTCTTTTTCATCATACTGTATATTGCTTTATCTGGTTTACTCTCATCATCCGATCATCATGTAATTAATGTTGCTTAATGAACAAGACTCAATACATAGGCGGTTTAGTACTCCGCAGAAACTTGTAGTATATATTCTCTTAATTAATCTTTTGAGCTTAGATGTGCCCTTTCTTTTACCTTTTTTTTCTTCTGGTTATTGGACACCCATTGCGAGAAATCGTTTAAAAACACATATTAGGGAGAAAGATTCGATCTTGGGACTTAATATGATCAACTTTATGCAGCTGAACGTAGATGCAACTGTCAGTATATTGTGATGGCCAATGAGGATGCCAAAAAGCCATTACTTCCTGGCTCTACTAAGGATGCTGCAATGAAACTTAAAGATGACAGCAGCGCCCTAACCAGGAGAAGATTCCGGCGTGTCAAGAGTACACCACTCACACACCATGATCCCTCATCACTCAGGACTCTAGATTCTAGTAGTCCTCCCATGGCATCTCTCAGTAGTAAACCTGTCCTTCTACATGTGTTCCTTGTTCTGGCCTTGTATCTTGGTGTCGGAACTATCTGCTTTGTGCTAGTTAGGGGTCAGCTGGAAGGAAAGAAAACAACTGATGTTGTTGATGCCCTTTATTTCTGCATTGTCACAATGACAACAGTTGGGTACGGAGATCTCGTCCCTGCGACAACTCTGGCAAAGTTGCTGTCCTGCTTGTTTGTTTTCAGTGGTATGGTAATTGTTGGTGTGATCCTAAGCCAGGCTGCTGATTACTTTGTCGAGAAAAATGAGGCCTTGATGGCGAAAGCCTTACATCTCCGAGACAAAGCCAGCCCTGCTGAGATCCTCAAAGAGGTTGAAAACAATAAGACTAAGTACAAGTTCATGATGGCCTTGTTCCTCCTCATATTACTCATCACTATTGGCACATTGTTCTTGACCCTGCACGAGGAGATGAGACCCATGGACGCGTTCTATTGTGTTTGCGCCACAATCACCACACTTGGCTACGGAGACCAAAGCTTTGTTACTAAAGGAGGACGGATATTTGCTGTGTTTTGGATTCTGAGCAGCACTGTCTGTTTAGCTCAGTTTTTCTTTTACTTCACTGAACTTTATACAGAAAGAAGAAGAAATTTGGCATTGAAATCGATTCTTGGCCGGAAACTAACCTTTACTGACATTGAAGCAGCTGACCTTGATAATGATAATTCATTGAGGTAACTTAATTATTACCATCATGATCAATAATATACTGATGATTATTAACTTAGCTTGTTTACACCAATTGTGTTTTATTTATTGTGCAGTGCTGCAGAGTTTATCTTATACAAGCTGAAAGAAATGGAAAAGATCAATGATGAGGATATATCTGTTCTAATGGAGTGCTTCAGAAAATTAGATGCTGATGAATCAGGAACATTAACCGCGGCTGATGTGATTAATGGAGCCTCTCCATAGTGTAGTAACGACTGGTGAGGGCTTTCTAACAAAGACATGCTTTTCTAGGATTTTTGGCAAATTTCAGAACTGGATTTGTAATATGCTTGGGGAAGCCATGCTACGGTTTTGCAAAGGAAGAATTGAACTTTAACTTATACTGTAAGTTAGTGTTGTTAAGGAGTTTGAACTGAGACCATTGTTTCAGTGTAATGCTAATTGATCTCGGTCAGTATGATCTAGGGTGTCGGTTCAGTTACCGACTGTGGTATATGTTCTTTTGTGTATTCTCTAAGATAAATGTTGGAAGCTTTTTTTTGACAACGTCAAATGTTGGCAAGTTAATACAATTTACGGAGTATCAATGAGCAGGATGTTGGTGAAGATGCAAAAATGGGTAAATACTCAGCAACCTGTACGTTCTTATCTGATTTTTTACAAACAAAATGCTTTAAAGCAAAGATGAAGTTGAAGGAAGTTATAATCTCTTCTACTAAACTTATAAGCCACTTCATTATTTCTGAGTCTACTATCAATTATTTAGCACAATTTCAGGCTTCTCTCCCAACCTAAATTTTTAACATGGTTGAACCACTTCTAAGTGGATAACTCAGCTTGCTTTAAGCAAGAATTTACTGTATGGCTGAAGTCACAGGTTTAAATTTATGATCAACCAACAAATGAATTATGAATGAAGTCATTAACGTTATGACCGAAAACTTGACATCTATCTAGAATCTTCCTATTTTATCAGTCGAATTTGAAATGATGAAATCAGTCGAATATGGTAAAAAGTTTTAAGTCATGGACAGATTTGAAGCGAAAATTAGACGAAACACCCCAAGGTGAGTAGTGAGTACAGAGAAATGTGCCTGTTGTGACTTGTGTGGCACGATGAGGATATCTATACTAGTAACGGTGAGTATCAAAAGAGGGAGGAGTGCAGGCGGAATTGAAGGCATATATGATGGTGAAGACAAGATTATGAAATGACAAAGATTTTGGACTGACTTAATTAACTTCCTTCCTCTCTTTGCGCTTCATTCCTTTAAAGCATAGAAAACCATACTGTATTATTATAACATCTACTCCTCTCAACTCCTCTACTATATAACACATTTGCATGCATGTCTTCCCTTTTTCATTCCATCCTTTATTTTGCAACCAGCTCTTGTTTACTTACTTAAGTGTCAACGACAAGCTAGGAAACTATATAATTTCGTTTGGCATACATGGGAGAATTCACTTGTAGTTTCTCTGTGCTTCAACCTGATGCTCTTGTGTATGAGCTTACTCGCTTGCAAAATGAGCTAGGCGCAGCGCAAACTGAGATCAAGGCTTTACGAGCAACTGATGCTCTCAAGGAAAAGGCTTTAGATGAGGTACTCTGCCTAAGAAACTCGTCTTTTGCCAAGATAATCTCATATTCTGTTCATGTCAGAATTTTTTAAGTCTTTTTTGTTCTTTTTCTGATTTGGCAGCTTCAATCTAAGTACAAGGAGTTGGATGAGAAACTCAGAATCACAGAACGTGTCATTCAACAGAAGGTATAGATATACATAATCCTTTTCTAAATGTTGTTCAGGTATCACATGAATGCAGGGAATAAAATCAGAGGATGTCATTGTGTATGTAGAACTTCGATACGAAGAAACTAAATGAAGAGAAGAAAGAAGCATTAGCAGCACAGTTTGCTTGTGAAGCTGCCCTTAGGAGGCTACATGTTAGCCAAAAGGATGATGATCTTCCACCAATTGAGGCAATTATCGCGCCTCTTGAAGCAGACATCAAAATGTACAAAAACCAGGTACCATGCATTTTGATTTTCAGACTATCCTTTAACTTAAAAAGCTGCAGCTGAATCATTCTTTGTAGATTAAAGCTGTTGTTCTGTTCTACAGGTTTCGTCTTTACTAGAGGATAACAAAGCACTGGAACATCTTACAAAGTCGAAAGAAGTAGCATTGCTTGAAACTGAGAAAATTTTGAGAAGTGCCCTGGAGAGAGCTTTAATTGTTGAGGATATACATAATCAGAATATAGATTTGAAGAGACAGGTAGAAATCTGTCAGGAAGAGAACAAATTACTCGAAAAGACCAATCGTCAGAAGGTCTTAGAGATTGGAAAGCTAAGTCAATCCATTCAGGAACTTGAGGAAGCTGTTCTGGCTGGTGGAGCTTCTGCTAATGTTGTTCGGGACTACAAGCGTCAAATCTCTGAGCTCAATGTATAATAATCTTAACTCTTACTCTCACACAGCCCCACTTGATGATAAATGTCTTTCTATGTCTGATGCTATCTGATTACAAGGTCACAGCACCTAGGCTAACTTTATTTGATTGTCGAAATATTAACTTTGCTTGTGCTGGTCTTCAGGAGGAGAAGAGGGTTCTTGAGAGGGAACTTTCACGAGCCAAAGTGTCCGCAAATAGAGTGGCAACTGTTTTGGCTAATGAATGGAAAGATGAATGTGATAAGGTCATGCCTGTCAGGCAATGGCTGGAAGAGCGAAGAGTAATACAGGTAACTATGCTGCAATTTTGGATTGAGCAAAAGACCAATTAGTAATACTAATCATCACTAGCTATGACATTGTAATATTTCAGGCGGAGATGCAGCGTTTGAAAGACAAGCTAGCTGTTACTGAAAGAACTGCTAAGGCAGAATCACAGCTCAAGGTGCAGTCATGCTTGTTTTGCATTATGCATTCACTGAACTAAATTGAGTTATTAAGGTTTTCTCACTGAACTGTAACCTCAGGATAAATTCAAGCTGAGGCTGAAGACCCTCGAAGAAGGCTTGAAACATGGTCTAATCTTAAACAAGGCTAAGTTGCGCCACATTGGCACCCCAAAATCCCCAAATTCCCATCAAATTCTAGGATTTCTATCACATAATAGAACACCAAAGGAGAGATCTTCATTGCAGCCAAGAGTTTCAGTTGTCAACAGTAGATCCTCTCCCCTTCACCATACATTGGTAGAGACTAAGGCCAGGAGAAGCTTATGGTCAACCAAAAAAGTCAGAGCAGATGATTGTGAGAAGGAAAACACGGAGTTGACAGCAAATAGTGACAGGAACACTGAAATGTCAAATGACAGCAACCTTGCAGGTTTGGATGACATGGAAACTACTGAAGGTAGCGAGGATGTAGTATCCGGGTTTTTATATGATAGGCTTCAGAAAGAAGTCATCAGTCTGAGGAAGACTTGTCAGGCAAAGGATGATGGATTAAGTACCAAGGATGAAGAATTAAAGGTAATTATATTCAGGACAGGTTGTGATGCTTTCCCTGCTCTGTGAAGTAATTATAACATCTGAAGCTGCCTTTCAGATCCTCCATAGAAAGGTTGAGGCGCTTACAAAATCCCTAGAAGTAGAAGCAAGAAAAATGAAGAAAGACAAATCAGTCGGGCAGAAGGCGACAGTATCAGCTGAAAAGGAAGATAACAAGACACTATGGGGCAAAAGTTTCCTCAGAAGGTATCTCAATTTCACCAGGAAACTTTTGTGCATCCACTTTGCTCATTACCAACACTTATGTCGCAATTGCAAACTTTTCTTTTTAACTCAAGAAATCTTCTTTCATTGTTCTGCAGGGTTACAAAATCCTCATAGAGATCTAACGAAGATGGAATGTTCTCTGAGCTAAGTATCATACACTAGTCATCCATACAGTACCTCTATGAGTTTTTTCAGTCTGTACATTTATGTGAAGATCGGCTTTTGGAGTTACATGTTTATAGTAGTTTCTGGCCTGCCTTATAATAAAAGTTTCAGTTTGCGAATAGATTCTGTAAAGTTCAAGTATTATACTTCATTATTGAGGAACTTTATCAAACATTCAAGTCATGATTCTATACCCTGCTATTGCATTTCGCGTTTCTGTGTTAACGATTATTGCATAAAACATGCATTTCATTCTTGAATGAAGAATAAGACCAGCAGTATTTCCATCGAAATTGAAATTCAAATATTTTCCATACAAAAACTGGAACACCTCTCATTTTCAGGACAACATTTACATCAATTTGTATGTAGACATTGCAAGGGGTCCTAAGAAAATTGGGTGGCATCTAATTCACTACTTACGAAAACAAAAAACAAAAAAAAAGGAAGATTTGATTACATAACAAAAGAGTCTATTCTGAAATGGTATCAAGACACGGCCGCCACCTGGATCGAGGGCTTCGACCCTTCTCCCACAAGCTGTCAGCAAATTGCACAACAGTTCCATTAGCTTCCAGCTCCTTGACATTCTTGAGCAACTCTTGCAGCTGTTTCTTTGTAACGACAATCTTAACTGTTCTTATTGGTTTGGAAATGCATTCCACTGTCGGCATATTCGGAGGGATTGGAGGGCAAACCAAGTTGGCATCCTTGGGGAATGGTGACACTACTAGAGCATCATCTGGGTGTACCTTGGCATTATTGTGTAGCTTAGCATTGTATGACCTGTATTCCTCAAAATCCTGCTTACAGCAAGAGCTAGTTGGTAACTTGTGAGAGAAAATAACATATAAGCAGTTTCCCATGGTGATTTTTGTGGTTGAATAAGAATAATACATAATTGTACCGAGAAGCAGCATAGACACAGGCCTTATATAAAAGCTGTGCATTAAAACGTGCAGACCACAAACATATTTTCAGACTAATTAATAGCATTACCATTCTCTGTAGCTGGAAAAGCCAATTCAGTTGTATCCTGGCTTGCACGTTCAAGAATACAGACAGTTGATAATGTTTTCATATCAGAAACAGTTTGATGTTGATTGTTGAACCGTTCTTGCTATGATAAACTACATTTCAGCGCAAGCACAGGCCATTGGCATTTGACTTTTTTTTTGTGCGGCTCCTTTGGAATGATACACTAGTACAAAATTCATTTTTAAAAGTCAACTTACTGCCAAATTGTTTATTAACAAGTATATACTGTTTACTGAATGATTTGAACATTTCCTAGAACTTTTTTCAGAGGGACATATCGTATTCTGAGTCCAAACAGTTCTAGTATGCGACAATTCCGATGTCTAAGGAGGATTGTTTTCAGGCAGAGGAGACTCGGGGATCGATGGGCTCCGTCTTGTGCATATATCTATGCACACTGGTATTGGCTGATGTATACAATGACTTACATCAACTTTAAACTTAAATGGGATCAGTCATTCAGTCATATGTTAGGACTTGCCTATAACTCCATATAAGACATGACATGACCAATGACCACATCTTACAGTTTCATCTCCAAGATACCGAGCCTCACACACCCTGTAATAGCTGAGGCACAGACCGGACTCAAGTTTCATGTAATTGACATTCCAAAAGACAGAGCACAGCACATGTCATTCATCCATACTGACATTCCAAAGACAGGAAAATCCTCAGCAAAACAGTAAAAGGGTGTCCCCAACTCACTAATCCATAATAGATCCCCAAATGAGAAAACCTCTTCAAACACAGTGCTACAATAGGTTTCTCACAAATTTATAGAAATTTTGAATAATTCTAACATACTCCGATAAATACGCACCTTGAATGGAGGGAGGTATTCCTAGTTAAAACTTTAAGCAGACACAAGAAGTCTTCAAGACCTCAACTAGTTATCAACACCAAGTGCTAATAAACAAAATTGGAAAACAAACTTTGAACAACAGTGAACAATCTAAGACATATCTTCGATCATCTCAAACAACAGGTCTACTTTTCTTAAACCCAATTTCACACACTCTAAATATAGCACACGATATCTGAATGTTGGTGTCAACCATTGAATTTACTGACACACAAGAGTTTATATTATATCTTTCAACAACATCTATTTCTGAATAACATCAGCAATAACCTTTAGTACCAAGTGCTAATAAACAAAATTGATGCGCCTAAAAAGGGCTTTTTAGGTTAACTCTACAATGACAGGATTAACAAAAAAAACAAGACGCAAAGGAACACGGATACTGTCACCGCGAGACAGTAATGAGAATAGAATAGAATCAGGCAGGCACAGACTAACCAGTAACTGGCCCAGTGGACTCATGAGATTCCAACCACGACTCTGCAGCCGCCTTTGTCGTCAAAAACCAGCCAGCCTTATCTGGCGCTTCATGAAATGGAGCATTGAGTTCCTTGAGATGTGCTTCAAATGCTCCTGCCAATCCTTTTTCGGAGTATTTGTGCTTTCCGTGTCCTGTGTTAATACCAAGGAGTGGCGAAAGCTCCTCTCCGCTTTCTATTGCCTTCTTCAAGTCATTCATCCAAACGTGCAAGGAAGTCAAAGCTGCTCCAAGGGAGAGGGATTTTAAGTGCAAAGACCACTGAGTTGGAGTTCGGGACTGAATATCAGTGTATATCCGTGATGTGAGAGCCATTTCCAAAAGCTCACAGGCTCTATCCAACAGGTTAAGATTGACACATAGATCAATCAGACAATTACAGTAGGGCTTCTTGACATCCGTACTGATTGTATCAAAGAGTTCAACAGCAGCTGCTTTGAACTGCCCTTCATTGCTTTCCCCCTCTAACAGCATCTTAACCAAACCACCAAGCTTCTCGTTCGCCTTCTCAATACAGTCCAACAGCTTGCTCAGCTCTTCTTTTGGCGTTTGTGTCATGACATTTAGAAGGCAACCACAGAACCTATCATCAGGAGTAATGCCAAGTTCCAGAACCCTATTAAACGTCCTGACCACATCATCAGTTTGATTGGCCTTCCCGTAGCACTGGATAAGCGAGGTAAGAACAAAGATGTTAGGCTCAGAACCAGCTTCCACCATCTCATCCAGCACATTCTCAGCGTCCTTAACTCTCCCACAGCACGAGTGTATGGTAACCATGGAGGAATACGTCCAGCTATCAGGCCTGCAATTTTCCGAACTCTTCATTGCCTTGTATATCTCTACAGCCTCATCCGCGTAAGCCACATCCGCACACATTGCTAAAAGGGTGTTGTAAAGTATAATGTTAAGCTCCACACCCTTCTCCTTCATCTCCTTGTAGACCTTCATGGCATCCTGACCATAACGAGACCGACAATAGGCCCTCAAAAGAGCAGCATAAGTCCCCCAGCTCGGAGCAATCCCACCATCAGTCATCTCCTTGTAGATGTTCTTAGCTTGCCAGGGCCTCTTGGCGCGGCCCATAGCATCGAGCAATGTGTTATAAACAACCGAGTTAGGCTTAACACCAAGAGCCTTCATCTCCTCATACACATTCAAACACCCATCATAATTCCCCGTCTTCCCATAAATCCTAATCAAAGTCGAGAACGTGACAGCGTCAACCTTCCACTTCTCGGTCCTGGCACGGTCGTACAAACCCAACGCCATATCCACATTGCCCGCCCTTCCATAGGCATCAATCATAGCAGAGTAAGTGACATCATCAGGCTCGCACCCGAAACCCGGCATCTTCTCAAACAGCTCCACAGCTCTTTCAGGGAAATTGCAAATCCTGGCACAACTAATAAGAGTAGAGAAAGTAACATTATCAGGCTTAACACCTCTCTGAAGCATTTCGTCGAACAGTTGATGTGCACTATCAAACACCCGGCATTTCCGCATAACCTTGAACGTTACGTTATACAGAACAACTTCCCTGACCAACTGAAGGCTTCCCTGGAAAAACCGGAGAGCGAAAACGGCGGCGTCGGGGTTGGTGACGTTGTTGAGGACAATGACGGCGTCTTGCTCGATAAGCTTCTCCCGGTAATCAGACAAGAGGGTGGACACGTGTTGGAAGGTGAGGTCGGGTAAGGCGTCGAGAGAATGGGAGAGTTGGACAAGGGAAGTGTACCTGGTGTCGTACGAGGATTTGCGGAGGAGGGAGGCGCGGGGGCTGTCGGGGTTAACCCAGACATAACTGGGTTTGGTTGTCGGTTGAGAGGAGACAGTGGTGAGTTGGGGAGTGTCTTGGTGGGAGGAGTGGAGAAGTAAAGAGAGGTTTCTGGACACAGAATTTGGTTTTGAAGATGTGAAGGGGACTGATTTTGATACCTGAGCTGCTGTTGTTGTTGTTAATCGTATTGATGAAGTTTGATAATCACAGAAGAAAAGGGAATGAGTTGAAGCTGGAGACAGAGATTGCGCCATTGTCGTTGCTTCTAACTTACACTTCCCCAACCCGCACTCAAAAATGGAGGTTCCCCCTTATCAACAAGTCCCAGTTGAATTGTTGCAGGATGAAAGAAAATAAAAATAAAAACCAAGGCGACCACAGTGGGAGTCGAACCCACGACCTTTTGATCCGAAGTCAAACGCGCTAATCCACTGCGCTATGCGGTCTGATTGAATATTCCTAATTGGGAAATCGTCACAACCTGGTACCAACATGTCTCATCACTGACATTTCTGTTTTTGTTTTTTTTTTTACTTTTTACAGGGTCTTTTTTCGGATAACCTTGGCACTTGGGCCGTGAGCTTGCATGTTGGCTTGAATTGAATCTCTCTTCTCTCGTATGATCTCTCGTTAGTAGAAATTTCCGAATACGTAAGGAAAAATCGAAAACGGTGCAATGCCTCGTTAAATTTCATTTCATTTAGCGGTCTTTATTTTATTTTGGGTCGTTATTTGGCGCAAAAATGATGTGGGTTTTATCAAAGCCGGGCCGGGAGCTCTATTGGGCTTCAAGTCCAATGTAGAAGAAAACAACAACAAAAATGTTGGACCCGGCCCTATGGACATTTGCCATTTGATACTCTACTCTTTGAAAGTTTCCAAAAACAGCAAGTAATTGTAGGAAACACAGTGTAAAAGATGAAGAAAAGTTGAGTTCCGAAATCTGATCAAACTTTAGAAATAGGAAAAAGTTGGTTGCAAAAAAGGGTCATATTCTTCAACAACCTCTATTACCGCATTGGTATCCAAACATGGACACAACACCAACTACTGTAGATAGTAGCTACTGCTAATTGTGCTTTGATTTTGTTTTGATTATCACTTTCACTTAACTTTGACGATAATAATAATGGACCGATATATACACCAAATAAAGCATAATAAGCAGCACCATGATACTTCCAGAAGTTTTAATTTGCTTAATCATATAGATATAAGATATGGTCCTTGACACAAATTGCACTGCCTTGCTTGTTCGTACTAGAATTGGAGGATAAAGACATGCGCATTATTTCTCTTCATAATAATAATGGACCCTTATTAGCTGCTTTTTCCCCAATTATACTAGTGTATTTCACATCTCATCAACGGCCGCCTCAGGCCTCAGCTCGTCCTTGTTTCTTTGGCCTTTTTATCTAAAAACCACTCGTTTTTCTTCGGATACGACATACTCTTTGCAATGCAATTTTGCTACAACTGTCATTTCTGTCTGCTAAACGCATTTTCTACAAAGAGACCTTAAACCCTTTCTACACTTGCGTTCATTTACAACCACTATACGCATTCCATTTTTAATCAATACGTGACCATATCATACTTCAAACTTCAATCCCTTTACGTAACAATCCAACAACATTTCAATTTCCAAGCTTTTATGTGATGAATCACTACTATACATACATAAGAGTCTTTCTAGAAGAAATGACGTTACTATATCAATATTTATACTCCCATAGTGAGTATTATAAGTGAAACTACGACAAAACTAATTTGTACGATACGATCATACCAAGGACGGATAGAGTCTTCTCCATGCATGATTTTAACGTCTAAGGTCGTTAAAGTCAATTTTAGCCACTAGAACAAACTTATTAGAACACTTATTATCACATCGAACATTATGAATTAAAATAACAACCAGAAATGACAAGACCGGAAAAGAAAGGAACATAGCTTTCATTCCAGGGAGTCTGTCAAATGGCAAATTGGCATCTCTATCAGAGCCATTATCAGGTGAAAACAAAAACAGCAGATCAGATCGGATAGGGAACAAAGCTAGCTAAGAGAAGGCATATTCAATCAAGTATGTAGCCATGTAGGACTATTCGATCGTCCTAGTATTTATGTTGAATTAAATATTTTATTATGCACTAATTAGTGCATTAATAACAAACGTACCGCGCGCAAGTCAGCATTAATGATCAAATCAACCTTATTAATTAAATAAAAATAAAAATACTGAGTAGTTTAATAGTAGTTATAATGCAAGTTCATCATAGTACTATAGTGTTATACACAGTACGTAGTATTCTCTATAGTACGTAACATACAAGTAAACTTATACTCGTAACCTGTAAATGTGCATCTGAAGCGACCAAAACAATCGGAGTACTAGAAGTGCTCCGTAATTGTACTGCTAATTAACATTTTTAAAAGAAAAAAAAAGGTCAATGATTTAATAATGAGAGATTTAATCAACAAGATCCGCATCATCATCGATTCATCATACACAGTATTCTAGCTCACATCACATGATGGAACATGCCGCCGGATTCTCCTCACTGAAGTAATCGCACCGATTGCCATAGTAGCCCGGCGGGCATGCTGGTCGACCATAGTAACCCGGCCCTGGCCCGTATCCTCCTTGGTGGTAGCATGGTCCCCCTGACCTGCCATCATAGCAGGGTCCACAGCATACTGATATTGGGAACACCTGTGGTGGTGGGCCTGGTGGGTAACCAGGAACCCATTGGGCCACTGGCTCTGCCATTTGTGCTGGCTCTACCGGCTTAGGAGCTGGAGCTGGGGCAGGCGCAGGGGCGGCTGGTTTGGGAGCCGGCTTGGGTGGTTCCTCGGCTGCCTTGGGAGCAGGAGCTGGTTCGGATTTGGAGCCGTTCTTAGAGCCGTTCTTGGAGCCATTCTTCTTCATTTGAGGGACTGGCGCAGGAGCAGGAGGTTGAGCTTCAGGAGCGGGCTTGGGCTTGGGTTTTTCAGGTTCGGGAGCAGGAGGTTTGGGCTTGGGTTTTTCGGGTTCAGCGGGAGCAGGAGCGGGCTTGGGCTTGGCATCGGGCTTCTTGGGGGAAGGGATCTCAATGGACTTGATGGTCTTTTTACCTTTGGAACAGAGCTTGTCTCTGATGCGCTCAGGGCTGCAGCAGACGACGGTGATGGTCACAGTGTTGTTCTTTTCATCGAACACTTGGTCTCGTATTTCTCTTGTCAACAACACATTTCAACAACTTAGTCCTCGTTCTAATTTCTTTTTCTTTTGTTTCATTAATAAATGATAATAATCAAATCATACTCCGTATTAATTAATGAAAAAGACAAGAAATGAAATGAAATGAAATGAAGAGACTCACGAGGGAATTTGCAGAGAAGTTTCTTGACCTTAATGTAGCATTGGCAACACTGAAGATCAACCTTGAGTATCATTGGTGTCACCTGCGAAATACATTTTACATATATTTGGTTTTATTAGTCATTCATTTCATATACGTAAGGATTAAACTTAAGAGATATATCATATAGCGTATAGTATAAGAATTCAAAGTAGAGAAAAAAAGATGATGATACCTTCTGATCTCCAGAGCAAGTCATGGTTGAATGTTGAAATGAGAGAGAGAGAGAGTGGTGTGAAAGTGAAGTTAAAGTAGTCCTAACAAAGTGTAGAAAGGAAACAAGGAAGGAAGGTAAGGGTGATGGATATGTTGGTACGTGATTTAAGAGATGGGGGGACGTGACAGAACAGAACAGAGGGAATGAAATGAAATGAGGAGTGTAGAGAGTGGAGACAGAGCTGCCTGAATTTTCCAACTGGGGCTGCTTTTATTTCTCCCATTCCCTCTTTTTTTAAATATTACTACTACTGTACTATTCTATTGCCATTATTATTAGCAGTAATTTAATGGATGCCCCAAATTTGCGACTCAAGCATTCTCAAACTCTTGTGCACTACTCCGTATACCATCAACTAATCTACTCCATTACTTTTTGGTTCATAAGGCAATTATATCGTGTTATCTCTAGTTTTCGTGTTTCACAGGGCATATTCTAATTTGGGTTATATATCTCTAATTTTCGCGTTTCGCCAGAATAATACACAACGTCATGGTAACTATTAGGACATGTTAATTGTGTAATGTCTAAATTTTTTTTTTTTTCCGTCCACATAGAACTATACGAGCAATTATCTGGTACAGTCAAACTGAGGTAGAGGAATTAATTGTACACGTAAGGTAGTAGTACATCGAAGGTTTTAAGCCAATAAGAGAGTGACACGTAAGAGAAAGAAGGTGAAGTTGATGGGGGTTTGTCAAGAATGGGGGCCGGGGCATGGAAGGAAGGTGGGCTCATCATTGCTCCGCCAACCGAACTCGCTATTCCTTGTGCCATGTGCTCGGCTGCTCGCCTCTCTTTTAATTTGTTTTACCCATTTCGTCCTTTGTACCTTTCTTTCAGTTTTACTTCGACTTCCAAGTTCCAACTAACTTCCATCATTTTTTATTTTCTGACACAAATTTTCAATCATTTAACCACTTAAATATTAGAATGACGATCATTTGATAACAAACTTTTTACCAGAAGAGGTCTTTCCACGGGAGCTATGAGAGCATGAGGACGTACATTGCATCATTTGTAGGTTTATTGACATCAGTGGCGAAGACAGGATCAAAAGTTGAACAAGAACGAAATTTATTTATTAGAGTTGGGGTGAACCAAATACTAAGATATGATTTACCAATTTTTAATAACTCTAGATGTCTTTTCTAACTTGTTTAATACTCCGTAATAAAAGTAACTAAAAGGTAACAAGATTTGTTGTACCACAGTAAGAGTAGATTGAGAAATATGACAAATACCATTATTGTTTTAGATTCCTATTCTTCTCGATCTTTGCTGTTCTCAACTTAGTCTTGTATACTAACAAATTTTAATCATTTAGCTTTTGCAATGAAAACAAAGTCTACCAAATGAATGGAGACAAACTTGGGAATGAATGACCAAAGCTAACTTAGCTAAGTGAGTATATCATTTGATTTCCAGCTTGTTGATCACACGTAGAATAGCAGTACTAATTTGGTGAAGATCAAATCTTATTTAATACTCGTACTCCATTACTCCGATCCCTACTAAAATTTCCTTGTACATGGGGATGTGTAATTTACATGTGTATGTCGTGCGTAAATTGGCTAGAAAGGTGAAATCTGTGGACTAGCACCCCAATTTAGAAGGAAGTTGCTTTAATTTGCTTCATGCACCTATGCATAATCCTCAAGCACTAATTAATGGGGACATTGGAGATAGAGCGAAGGGCACATGGACAGCTGGGTACGTGCCCGACGGGGCAGGAAGAAGGAAGTAGTAACTTGGAAAAGAGTCCAAATGATGAAGAATCACAGGCAGCAACTTTGATTCTAATGTTTTGATGATGATTTCATTGAATCGCAATCAAGCCGGACCCACAACATTGCAAGTAGTAGACCATGATTTTACCTAATTACCTAACTCCTAAATGTCTCCTTCTCAATTCTATTCTCATGCGTGCCGTCGGTGGCTCAGCTAATCCAATTTCATCCTGCCCGATATTTCACACCTCATCCTTTTGTCCTTCTTTTACCTACCCTTTTCTCCCCTAATCCACTTTAGCCTCCCAAAACTAATTAACTCATCAACATCTCCCTTCTCACTCTCTCTTCCAAATCTTACGTCTTCTGATCTCTTTTTATTATTTCTTTCATTTCTTTACGTAAAATTTCACAACTTTACGGGAAGTCAAGGTTCAAGTCCAACTATTATAGACGGGATGCCCTTTTAGGACCAGCCTGCTAATTAGGCGGGCTTGGACAATGAAATTACGGTGTAAAATAATTGATGGTTTGGAACAACGCACTAATACTAGCGGGATATTTACTCCTCCGACGATTAGCGGATATAATATGAATACATAGTACTCCCTCTGCTCATATTTAAACTTCTTTCTCCCTTGTGCGCACTCCAAAAGAAGAAATAATAAATAATACTTTATGATTTATTTAGCAAATAATTTTAAAAGTTAATCTTAGCCAACATCTTTATGTTGCCTTCCTAATTTTTCTCTCGACAAAAATCGTAATATTTTGGGAATGGTAAGAACAAAGTCGAAACTCTGAAAAATGGAGAAGGAAGTTTAAATAGGACCAGAGGAGTATAACATTAAAAAAAAATTGAAAACGAAAAGAATTTACTCCTCTGAATACTCTAAAGTCTAATCCAATGCTCACAAAGTCACAAGCATCACATACTTACGGCCGCAACATCTCCAAAATTCCATACACCAAACCCACAAGCCCATGGACAGGCTCGTTAACCTGAAATTAGTGGACATGGAAAATAAACACTCCGTATTGAGTTCGTTGGACATTTTTACAAGGGTAGGCTCGATCCGTGGCCTCAATCCCTAATCGATCCAATCCAATAAATAGTTAGTTCTAAAATTAACGTAAAAAATTGAAAGAAATTAAGAGAGCGTATAGGTTCTAGTTTCTAAACATGATTTACCTCGTAAAAGTAAATGCCACTTTTGCTATAGTCAACGTTCGGGTTTTTTTTCTCCAATCATATATGATGGATTCTTGAATATATTAGTGACTAGATTATGGGCGTCTCGTGTGTTCAATTAAAGTTTCAGTATGAATCTCAACATTTTTTTTTTTGTTTCTTTTGATTCTACTTTCTCCATCGTACCCTTTTTTCACTCGTTAAATTGATGATGTATTTCTCTTTTACAAATCCCATTTCATTCAGTTTCAAGCTCGGACGTAGGACAATACATGTCTACAAAGCTCCTCCTCATGTGTGTTGGTATTATTTTGGTTCATATGAGATTGTACTTAAAAATCTCTAGTTAAACTATTTGAGTCTAGCGTTAATATATATTACTCCAGCATTACGGTGATAAATCAGTTTCGCTGTCATTTTTAGCCTATATAAGAACCAACCAGTATGCATCAACATCGCCATTCGTTGTCTTTAGTCATCTCGTCACTCATTAGTTTGCTTGACTGCCTTGACAAAACGTAGGGGTGGTTTATGAGTTTTAAGACGTAGGGAAACACAAGTCTCCGGGCCAATTAAGTCATCATACAGTATATAATCTCTTGATTAGTCCGTACGACATTTATACTAATCCGTAAGAGACTGGGCTCTATGAAACTTGGGCTTTCTTTTGCTTCTTGTAATCCTTCTATACTATTAAATGAGGCATTTTTAGAGCTCTCACAATGACCGGAGGTTATTAGAGAGTTTTGACAATTTTTTAATATTATTTAGTTATCAAGCTTATGTGAAACTCCGTTAATTAATTAGACAATCTTCTAATAATAATAATATTATAATAATAATAATATAGACAATCCTACTAATACGTAGTTTACAAAAAACTATGTCATAGAATTGTTATAGTACGATAATACACATTCTAATTAGGTGAAGGTTGCTAAATGTGATTGGTGGTTTTTTTTTTTTTTTTGCTGAAATGTAAATTTTATTGCAAAAGATTGGTGGGTTTTCATGTGGAAACTTTGTGATGATCTTGAATTCGTCAATTTTCATGTCTTTTGATAAGTTAATAATAAATGGTTCCAATATGATTTTCATCTCAAAAAGTATTTAGAACCCCTATATAACTTCCATTATTGCCGGTTAATATGTAGTATTAGATTGTAGTTAGTCTTCTTCATTTGTTAGGATTAGCGTACAATATGCGTTAGTGTAGAAGGTGTTTCCAATCACAATTACAGTACTAAACGCAAGACATACACTACGTACTTATCCTAGCTCAACGAAATACGTTATAATCCTACGTACTTTGTGCATGAGTTTTTAATAAGTGTGTCCAATATCTAGCCTATAGGTTGTATAAATATAATTGTATAAGCTTTGCTTCTTCTTCTTCTTTGTTTGTTTTTTTTCAAAAGAATTAGTTGATATATTTATCATCCGAAAGAACATTTCGAAGAGACTTACAAAAGTATAGATTGGCACTAACAACCTATTGGTTGTATAATTTTAATCTAATTGTCTAATATAACCTGTAGTGTCTGTCTAAACTCAAACTACTCCCTCCATTCATTTCCAAGCTTCACGTTACCTTTTGCACAAAGTTTTAGGAATGGATTAAAAAGTATTAAAAGCAACCGGGAAAGGAACATCCACCACTCAGGAGCGAGACCTCTCATTGGCTTAGAAGTTATAACAAGTGGAAACATGAAGCTTGGTAGTGAAGTCTCCTAAAAGAAAAATAGGAAGCTTGAAAATGAATGGAGGGAGTGTCATTCATTGTATAAAAAAAAAAGCTTAACTTTCGTGACACCCCTTTAGCGTTAATATCTCTCAAAATACAATGGTTGAATTATAATATTATACACTTGTGAAATTAATTTTCACCAAGAATCTAACGAGAAGTTTCATAATTGTTTTGAAATATTTTTTCGTCAAGCCCTGACCATCAAACCCCTAACTCGAAAAACAAATACGTTATACAATGTATAAAAAACTATATATAAATATGAAAAAATGTTTATTAAATAGAGATTTTATCACACAATATCTATATCCAAACATAAATTACAAATTTCAGTTTTAATAAGTTTAGTAGAAATCATTATTAAGAAATCCGTGCAACGCATGGGCTTTCATCCTAGTAACCCTTTAATACGGAGTACTTAAAAACATGCAGTTGTAAAGGATGACAAGCAATCCTTTTTGGGTTTGAGTCGTATCATTTACACAAAAAAGAGTTATGACATCGTATTCTAGATTGTTAACTCCGTGTAGTATTATCACTTATCATCCCCTTATTTCTCATATATGTCATTAACATTGATAGAAATCAAATAGAATTTTTTTTTAATAAATAATATGTGTCATGTGAGAAATAATGCAATAATATTAGTATTAGATGTGGCTAAGTATCAAAGTTGGTGCACTTGAAGACAGGTAGAAAAATCAAAGGGAAGCATGACTACTTTGGTTAGCCACCTTTCCTTTAAAAGACCAAAGTAAAGATCACAAGATAAGCTGAAGTGGGAGGTGCTACAAAATTGGTCCCCAAATTAGTGATTAGAGGAGCCAAAAAGATGGATCAGCCCACACCATATATTGAGCTTTCGTGATCTTAGCCCATGGGCTCCATTTCTTTTCCTCTAGATGTTAACCCCTGATCTCTTTCATCAAACAAATTTAAACTTGCTTTTCTTTCAATTTTCTTCACTTTGGACAAACTAAATCAAACACCCAATTGTTAAAGTTGAGCGTAACTGATTAACTCCTAATCAATTTAATAATTTGAATTTTCTCATTCAATCAGACACAATCATTGGTATCCCATATTATCCATATAGATCGTCACCATATATAATGTGCAACATAAGCTGGTTTGCATGAGTAGCATGTGTTTTCAATTTTTCATTAATTATATACCTTAATTAAACCGTCAGAGTTACGATTCTTAACTATTATGAACGTAACAACTGAAGTAGTTAACCGTTACTGTTGAGACTTGAAAAAAATGACTCGTTCCAGTGATTATCTCAATATCGAGGCAGAATAATGTTTCGCCACTGTTTAATTAGTGTTACTACTTACAACATTTCATAAGGCTTAGCTTACGTTACAATTCATGTAATTCGTATAATATATGGAGCGGAAAATGTATCAATGTATGGTCCATGAGGACTTTGGTTTTGTAGAGGCATTATATATGCGAGAGTGAAATAAAAAAAGAACAACAAAAAGGCAACCGACAATAAAGAATACAAAATCACAAATGTAGCAAGTAGGAAGACAAGTCTGTGGTGAAATTGTGATAATGAAGATTGAGGAAGAGAATCAGAGATGGATGAAATAATGTAGGTAGACGATGGACTTATTATTATTGTGGACTTCCAAAAATAGATGTGGTGACGCAATTTAAGATCGAGTTTACACTCTATGGTCTATCTGCTGGGCGGGGGCACAAAGCGACAATGAGTGGCAACATTATTATCACCACAAATTTACTGATATAAATACGTACGTACTCTGTTTATAGCAAGCAGTAGATAATATATACTCCTGTTAGACAAAGTAGCGTATCCCCTTATTACTTCTTCTCATGTAGTCCTGACTAATAATTAACTGGCCTGGCTGTGAGCTTCGAGGCACATTTTGGCAACAACTTGTTCAATAAGACTCCATATTTGTGAATATCATACTTCATCTCATCTATTATCGATCAATATGGGAGAGGTATACATATGTATAGTAGGCGCGCGCGCATATAATATATTTTTTACTAGCTAATAATAATACCCTGCTCTATTTAACTTGTATATGTATGTGTATATAGGAGAAAGGCAATAATAATGCTAAGGAAGAGAAGAAAGAAGAAGAGCAGATTAGTGTGCTCAAAGTTGACATGCATTGTGACGCTTGTGCCAAGAAGGTTGTTAAAGCCCTTGGACGTTTTCCAGGTATTTATAATTCTCTTTCTTAAGTGACATGTATATATGTTATTATGTTGCTAGGATTCCGAAATTGATAATGTTGGGCTCATTAGTAAACTATAAGAAGTTGTTTATTAGTTAACGAGGATAGATTTTGTGTCCCACTATATATTCTAATTAAAAATCGGAAACTGAATAAATTGGTTGACGTGGTGGCCTGGTGAGTGAAGGAGTGGAGGAAGTAGCAGTGGACAGAAAGAGTAGCACAATAGCGGTAAAGGGAGAGATAGAAGATCCAAGTAAATTGAGTGACAGAATTCGGGCTAAAACTGGACGGAATGCCATTCTCATTTCTCCGTTGCCCAAACCTCCTTCTGTTCAAGACCAGCAGCCTAAAGATGACAACAACACCAAGGACAACCAAAACAAGGATCAAGTATGTATATGTATATGCTCCCTCTTTCTTTCTACTACTTCCATTCTCTACATTACTGATATACGGAGTATAATAATTAACATGCGCCCAATAGACACGCATTATCTCGTCATATTCATAATTACTGATAAAGTGATAATTAAACTTAGTAAATTGGAGTATATATGAGTATAAGAATGATCACATTGCTCACACATTCACACTCTTTTATGTAGTTTATTAGTGTAGAAAAATATGATCACGTGATTAAAACAAAGGCCAAAAGATTTGAGTAGTGAGCCACCAAAGTAGGTGAAGATGGATGATGCACATTGCAGGCCCAATAGTACAATGTTGAATGGCTTATGACATGATCCATCCAGGGGAGGTTAGTGGCCTACTAGTTGTATACCTGACATAAATATTAGTGGTGGCGTTAGAATTGAAAATTAAAATGGGCCAAAAATTATTTATCGGAATTGAGCTTATCTAAATACTATAATTCCTATTTTTAACTAGTTTTGTTGTATGAAAACCTGGGGCGGATAGTAGTCTTGGTACGTATACATTATTAGCTCAGCCCCAGACAAAGATGACAACACAACCAAGATATCAAGATCAATTTAAAATGATTCAAGGTTAAAAGCAAAAGAGACTTGAAAATTTTCGACCCTACAAATATAGACCAATCACCATCATGAGCAATATGCATTGGTTGATTGGAGTTGGATTCTAATTAAAGCTAATGCGGACAATTCTTTCCATGCATCCTTTTAATTAGAGTACAAAGGACTTGTGATTTTTCTGGATTCACTTTTCAGGGCCAGATTCGCCCCTGCACCGTACCAAGTCCCATATGCTAGAGAAGCTTATCACACACACACACACACACACACACACTGTTTTTTTAATTGTGATTTTTATTGTTGGCAGCCACCTCCTGTAGTAACAGTTGTGCTGCGAGTTCAAATGCATTGCGAGGCATGCGCTCAGCTTTTGCGGAAACGTATAAACAAGATTAAAGGTACTTAGTGTTTACCTAGTATATCATTCTGATTTCTGATGCAACTAGTTACATTATCTCAAGTTGGAGACCTATTTATTAATACCGAATGTTAAAATCGTCAATGACCTAGTTAGAAAAAGCCGGAGATAATATACTAAAAGCGATAAGGCGATCCTGATCATGAAAACAGATGAAATAATTGAGCATGCAAGTTGAAAAATGAACAGGGGTAGAGGCTGTAGAGACAAATGTGGGGAATGGACAAGTAAGAGTGAAGGGAATAATACCAAATCCGGAAGAATTGGCGGAATACGTATACAAGAAGACAGGAAAGCAAGTGTGGATAGTCAAGGAGGAAGAGAAGAAAGACAAAGAAGAATCCAAAGGAGTGGTGGTGGAGGATAAAGTCAAGGAGGAGGAGGACGATAACAACAACAATGTTAGTAGTGATGATCAAGTTATGAAGAGATACGAATATTATTGGCCAAACACGTCAGCATCATCAAGCTCATACAATTATTATCATCATCAGCCTCATCATCAATCTCATCAATCTCAATTCTTTAGTGATGAGAATCCAAATGCTTGCTCTCTTATGTAAATATCTACTCGTACGTACACTACTATACATTCCCATTTCGATCACATTCTAGCTAGCTTGATCATATTGGCATCATTTTGTTTGCGTAATTTTGTATGGCTTTATCTCTGTACGTATTATTCTTTATGCTTATTAAGCTACTCCATTCCTTTAATTCTTAAGTTTATACCGAGT
This sequence comes from Spergularia bocconei, assembly GCA_963457585.1. Lineage (NCBI taxonomy): Eukaryota > Viridiplantae > Streptophyta > Magnoliopsida > Caryophyllales > Caryophyllaceae > Spergularia > Spergularia bocconei. Next base: position 23,892,930 of record OY734953.1, read on the forward strand.
ATGCAAGTATCATTCTTGTCAATAACAATGTTTCGCCTTATTTTATCTTGTAGAGTTATTGTTAGTAGATCACATAAAATGTAACGTGTAGCTAGGTCACTGACAATCATTTAGATCGTGATACAACAACGTAGGGCAGGGAAACCAAGCTATATGGAGTATAAGATTCGTAAATCCTAGACTTCCTTCATATTAAACTGCCACCCAATCAAGTGTGTCTTTATTTTCGTAAAATGCAAATGATGTGTAAATCTATAACCACCTTAATTAGCCTCTGCCCGTCACTTCTCCTTTACTTCACAAATAAATAAATAATCCATCCTAGGAGATCATAAGTTTGTACCATACAAGTTTTAATTTATACTCCATCCTCGAAAGAAATTGAAATGAAAAACCTCATGCTATCGTAAGTGTGATCATATATGCAATATGCACTTTAGTCACAAAGGAATACTAATACAATATATATATATATATATATATATATATATATATATATATATATATATATTATGAACCTCAACAAGTGTGGTAGATGATAAATCACTCTCAATCAAAGCATTCAAGTGAGGATGACATGGGAAGAAGGACGTAAGCTTGTGAAGAAAGACGAAGTAGGAATAACATCGAAATCAGAGCATATTTGAGGAAACGTAGAGAAATTAAAATGATCCTATGATATAATGCTTCATTTCCGCTATAATGTTATGCTCCAGTAGAGTGTCAGGGTTAGCAATTCTCGGAAAATATAATTGGATTGAGATGGATGTGTAATCAAGTAGGGTATCAATCCAGCATTGACTCCAAGCTCTACCATGCTAAGTGTGATGAACAAGACACAGACTACAGTAGTTACATTGGCTCCGCAGATTCTTGGTGACATTGGTGGTCGTGGGCCTCGTGGCCCATGGATCTACTACAGTACTACCTATCTAATTAGGCCCAGCTTTAGATAGGGGATGGATAACGTAGGTAGGTGTGTCGAAATCAATGGAATAGTAGTCTAAATGTGGAAGTGGAATCAATCAATCAAAGTACGTATTGCTTGGTTTAGAATCAGGGCCTAGACTCCTCCCAGTCCAACCACCTTGCTCCTCATCCCAGTTTTTTCTTTTTGGATTGGGCCTACCTTACTTTCTCACTTTTTCAAGTCAAACTCCAAAATTCATACTTACACTACTGTGGCCGCAGTACTTCATCGCCCTTTTCATATGATTTTTTTTTGTCTAGAATATTTACTTGTTTTAATTCTTTTAAATCAAGGGATAATGTGTAATAAGAAGTTTAGAACTAATGAAATACTCCTACTTGATAAAAAGAATTTAGAGAAGAAATGGATTGGAGATGGTTTTAAATAATATATATACTCATGTCAATTTCATGGTACCCAATTAGTTAAGAGGATCGGAAGAGTAGACTCTAACGACATTGATTGTTTGAGAAAGTACATTTATGTGTTAAAACAACTTATAACCACCTAGTTTTTTTTTCTCCGGGCGTCGGTAAGTGAAGAAATGCATATGCATATAGAGAGTCCAATATCTGTAAAATTCTAACATAAAGTAATAATTTTGTGTAAAGATAAAATATTATACTCTATACAATAATATAGGCGGTTTAGTGAGATTAGGAGACATCTTAGCTAACAAATATTTGTCACGAAAATCAACCTTTGTCAATATTAATATTAACCAAATAAATTCCGTAATTTTTAGTGAAAAATGAATGAGGAGAATTAAGAATGGAAGATGATAGGATTACGCAATAATAAGTGTAAATAAAGTAATACCTTAATAATAATAATAATAATCAATGATAATAATAATGAAGGAAAGAAAGGAATAGGGTGAGGTCGGAAAACACAAGCTTCCCTCAAGAAAGCAAAAGGAAGAGCAGTTAAAATCCAAGGTGGACAAAAAGAGGTGAAGAGTCCACGTAGATATCACAGCGTGGCATATGCACAGAGGTTACGCAAGTGTGTCACTGCGAATCCGGCTCGTGAGTATCACATGCTCCCAAAAAGGTGAGAAATCCTAAAAAGGGCTTCCCCACTTTGGATGATTTTGGTTACGCCACTCTGTCTAGCATCAAATCTCTGAGGTCATTTTCGTCAAACGCACTCACGATTTTGTAAAACCACAACCTGCCCCCTTACTCTCCCCTTTATATACAACAAGTATCTTCTTCTTCAATTCTTCCTCATCATTGTTGCCACACCCAAATTAAACCACGCACTCTTCATTATTGCGAGTTTTAATAATAATAATAATAACATGTCGACGGCGAAAGGGGCGGCGGAGAATGGCGGAGGAGGAGAAGAGCACGAGAGGTGCTCGGTGGAGGAGGTGGCGCTGGTGGTCCCAGAGACGGACGACCCGAACATGCCAGTGCTGACGTTCAGGGCGTGGTTTCTGGGGTTGACGTCATGCATACTACTCATATTCCTAAACACATTCTTTATATACAGGACGCAGCCTCTGACGATATCGGCAATCCTGATGCAGATAACAGTGCTGCCCATAGGGAGGTTTATGGCCCGGGTGCTTCCGACCCGGAAGTACAGTTTGTTGGGCGGGCGGTGGGAGTTCAGCCTGAACCCGGGTCCGTTTAATATAAAGGAGCACGTGATGATAACGATATTTGCAAACTGCGGTGTGTCTTACGGTGGGGGTGACGCTTACTCCATCGGGGCTATAACAGTCATGAAGGCTTACTATAAACAGTCTCTCAGTTTCATTTGCGCCATCTTCATTGTCCTCACCACTCAGGTTCCTTCCTAATTACGATTCCATACTGCATGAAATTAATAGTTATTATTGTCGTAATAAAATTGGATTGAATTAAATTAAATGGTGTTCAAAATTTCATTGAATGTATGTAAATGAAATAAATGAATGTGTTTGGGTTAATTATTCAGTGTGGGGTCGGGTTCAAATTTGGAAGTGCATGTGATGTGATGTGATGTTGCCCTGAAATGAATGTTGTATTGTTGTTGTTGTTGTTAACTTGTTGGTTACAACTTGTGAGTCTTGCATTCGCCCCCCTCTGTTTTTCTCATTTGTTTCGGATTTTTTCTAGTTACCAATTCTGTATATTAAAAACTTCCATTTGGGCCGGGTACCCGGATTGTGTTAATTTCATATGGTAGTCACATGTATTACAGACATTTTGGTACAATAATGAATTTACTATGGACTCTCTCGTTCATGTCGAATTGTCAAGTCGTTTCGATTTACTCTCGTGTTATGTTAGTGTGTCCGATTGAGGATTGGTAACTCTATTACTACATAAGACACTGACTTGAGGCCGTATAATTATTGATTAACTAAAGAAGACGAAAGATGAACAAATTTATACTAAAAGTGGAGTAGAGATGACACTTTAATGGTGGTTAATAATTAAGTATATAATAAAGTGGTTAATATGACATGCAAATCTAAAAGGTTTACGATTGTAAAGTAGGGATGAGACTTTATATATAATTGATTCTACAAGCTATCTTTAAATTAGTTTTGGAGGACCATTTGCGTGAAATGGAACAAAGACGATGATTGATATTGTCTTGTTGTGCTTAGTACTGTATATTATATAGTATGATCATACATACATGATACATTGTAATTAGAATAAAAGAGGGTGATGATGGTAATTTGGTATGTGGACAGGTAATTGGGTATGGATGGGCAGGCATGTTGAGAAGGTATCTGGTCGACCCAGTTGAGATGTGGTGGCCTTCCAACCTCGCACAAGTCTCCTTTTTCAGGTTCAGCACTATACTATACTATTCTTCTTCTTCTTCTTCTATTGTCATGTCATTTTCTTAGGGCATGGATATTTGCCTGAGAATCCAATATTCTTTTTGACATGTTATTATTCCTAAAGTCATTTTTAGGAATAATGTGCTTGACTGATGAGTATGTATGAACGCTTCAGCAGCACTTAGCTTGTAGTACAACCAATTGAAAAGAGCATCAATGCCGCATTGGATAAACAATGACCTCCCCCAATTTTCGTCCTCCCACGTCGTATTCTGTTTTGATATTGAGAACAAACTTTTAAGAAGCTAGCATACAACATTTCATATGACAACTACATGATAGAAAGAAAGGAATACTTTGAATTTTCCTGATGCTAATGTTACATTACACTCACTGGAACATACAAAAGCCTAGTTTCTTTCTTTAGTATCTTTATCTTCTCAGCAAGCAGAATCAACCACAAATTAAAAATCAAGCTTAAGTAACATCATGACATCAATTTTGAAAGCACCCTTTTCGATACTTTTTACAACCTATGGCTATGTGGATTGTGGCTATGTATCACGCAAATACACAATCACGAGTTTATACAACAATAACAACACGACCTTAGTCCAAAGTCCCAACAACATAAACCATGAACATATGCTTCCACAGCTCAAGTGATCAGATCAATAAAAACTAAGGAAAATGTTTCTCCTACTAATTTTGTTGAGTAAAGCACTTTTTTATTTATTTAATTTGACATACTGGTATAAGAATGTTATACTGTTAAAGTGCAGTAGAAAAAACTTGGAACAAATGGATAGATGGCAGTTTAGTTCATGTCTAGTATTCTCATTCAGTCTCCATAACTACATAAAGGGTTGACATTTGACACATATATGCATCAACTCTTCATCCTGCAGGGCACTCCATGAGAAGGACGAGAACTCAAAAGGCTTAACGCGCATGCAATTCTTCCTCATCTTCTTGGGAGCAAGTTTTGCTTATTACGCGCTCCCTGGTTATCTGTTCCCAATCTTGACATTTTTCTCTTGGGTGTGCTGGGCTTGGCCGCGCAGCATCACAGCACAACAGATTGGTTCAGGTTATCATGGCCTAGGTGTGGGTGCTTTCACCTTAGATTGGGCAGGCATCTCTGCCTACCATGGCAGCCCCCTGGTGACTCCTTGGACTTCCATTGTCAATGTTGGGGTTGGTTTTATAATGTTTATCTACATAGTTATCCCGGTGTGCTACTGGAAGTATGGCACTTTCGATGCCAGGAAATTCCCTATATTCTCAAACCAGCTCTTTCGGTCTAATGGCCTCAAGTATGATACCACCCAGATTCTGACCCCTCAACGAGACCTCAATGTTGCAGCGTACAATAACTACGGGAAACTCTATCTTAGTCCTCTATTTGCTCTCTCTATTGGATCAGGATTTGCAAGATTCACTGCCACACTGACCCATGTTGCTTTATTCCATGGAAGGTATACTTCTCTCTATCCTCTCTAGTTATACAGCTAGTACTAGTATGTCAGAACTTTTAATAAGAAATAATATGTGCAGCATTCTAAACCTGTTCTTTCTGATGTGTAGCGATATCTGGAAGCAGAGCAGGTCAGCAGTGAAAAATGCAAAACAGGATATTCACGCAAAGCTGATGAGCAAGTACAAACAAGTTCCGGAGTATTGGTTCCTCATATTGTTAGTCCTGAGTGTTGTGTTGTCACTCTTAATGTCATTCATTTGGAAGGACCAGATTCAGCTGCCTTGGTGGGCTTTGATTTTCGCTTTTGCGTTGGCGTGGATTGTGACTCTTCCTATCGGTGTCATTCAAGCAACTACAAACCAGGTATTGTATACTGCTGCGCTGCCTTTGTCTGATGAATATGCTTCCGAGGACTATCTTCATTTCTGAACATTTTATATTGGTGTGGATGCAGCAACCTGGTTATGACATAATAGCACAGTTCATATTTGGGTATGTCTACCCTGGGAAACCCATAGCAAATTTGCTTTTCAAGATTTATGGCCGAATCAGTACAGTTCATGCCCTGGCATTCTTATCTGATCTTAAACTCGGGCACTACATGAAAATACCACCCAGGTGCATGTACACAGCTCAGGTACCTATACTTAAATCTATTTACCAGAACGTTTGGTTTCAATCAAAGATTTATAACTCACAGTTGATCAATCAATCTCCTTACACTCTTGATGAAATGATTGGCAGCTTGTAGGAACACTGGTTGCTGGCATTGTCAACCTTGCAGTTGCATGGTGGATGTTAGCCTCTGTGGAGAACATATGCGACGTGGAATCCCTTGATCCCAACAGTCCATGGACATGCCCTAAATTCAGGGTTACCTTTGATGCATCGGTTATCTGGGGATTGATTGGACCGCAAAGGCTATTCGGTCCAGGAGGGCTGTACAGGAACTTGGTCTGGCTATTCCTAATAGGAGCGTTCTTACCTGTGCCCGTATGGATACTGCACAAGATGTTCCCTGAGAACAAATGGATCCCCCTGATTAACATTCCTGTCATATCATATGGTTTCGCAGGGATGCCACCAGCGACACCTACCAACATAGCCAGTTGGCTGGTAACAGGCATGATATTCAACTTCTTTGTATTCAAGTACAGGAAAGAATGGTGGAAGAAGTACAACTATGTTCTGTCTGCAGCCCTGGACGCGGGAACTGCATTCATGGCTGTTTTGATATTCTTTGCACTCCAAAATGAGAATAAGAATCTGAAATGGTGGGGGACGGAGATAGACCATTGTCCGCTGGCATCATGCCCAACCGCGCCAGGGATCGTGGTCGCTGGATGCCCCGTTCATTAAGCACTGCAAATATGGCATTAAACTTATAGTAGGTGGTAAGCCTTGTTTGTGTAGAAATGTTTATTCTGTAGGAAGAACACAGCTTCGCGAATAGCCATAGGGGATTCAATAAATCAATTTTCAAGTTTGTAATATTCTTATTCAAGCCTCAATTCAAGATTTTGTCAATCACTTTTTGAGTTTTTGGTGCCTAAACATGGATGAACCAAATGTAACATTGTCCCAAAGTGAGCGAGTGGATAAACAAGGTGAGACTTTACGCTCCCAATTGTACATCAACGGTTCAAGTTGACGTAGACTCATGCCAGGTTAACGTTTACGCCTCAGCTGCGTTTCAACCGCTGCATTTCAACTTACCATCGGACTGCTCCAAAAACTTTGCCACTACAGTTTAATAAATGGAATGTCGCATTCCTTAAGTTCCTGGCTCACAGCCTAACAAAGGGAATGCAGAAAAGATCAGGGGTCTATATCTGATGGCAACTCCGCGACATTACCAAAGAGCCAAGCAACAATAACTCAAAACTACGTCAGGTATGGCCGTTTGGGAAGCATGAGGAGCGAAAAATTGAGAGAGAACAAAACAACATGCCATCTGAAGCAAACATTAAAGTTGGTACTCCTTCCACCACCATCACCAAGTCTACTTCATCCAGCATCATTACATTCATTACTTGTTCTAGTCTATGCCTGCTAAGCCGCCGTCACCAAACAACTCATTCACACCTAAAGATCCACATAGTATGCAAAAGTTCTTCTACAGGCACTTGTAGAGTACAACAGTCACATATTTCGACTTGAACCTGTGTGTAGAGCCAAGAGCAACAACTGATGGACCACTCTTTCCTTTCTGCATGTAAAGATGGTTAAGCACTACATGCTGAGGTCTTGTCAGAGGTGGTGGCGTCTCCGCGCAGAGAGATGGTACATTGAGTAAAGTCATGCTAAGGTGCGAAGGAACAGCTGGTGGTTCCTTGGCAAAATCTTCTTGGCTAAGTTCCACATTGTTGTAACTACTATCTGGAGATAGTGGTGGCTCAAATCCAGATATACTCTCTGTATCTTCTGGGACATACTCCTGCATTTAAGAACTGGATTCAGCCAAGTTGCAAAATCACATACTTCCTAAGCCCCAAAGTTAACGTATAATTCAAACAGCGGAATAAATCGTAAGAGTAAAGAACCAGAACCCCTTAGGCCTTAGAGTATAACAGCACTTATAAGATTCAGCTCTCTTTTTTTTCACATATGACTGCCACACCTGCCTTTCTTGTAATTGGGTGTCACCCTTTTGGTGTCATCTTTTAAACATATTGATGTCTTACAGTATATAACTTCTATCCAAGAAAACAGAAGTCTATGCTTAACAGGACAAAGGATTATCTTTTTTCAGCTCAGCAAGCAGTCCATTCTTCAAAAATCTATCCCACTATCGCATTTCACATCAATGGTTTGTACTCAATATAGCCACAGAGAATAACATCCACAGAAGCATCTCAGAAAGCGATGACCAACTTGAAGGGACGGCAGAAATGCAGATAAGGAGGATTCCACAGCAAACGAAAGTCACTGACTGATACAGATGGTCCTCGATAACCAAGCCCCCACAAACAGAACTAACTAAAGTTTGTTACTAACTTACTACCAGAGCGGGAGATGTTAAGTAATGTATTTTCACATACAGTATACATGTAGCATAAAATCTACGGTTAATTCTAACATACTCTACAGTTGAATTCAATTGGGCCTTTATGCAAGTCTTAGCAGGAAGTTCAGGTTTCCAAATTTCTCAGATTGTAAATGCCCGTGAAGTCGTGAAATAATGCCAAAACAATAAGAACATTTGACAGGAAAAGGGGCAAATTTGTTAAAACTAATTGCATATATACGTTTGTCAAAGGAACCGCAAATGAAAGATAGAAACCAAGCAGAAATTGAGATAAAGTAAGCTGACTGATGGTACAGTGACCAGATGTGAGACACCAACAGTAAGGTATAATTCATTTGGCACATGATGAGGTGTCAATGACAATGTAAACACAAAGAACACACTCATCAAGAGCAACTACATGTTTCCTAGACAAGAATATTCTGCAGCATTTCCAGTTTTCTATACTGAACCATTCAAGTCGAGGCTGCATAAGGCTGTAGGAGTCTAGAAAAGAGAGCAAAAGCTTTACCTGCAAATCCAAAACGTTGTAGAAGTTTCCAGCATCATCCTGGGAAGATGGCAAATCAGGAGCGTATCTCCACATACCATCAACAATAAACCTGTACTGGTAAACTCCTGAAGGGAGCACCTTCATCAGAGTAAAGTCTTTCCCTGATCTCTGTAGAGGTTTTCTGGAGAAAAAGAGAAGCGTAACACCTTTTATTAATGGATTAAAGAAGTAAACAAAACCGAAACATCAGAGAAAACTACTTGCAGTAGCTGAGAACAACAAAAGAGCAAGGAGAGCACAAAACCTTGACTTCCAATTGTCCCATGAACCCTCGACAGCCACTTCCTTGGCACCATTACTCCAAGTAATCATTGTCGGAATACCATGCTCATAGCTCATATCTTCGTGTGGTGATGTAGGAGGCATCCACGACGGACTGAGGATATGGAGCTCGTCCGGTTTCTGTATGGGAGCCACAGGGGGCTATGCAAAAACACAGGCAATGATAAGCAACAGCCATCATAATAGCTCCAAGCACGCACGCAATATAAACTACTCCGATCAACTGTAATAACCAAGAAGAAACATCACAGGAACAGACAAACCACCAGGCAGTGAGAATTCCTGCTACTGCAGGCCACAGGAAGGTCAAAATATATAGAGAGTTGCAGGACATTAGAAGTTGCCTAAGTTTCACCCAACCTGGCAACACACCTAACCCAACCTAACCTAACCTAACCTAACCTAAGAAACTCATCCCTTATCACCAGCAAGATGGTCTTACCCTAACATTCGAGTTAAAGTGAAGATCTTTAATGAGTTACTAGTTACTAGTATTCAATTGCGACAAAAAAAACAAAACATCATGAAAAGCTCAACTGTAGGATGTGTGATGAGGAAGATCAACCAACAAAGATGAGAACTTGAAACAGCAACAACCATTATACCTCAATTACAAGAAATCCTGGAGCTCAAATTCAAGTATATAGTAATAGTATGGCAATTAGAGTGAAACCCATAATCAATGAATCAATGAATCAAAGAATCAATGAATTAATAAAAAAAAAACTTGAAGAAAAAGAAACCTGAGGAGCAAATTTGAGAGGAGAGTGGACAGGTCTGGGAGAGTGAGGGGGAGAGTGGGCCATGGGCAAAGGTGGTGGGGCCGCAACAACAAGATCATCATCATCCTCTTCTTCTTCCGCCGCAGACCCACCTGGGCTTCCTTCTTCTTCTTCTTCTTCTCTCCCATTTACATTCCCCATCTTTTTTAATTAATTAATTAATGTCTACCCTAGAGTAGAATAGATAGATTCTGTTCTAGTCCTAATACTCCGTACTATATAAGCCTAATCTAGATTCCCCCACTCATGATTCTCCGGGAACAAACTGTAACAACAAAACTTTTAATTTGGGAAATGAATCTGAAGAAGAGACTAGTGATTAGTAATTAGTAGTGAAGGAGAAGTAAGGAAGAAGTGACATGAATTAATTAAAAGAGAAACAAAAGAGGAAGGGAGTTTGCTTGTTTTTTATTTTGATTGGATTTTTATTTCTTTTTAATAAGAAAAAAGAGAGCGAATGGTGGGAAGGGAGGAGAGAGAATGAAAGGAAGGTGGAGGGTGGGGATCATCATATGTATTATATCATCCTTTTGTTCTTGTTCTTCATCATCAATCATCATCCGACTTCTCCGATATATTTTGCTTCTTAATCATTTGATGTCGCCACTTAACTTGTTCACTACTCACTCTTTAACTCTCCCTATGCCATCCTTGTGACTCATAATGTTTTAAGCTTTCTTTTTCGTTCGCGTTTTATCGTTTCATTTTAATATCGAGTATGTAATATTTTCATACATTTAAAGTTGTTTGTTAATTAGGTTAATGCATCATTCGACCTTATAAGAGTGGAGATGCATAGCAAGCAATTGAGCTTTAATTCATTGATCTGAGTGTGTCACAAATGATAATACTTTGTATATAATCACTACGTTGATTGACGTGTGATAAAAAAAGAAAAGATCATCTTCAAGAGACGGACGTACCACTAATGTTGTTTTTAAGATTTAGTATCTCTAAAACCCCCATCCCAAAAGGGAAAAAGATTAAAACTTTGTATGTGTATGTAATCTTAATCGACTCGAATCCGACCAAAACCCGACTCTTATTAACTCCAAACCAAAGAATCCATGAGATACTCCTCCACAGTCCACACACAGCGGCTCAACTTTGAAGGTTTCGTTGGAGAGTTGAAAGCGAAGAGAGACACCCACAGACGGCCAGACCTAAAATCCCTAACTGGTAATTCTGCGCCATCAATCTCTCTCCTTTCACTTTATTATGCCCGCTTCTATCTAATCTTATGCTTCTTTTTTTCACTTTGTTGATTTAATTGAGTTTTACTGCACTGTTTTTATGTACTTGTCGTTAACTTGTTCTTATTTCTTTTGCAATTAGTGGATTTCTCATTAGTTACTCTGTTGATTATCAATTATCAGTCACTATTTCTCAAACTGCATTGTTGAAATCAAGCCTGTAATTGTTATTTCTTAACCCAAGTTATCATCTTTTTGGGGAATCCCTACCCTGCGCCGTATTCCACAAGTTTCAGGGTTTGTAAAGGTTGGGCTTTTGTCGTTGTTTTGTGTGAATTTGAACTTTGAAGTGAACCTTCAAAGTGTAAACATGTCTTTATGATGAATGATTTCTAAATTACAAGAATTTAATTTGTTGCTGTATTATATTCCACTGCTTCATTCATTTTTCCCTAATTTGTGTGTGGGTAATTTCATCGGCTTATGCAGAAGATGCAGAGTATAAAGAGCTCCATTCTGAAGCATTTTAGACTTCAGGCTCGGTCATATTCCCAAAATGAAAGTGTACTGACCGATTACGGCAGGCGGTTCTGTACTAACAGCTCTGATCAACTTATGGATCGAGTGATTGGGTTGGTTAAGAAGTTTGACAAGGCTGATGCTGCTAAGGTCTTTCTTATCTTATCTCTCTGCTGCTTCTCTTTCTGATTGACTTTTGAGTTTCTATTGTTGATGTTATATCCTGTTTAGTTCGTCAAGAGTTATATGGCAAGCCAATGTTTAGAAAGTCGGACATTTGGCCGCAATCTTATTGTTATTTTGCCTCCAACAGGTGACTGAAACAGCTCATTTTCAAAAGGACCTATGCTTGGACAGCCTCGATAGGACAGAGCTTGTCATGGCCTTTGAGGAAGAGTTCTCCATTGAGATTCCTGATCAAGAGGCTGATAAGCTCACCTCTTGTGCCAATGTTGCAAAATATATTCTGGATGCAAACAAAGAGACTGCTGCAAAAAAGTCCTGATATATATCAGGTATCGACTTATACATATAACCTTAATATATCAATATCCGGGATTTGATAGTCTATGTATTGCTGTGAGCTCTCTAAAGTGCGCGGTGTTAACTTTGTCTTGTTGGATCCACCCCTCTCCTCTGTCCTGCCTCTAATTTCATATATAAATTGCTTTATGTGTGCAAGCACTCTGGATGTTTTCGTATGTTTGACATCAGAAATATGTAAACATAATGTCTGGATTATGGAGTAAAGGCTCCTACTTTAGCCTCTTTACGCGCCATAGGCTGGAGCCTTTGGGGCACTGCTGCATTGCGGATAGTATATTGTCAACAAACCAGAATTTTGAATTACTTTTCCATTGAATGCGTTTTTTTAAAGTTAGACCAGGATCAGGGAAGTTTTACTCTGTGCTAATATAGTAGTTCTTGTTACAATGAGTTTGAAGTTGTCATTCTCTTCCATTTATTACATACTTTTTCCCCTCATTAACAAATAACAACAAAAGGAAAATGCATAGAAGATAGTAACACCATTTTTTTATGTGACTATTCTTTCATGTAACAATAATTGTCATTATATATTTACCTTTTGATGGTTGTATAGAAATAGCTTTGGTTGCATAGCACAACATCTCATAACAAGTTAGAGACATCACAATATGGTGCAGCAAAATTATGTATATATATACACGACACACAGATAGTAACATATACAGTCGTCTTTTTCGTTTCTTCTTTTTTTCAATTCCCCTTTGGCCCAATTCATGTTTAAGCTTGCTTCTCTCCAAAGAAAAAGATTGTTGAGAATTGTAAACTAAGACTCAATGTTGTGACTGAAGCGCCATCTGAATGAGCCATGGCACCCTTCTCCTTTACATCACGAGTACGTATAATGATCTCGTCTATAATGACATCTCCGGTTCGTCCCCTAGGCCCTTCACGCAAGCTTCAGAATTCTTGGAGATCTTACTGATAACTGCTATTGGCCCCGTTGTGTATGTGCGGATTCCATTCCCAAGAGATGATAACATTATTTCTGTTTGTTCCTTAGCATAGGATGACTGATAGCAGGGTGAGCTCTTAGGCACTTGTAGAATTCTAACTGAGCATTGTTTGTCCAAATCTGGGGTGGAATGGACGTGAGAGGGAAGATCAATTATGAACTCTCCATACTCGTCAGTCACGGCTTTCGCCCAAGTATCACCTTTGTCTTTGCTACCGGTACATACAGCTCCCACCAAAGCCCCTGTTTATCAAACATATGAAGAGAATTAAAAAAAAAATTAGGTAGTAGTTAAAAGTATGATGCTTACTGAAATGAAGAAAATTAAATTAAATTAGTCAGTAGATTCATTCTTGTGAAGCTGTCGTGTGTGAGTTTTGGATGGAAAGGTTACCCTATACATACCGTAAGGAGCTCCTAAGAGAAGTCTTGTACGTTTAAGTTTTCAGTTAAATTCTTTGCTGGAGTTTTTGCGTAATGTTTCCTGTACTTTCAACATTCCCATTTCCACCTTTCTTAATAATGCATCAGAATAACTTTGAACGAAACAGAGATGTTGAATGGAAAGGAACTTGTCAAAATACATGCTGTGTGGTGGGCTGGTGGCTTGTCACACCAAGTGAAAATCCCTTCCAACTAACAAGTCTGTGTTAGGAAGAAGCTTCATTTATGCTGTCTCCAAAATTTTCCCCAAAATTAGAATATTCTCTGCTGTCTCAAAATTTTGATATGTTTGTAAGAAACTTATCCAATTGTTTGCCTTTTCCATTATCTTGTTTGGGTCTACTAACGGAGCTACTGCAAAATTGTGTGATGTGAATTGTGAATGTTTGAAGTCGAGGATTTTTTTTTTTTTTTTGAGGCCGTCTCAAGGAGTTGTCCTCTTGGGTATGATCAAGGTAAAGGAAACTAGGAAATAAACTAAATATGATTCTGCAAGATGATAACGTAATGTGAATAAGAAACCTATGTACTATTACATACCTGAGATAGGCTGTGGGAAAAGTTCACGGGGCTTGTTTGTAGTTGCTAAACAATCCTTATAGCAGAAAAGTGTACCAGTTGTGAGGACGGTGGAGAGCTTTTCTTCTCCATATCCCGCCAATTGCACAATTTCATCTCTGCTTGACAGTTCTAATACTGACTTGTCCTGTAGGTTCTGATCATCTCGTTCTTCATGAGCCATGGGACGGCATTCCGAGCTGATGATGGTTGACGTGAATACTAGAGCTGCGAGAAGCAGCATCACAGGAATGTTGTGGCAGCCGAAGAGTACGGTCATCTTCTTTCTCTTTGTTTGTTTGTTTGTTTGTTGATTAGCCTTTATAGGGGGTGTGATTTGTATGGGCGGAAATGAAGAATAAGCAAATTATAAGACGATATATATTTTGCATTTATAAGGAGGCATGTTTGAACACCTAACCCATTGGAGGGGTTGTTGATAACTTGATATTGAAGCAGTTTGACCTGACCTTGTCAAGAATTTTTGTTATATAAAAAAGCCGAAATAACACTCTTTCTTTCCTTGTACAAATGTATACATGTCTTTGTCTCGTCGTCACAATCTTGTTAAACTATAAAAAACGGGCAGCCAAGATCGATGCTCTTTGTGTAATTTATATGATCACGCCAAACTGCCTTCCTTGCCTTGTGTTATTTATCTTCCGTATTTAACGACACTTGCCTTTCTTCCTCGTTTTGCTTAACTACAATCCAATTGAATTTACTACTTTACTTGTGATGGACTTATTTTCAATCAGTTAATATGGTTACACATTATCAATGATAACTTCAATTTGTTAGGAAGTTTTAGCCCGTCACGTACTCAGTTTAATATTGTATGGGGTGCTGATTGCTAAACTTGTAACTTGATTATTACACCAAGAACATTGGTGTACATGTTAAGTTGACGTCAGTGCTTCGAACGAAAGAGATGGACTATGTTATAGTGCGTGCGAAACACTTTGATCACGAGTCAACACACAAAAGGCAGAAAGATGCAAAATTAAGAATGAGGGGCAGACTCGGTCTAAGCCGGTCAATGAAGGAAAAGTATAGGAAATGGGAAGTTTGAAGGGGAAAGATTAACGGTGGGTTAGGTAGCCTACTCTTATCTTGTAAGTTGTAAGTTGTAAGTTGGTTTTTAGAGAAGCTACTCTGCATGTTGTGTGTTGATGAAGCTGAATCCGAGGCCACGTAATTAAGCTCAGCTCAGGGTCGTCAGGGATATTCAAGCCTGTCCCAACAATCTTCCATCTGCTTTCCTTTTCTATTTTGCAAATTGCAACCTTTCTCCTCTTCCCCAACGACATGCTCATCACTACTTTCGTCATCTTTACGCTCATTTTTTGCAACGACCAAAACCAAGTCAAACCGTAAGGATAAAGTTAGACTTAGTACTTAGTAGTCGGGGACAATGATGCGTTCTACTTCTCGCTTTAAACAAAGAAATGAAGGTCAAACATACATAATTGTATACGCCCATCCCATGAATTTGTCAATTTGATTAGCACTACTAAGTACTACAGCTATACGTAGAATCATGTGTTCATGTAATCACGTTTGATAGTCTATCCTTTTCTAGAGAAAATAAAACTTCACAATCGGAACTCCAAAGCAACGTTACTGAGGGTGATACATTATCTCAACGTGTGTTTCATATTACAATGACATTTCTTATTAGATAGACGAAAAATCGATGTTAATGATCCTTGCATAAGGACAGATTACCGAGAAAGGATAATGCCATTATGAAAATGTAATTTACACTTGTAATATAGACAAAATCAATCATATCAATTATCATGCGATGACATTATTCCGTTTGATTTGGCTCTGCATATCACAATTCTGCGACATTATTAATACATCTACAAAATTAATCAACTGGCCTATTAGCTCAGTTGGTTAGAGCGTCGTGCTAATAACGCGAAGGTCGCAGGTTCGAGACCTGCATAGGCCAATTTTGTTTTTCTTCATTTTTTTCATGTTTTATTTTCATCCAATTTGTTGAATCGTAGACCAACGTGAATTGAATAAAATCTGTAACAATTTACAACAAATAAAATGTGTCCTAACAATGAACATCGACAATAGAGTACTGTATAAGCTAACAATCTGGCATGCTTTGTCTGAACTCGAAAGGCCTCATTGATTTGGATTGTTAAAGTAGATGAAGTCCCTTCCATCTCTAGTGCTTGGTTTCATAGGTGTGGCCTGGAACCCTTTGTATCGTCCTTCCATAACTGCCCTGCAGATTCTGGTCGTGTGCTTGACTACCTCGTATCTCTGAACAAACGCCTGGCCTGCGTATTCTTCAAAATCCATCCACTGCACATACAGAATCACAGGCAAATATCCAAGTGAGGCACTGAGGCAGCCAAATAGAGAAATCCAAGGAATCTACATAACTAGACACTAGTGACATGCAATGATTCATACTTGTAGTTGTTGCGTAAAGATTGCTATGATATGTGTACTTTATATGTGTAAGGATAGGGGTTTCAGTCTATAAAACAAGTGAACAATGTAATAAGTAGAATACCTGAGCTGCCTCAATTTCTGATTTCTGCTCCTGGATGTTGAATGAAAGCGGTTCCAATAAGCAGACAAACAGAATATCCGACTTCTGGAAAAATGCCTGGTGGCTTTCTCTGTAATATACACATACCATAACTAATTTGCATTGATTTATCATACTAAAAATCCAACAGGCAAGCTTCCTGTGTATATGCAGTACATGGAGATATCCATGCTGTTAATTACCTGAATGTCAGCACCTGCACAAATCTGGTGTCAATCTGCAAAGAGTAAGGTATCAGCTAGCTAACAAAGTAACACGGTAAGACCTACTACATCTTTAGGATATAGCATATATAGTTCTTTGGACTTGATCAAAGTTTCAGGAAATTTGTATTAATAAACACTGAAGCTCTACTTACTCCTGTCTCTTCCTTTACTTCTCTCACAGCCGCAGTACAAATGTCTTCACCCTGTCACCAATTTGTTTTTGATCAGCATTATAGACCAATTGGCCTGGTTATCAAGTCATATCAAAGCCAAGGATTACCTCGTCAATCACTCCAGTAGGGAACTTCCAGACACCCATTCCTCTTAGCATTCCTTTCTTTTCTTGGACCACTAAAACCTACAAATTCCCAGCAGACTCGTTTATGACCTCCTAGAAGTTATTGATCATCAGGACTATATATATGTACCTGTTTGTTGTGATTGATGACAAATGCACCAATACTTATCCGATGAGATGCATTAGCTGGTAGAGTATTGGGTTCATCGACAGGGATCGACTTCGTTAGCATCACATATCTTGGCTCCGCATGGTGGTACTCAAACCCTTCCTGCAACAAATTATAAAAGCCAATTCAAACCAGAATGCAAGTTGAAGAATAATGAGTGCAGAGAAGATGAGAGAATCAGCAATTGATCACCAACTTAAACACAGTGTGGTATGATCGATCTAGAGTGATACCTTGACAGCAGCTTGGATGAGATCGGCATGTTCTATACCCAATTTAATCCAGACACCTTTTTTACCCTACATAAATATTACCACAGTCCACAGGCCTTGTAAGTCACTTTGTACATTAAATGTATGCAAAATCTATTTATTAATTCGTATTTTTCATACTAGCATAGCATATAGACGATATAGTAACCTGTTTTCTCCAGTGAGTCAGGGAGGATTTAAGTGAAGAAGCAAAGAATTGGCAATCCATTTCAATGGCCTCACTTAATTCCACAGTAACACCTCCATACTCGTCATCCCTTGCTGCAAGTAGTCCAGCTGCATTATTGTCAAAAGCTGAGGATGCGAGGCCTGTCATCGTTCTTGTAATAACATGCTCCATTATCCCTACTTTAGCGACCAGAAGAATGCATGAAAATGTACACAGAAAATAGGCAGTGACTTTGTCAGCAAATGTTATTAGGATATATAGTTACAGAAATATAAACATAGCCACATAGGACATAGTTTGTATATATGAAAATACAGAATGAACCTTTGGAACATTGAAGAGGGCGCTTTGCTAGATTGAAGCCTCGGGTTATTGCCAGACCAGAAGGAAGATTAAAGGAAGAGAAATGCCGGCTGCGAAGAGTTCTAAGGATCATCATCTATTTCTTCTTCTTCCTCTGCTACCTCTTAGCTCAGCTTATTCCAATTGAAAAGTGCGTGCAGTGTGTGTTTATGAAAAAATGAGTAGAACAAACCCAATAAATAGAGATGCAGGCAGGCATATTTAGTTTATTCCGTGGGGACTGGACTTGAAATTTTGAATGAATTCAGAGTCTTGAGAATGAAGTTTTACTAAATGAATGCATGCACATAAGGAAACAGCAAAGTAAGCCATTTCTTCTAGTATATACTAATCTTCATGAGCTTAAACAATTTGGTCGAAGCAGCCTAATCAACAATTTTGCTTTGAATTCATGGATCAAGCTCCTACATTCAATTTTTTTCTCTTTAATTTCCTCGTGCTGCTACGGGAAGTGCTACCACGACTATGTCAAATTCATGCTATACTGTGTAACGTCATATTTGCCAATTCAGTCCTACTTTAGTTAGTTCACCTTATTTTGGAGTATTTAGCAAGGTTATGGAATCACAACTGGTCTATTAATTAGTCTATATTTCGAACACAAACGTTTGACCAAGCTTAATGGACAAAAAATAATCACTTTGGTAAAACTATATTACTCTGACTCTTCATATTACGTCATATGTACCGGTGTAAAACACTAGACACTCTAAGATGGGTATGACACTTACAATTAAAGACATACTCGCTGTGTCTTATATGATGTCAATTTCCTACAACACACTTTGTTACAACTAAAAACTCGTATTATCAGGTCTCTAATGTAGTTGGACTTTTTATATCATACACGGGAGTTGAGACCGTACAAAAAATGATTCTCATTATGGTTGGGTATTAAAGTAAACCCCAAATGAAATGAAATATTTACACTCAAAGTTGAGTTGCGAGACGGGTTTCACCTTAATTGAGTATTATTTTTTATTTTTGCTTGTTCTGGGAATGAAAAAAAAATTAACCACAAAAGAAAGAGAATGGAAGAGACGGTAAGTATTGAGGGAAAATTACCGAGGAGCAGCGGCAAAGAGGAAGATCCGACCCATTTATACTACGACTACAAGCACACTCATCCCCCACAGAAGCTCCGACCCATCAGGTCTCTTCAACAGTTAGGGTTTCATCCGCCGCAACAACCACCACATCAGGTTGAGGATATGTCTATGTCTGCGGATATGCTTTTGAAAATGAAGGCTGACATGGACGCTTCCTTCATCAACTCCTTCCGCTCTCAACTCTCCAATCTTCCCCTCTCTCCCACCAGGTCTCTCTCTCTCTTGCTTATCTTCCTGCTGCATTTTGTTATCAATTAATTAATTGGGGTTTATTATATAGAATTTGTCATGTTTATTGTTAACTGTAACAATGAAGCAATCAAATTCACTTTTGAGGGCTTTAATCAATTAAAGTTTGTATCTTTGTGTTTCAATGATAGAAGACTGTTATGTTTATGTTATGTAATGTTGTGAAGTTGAAGTTTTGTGTTGTGGGGTTTGATTACAGTTCGTCTTCTTCAGAGACCAGTGCCGATTCGATTCACAGATCCAATGGTAATGGGAATGGGAATGGGAATGGGAATGACAGTGGCAACGAGAGGAAGAAGAAGAAGAGGAAGAAATTGGAGTCATTCCTTGAAAACCTCATGTCTCGCGTAATCCATAAGCAAGAGGAGATGCATCAGCAACTGTTGGACCTCATTGAAACCAAAGAAAGAGAGCGCATTTCCAGAGAACAAGAGTGGCGTCGCCTCGAGATGGACCGTCTTCACAGGGATCAGGAACTCAGGTCTCAGGAGTCTGCACGCAGCCTTGCTCTTATCTCCTATATCCAAACTGCTCTCGGTGCGAATCAGACTCAGACTCTTCCTCTGCAAGCTGCATTACTCAACCAACAACAGCTGGCGACTCCACAGCCCAAGACTGAGCTTGATCTCAACTACAAGAGGTGGCCTACCTCTGAAGTCCAAGCCCTCATCACCCTTCGTGCTGCTCACGATCATAAGTTCTATACTCAGGCTACTAAAGCTTCTGTCTGGGAAGAAATCTCTGCAGGAATGGCGTCTATGGGATTTAATAGGAATGCCAGGAAATGCAAGGAGAAGTGGGAGAACATTAACAAGTACTATAAGAAGGCTGCTTGTAACGGCAAGCCACGTTCTGAAAACGCAAAGTCGTGCCCTTATTTCCATGAACTCGAAACCCTTTACACCAATCAACTCATAACTAATGGAAAACCTACTTCTCCTAGACGTGACAATGTAGAGGAAGAGAATGGCAAGCTGTGAGGTTTGTGCAAGTACCTGCTATGTTTGTTTAGCCCACTAGATATACCATTGTTTGCTCAGAGTTGAATTAGCTATCTGCCACCACTCTGTATCTACTTACTTACTTTATCTCAACTTCCTACTCACGACTGTTGTAGGAATGTTTAATTAGCAGCATTTGAAACAGCAAATGAGAAGCACACCAGGCTTTACTTTAGCCTAATATTCTTTCTGGTTTATTTTTATCGGTTACTGCAAATATTTGTGCTACATACTTACCTCATCTTACATTTCTCATGTAAAATCGTATTGCTATGACTGGTAAGTGATAAATAGAGTTGGCCTTGGCCTTGGCCTTGGGGTTTTAAGGTTACAACTAACTCGTAATTGGAACTTTTATGATCTTCGACCTTGTCCTTGAGTATTGAGGTAGTGTATGGAATACTTGAAACAGTATGTACTAACTTGCTATGAAGATAATTAAGTTCACTGTTGATTATTATAGGCAACAACAATTTAAAGTTTGCAGATGATTTGCAATATTCCACAAATTATTCAAACAAATACAGTGCAGTGTCATGCTGCAGGATAGTCAATAATTTCTGACATAGATGATTCCAATATACAAGCAACTAACTTGTGCTTTCTGGCATAAGCATAACAATCTTTCAAGCTCTTGTACATGTAGTGATCGGCACTAAACATGTCTCTTGGCTAGATCATATGTTTGCTACGTACAACAAGCAAGCCTTGATCATGAGATTGACATGTAGTGTGTTGGTTGGATGGGGCAAACATGAATAATGTGGTTGCATCACCAAACGAAAAGCGCAAGCAGAAAGGAATAGAGCAAGGTGGAGACGGGGATGATCGAAAGCACAAAGGCGAGGACAACCGGAGGTTGAGGCTGCATATAGTAAGGAAAACTCAAAAAGGATGAAGTCATGAGCAATATCATCAACACTTTGGCGCAGACTCTGTTGTCTTTCATTTGCTTTTGGAGAAGAAACAACTCAACAAGTGATAAGAACACAAACTAAACCGACCCTCGATCTCTTTATGTTGTTGGTGTTTGCTTCGCCTGCTTATTATGTACACTCAATCAATCGGTCCTTAAAATGTACGCATTAATTGAGGTTAATTCCCTTTTAATTTAAATTCTCCACAGATTATGCTTATTGCTTTTATTTGCACGCAGGTGCATGTATTAGTGTTTTAAAATCATTGTTTAGCCCGTGTGAAAACCATAAATTCACCTTATTAACAAATCATCTTTATATTTACCATTTTTGGAATTGTTCAAACAAGGGTACGGGTGATGCTTTTACGTGGGCAGGTTGAATGAATTGGGACCGTCTTTTATAATAAAGGTATTTGTCTTCGTGAAAATAAAAATGAATTGACGAAATCATCGCTGGAAATGACGTTCATTCTTCCGATTGTGTATGTGATTTTTTTTTCACCCCTCTCTTCATTTTTTGAGTAAATGGCGAGGGGCAATGTACATACGGATCGGAATAGCAAAAGTATCATTAGTTAAGATTTCTCTTCATCAAAATTATGTCCTTTTATTAACCATTATCGTATTAATTGCCAATTTTCAGCACATATGTGTCTCTCTTGCTCGTTGTTCATTAAACATACAGATTCATATCAATTGGACGATGATCGAATACATCAAATCAGATACTTGGATTTAAAATGCGTCTTTGCATAAATAAATCACCGTCAACTCCAATCCTTATTAGATTGACCATAAGACTCTTAATTACTCCGTCAAAGAAAAACATTGAAGGGTATATATATATGTCCATCTAATGTAAATTCGTCTTATGACTGGTGTCTATTAATTATTGTTAGATCGAGGGAGGGATATAGTGTGTTTTTGTACCCCTTCTAATAGAGTTGATTTGATCGATAAACAACAACATTTTTTCCAATGTTAGTCATTACATGATCTTTTATGTATTTGACTTACAATACTAACTCTGCATATATATCGTAATAACATCAATGAACAGAAAAGCAATACGATCGATTTGGCAAAAAAGGAAAAGACACTACTCCAATGTATTATTGTTCAGTTAAAGTAAATTCGGTGATTCTTCAACAAAAATGTAACTTATATATCCAATTATCCAGTGTAGTATGTACGTAGAAATTAAAGAAGCGAGGAATTAATGAGATGGTGCATGCATAAGATATTTCATGCAAACAAGATAGAACGCTACACATGAGGCAAAAGAAATCGAAAAAATTAAAGGCGAACGATATGATGGAGCGTACGTATTAGCAAGCGCAGTGAGAAGCGTACATGATACATATCTTATATATAGTATTATCTATGATTTGAAAGAATTAGTTGCACAACGAGTTTAAGTAATTAATACTCCATACTAAACATATGGCAATGAATTGATTCATATATATATATAAAGATTGATTAGACCGTACCATACAAAAATATAGATTTTAAAACCTGCATACTCGCTCCAAAGTGAAAGAGTGTCGTACGGTAAGTAGGATGGAGAATTGGTAGTTACTACTCCTCGGAAGAATGGTTATGAAGTATAACAAAAATGAGGATGAGAACAAGGGGGATGACAAGGAGCATGGCGGTGGATGGAGGAGACGACACAATTGCGGCGGTGGACATTGTCCATGGTAGAAAGAGTAAGAGGAACGCCACCGCGATAAACGCCATGACTGATGCCATCCCGCAACCGTAGTCGTTCTCGTAATCATTCTCCATCGCCATTGACATTATTAATACTATTGTATGTTAATAATGTAGATTAATTTGCAAGTCCCCTTGCTTGAAACAAATTATGAACTACTTGTAATTTGTAACCCCCAAAGAATGAATAATTAGGCAGAACCAAATAGAATTGGTTGAATTGAAGATGAAATATTATTAACTGCCTAAATGTGGATATTAGGGCATCCCTATAATTGTGTGCGTATATATAGCGTGAGAATCACAAAGTAAGGAAGTGTATTGTCCCTTGGCGAAGAGACACGTCACTTGATTCACTTGAAATACGCACAACACCAAATGCATGCAATGTATCAATGTATGTATGCGTATGTGGATATTAGGGCATCCCTATGATTGTGTGCGTATATATAGCGTGAGAATCACAAAGTAAGGAAGTGTACTGTCCCTTGGCGAAGAGACACGTCACTTGATTCACTTGAAATACGTACAACACCAAATGCATGCAATGTATCAATGTATGTATGCTTTAGAGTTTTGAGTCGGGTCATCATTCAGTTATTGGTGTTGGGCTGTCATTTGGGCCTTATTAGCCCTGCTAGGCCCGTTTATTATCATACTACTGGAAATGAATGTGATTAATTAATAAAGAAGTTTGGTAGAGATAAAAAGAAAATATGAAACAAGGGGCAATGGGTAAAAGGCATGTAGGTATGCGGAGGTAAAGACACGTGGAGGGGTGAACCATAGAATAGACATGCATAGTCTCGAAGAATTGGTTGGTTGATATATCTTTACGGAGTAGCGTATGTAGATACATGGAGTAGTACTATATGTACATCATATAAGTTAGTTAATAATAATAATACAAAGGCATCAAATAATAATCAGAGTAGTGTATGCCAATCAAGTATATAATTCACACTCGTCACTCTCAGCTCCTACTTGTAACATTTATCCGATCCATGGATAATCAAGAACAACAACGTGGAGGATTTCATGGATACCGCAAGCAACAGCAGCTCTCCTCCAAAACTGGTATTCTTCTTCAAAACTTTTCTCCCATTAACATAGATATTAATGCATACATTTCGGTGTTACATAGTTTAACTGCATATATACTACTTATATGATATGTATGTATATCATGCATGTTCTCGTTCATTGCTTTATTTCTACTTCCACTATTATTATTTCTTTCAAGCCTACGATCCATGATAATGCTGGCCGGCATCTATGATTTTCATACGTACATATTACATTACACCTATGATTTTCATATTTTGTTTCAAAAAAAAAAAAAAAAATATGCTATGCATGTACTCCGTTGTTACGTATACTATTGTCACTTTGTTCCTAATAGTTGATTAATGCATATAAGTATATAACGAGTTTCATCATAAAAATCAATCCAGTATTTTCTCATTCTAAACTCCGGTCCATTAATTTGTTGCTTTTAAAATCGCAAATGAAAGAAGAAAAGAAAAGGTACTATACTGGTAGGATGGCCAATTAAGAAGATGTTGAAACTTGAAATGTAAAACCGCGGTCTTTATGACTAGTCAAACTAATTTAATGTGAGACTCTAATTAATTAAAGGGGTGTGACTTTTGATCGACTTATAATAATCCTACCTGACTCAAATTCAAACCAATTAAGATTAAGATATACTACTCCTTAGAGATGCCTCTTACTTGTTTGAATTGGTGAACAATTAATTAGAGAAAGAGAGATTAATTAGGTGCATAGAAAAGCAGCAAAAAAAAAAAAAAAAAAAAAAGGATCAAGGGAGAGGAATAATGACGAATGAGGTTGCATGCATGGTTTTGTGGAAAAGAGCATAGACCCAATCCAATCCAATCCAATCCAATCCCCGGTTTCTGTTTATTATGAATGAATACTCTGCAAATCAAAACCCACATTTGTGTACCATGCATGCATGATGCATCCTCTTTTATTATTTTACTCCTCACACTTGTCCCTCATGCATTCCAACCCTTGTTGTTTTGTCTTTTTGTTGTATCTATCTGCTTTCCTGGCCTTGATTAATTCCTTTGATGACGACAGATATCAATGTCGGGTTTCCGGCGGAGATCATCAATGGTAACTCCAACGGCAACAATATTATCAATGGGACTCATCATCACAACCACCACTCTGATCATCAACACAACAACAACAACAACAACAACATTAATAACAACAACATTAATAATAACAACAACGAGTGCACTGTTCGAGAGCAAGACCGGTTCATGCCCATCGCCAATGTCATCAGGATCATGCGCAAGATCCTTCCCCCACACGCTAAAATCTCTGACGATGCCAAGGAAACCATCCAAGAATGTGTGTCAGAGTACATTAGCTTCATTACAGGGGAAGCTAACGAGAGGTGCCAGAGAGAGCAGCGCAAGACAATCACCGCAGAAGATGTGCTTTGGGCCATGAGCAAGCTTGGTTTTGACGACTACATTGAGCCACTCACCCTTTACCTCCATCGCTACAGGGAGCTTGAGGGAGACCGCGGCTCCATACGCAGCTGTGAGCCCCTACTTAAGATGACTAGGGCTGCCATGGATCAGTATGCTGCCTTTGGCCCTGTCTTTCATATTGGACCACCGCCTCCTCACCATCCCGGCTATTACGGAGGCCCATCTTCCGTCAATGGATACATCAAGGAAGCTTCCTCTGCTGTCTCAGATGCTGCTGCTCCGACTCACTCTACTACTGCAGCTGCTGCCTGTTTCGAACCATACAGTCACCACAAGTAGACTACCTTGAAACAACCAGGGCACCTTCTGTCAATTCTGTTGCTTAATTAATTCGAATTTCATCCTGTGTTTGAAACTCGGATGCTAACCAAAGTCCGAAATGCAATTGAGTTACAAAAACTACGCGTATTGTACCATATCAGTTTACCAAGATTCTAGTGTTCTCATGCTAAGTATGGTGTCACAAACACCGGAGGGTTTAATTCACGGGCTGAAGTCGGGGAAAAAAAAAATTGTAGAAACAATTTCGTGAACCAATGCTATGTGACACAATAATGTCCGACCCTATTCATAAACCAATTACTAACTTTTGGTACAAATATATTTTTTTCGCTACTGCGTATTCTAAACATATTGATTAATCTAGTTGAACAATTTGAAATAAAACTCTTTTAACACTTATACCAAAAGGTCAAATTGGCAAAATTGGTAAACAAATACGGAGTAACTTTATAACCATTTCTTAAACTAATAATAATCACCTTAAGACTTCCTATACTTTTTTCAATTCTCAATGATTTGCACATTTACTTTGAATATGTTTTTTTTTATATATATATAAGATATTAAAATGTTTTGCAAAATGAAAATTTGTCACAAATATTAGATCATACTCCGTAGTTAACATATTTGAAAAGAATCAATTCTATTAGAACATTTAATATTTTATACTCTTAATCGATTTTAAAAATTTCCTATTTCTTATCAACTAAAATTACTTAACTTTTCAACAAATTATAATGTTTATATTGTTTATTAATTTCCTTATTAATATTTTGATACCTTATATAGTATTTTTCCATATCCTAGTAACCAATAATATTTATTTTATTTCCATCTGTTCCAAGTGTCCATCAATGAAGAGAAACCGGCCAATTCAAATCTATATTTTTGTATGGTAAGGTATCTACACTAGAACTTTTATAATATACTAGATTGCGTGCCCAGCCGGGCTACATACTTAAATTGTTTACATACGTTTCATAAAAAATGTAGGTTTATTTTTATTATAATATTATTTGAAACGATGTTTTACATTATTTTTTTCTTTTAACTTTGGTCACCAGTCATATTATATTACTATTTATTCTACTAATTCATCGTAATTTTATTTCCTTACTACTTGTACGTCACCAGTTATGCTATTTCTTTCAATTTCGGTCACCTGTCATATTATATTACTATTTATTTCTACTAATTTATCGTAATTTTATTTCCTTTCTACTTGTACGTCACCCGTTATGCTATTTCATTGTTTTCACTATCCCATCCCCCTTTATATCACATAATATTTCAATTTATTACTGTAAATTAGTTAACTTATCATTACCATAATTATCATGTTTTCCATATATTAGTTGATAACTACCATATTATTTAATATTTTATATAGTATTTTCATATCCTAGTATTTTAATAATATTTATTTAATTTCATCCAATAGAATTGTGCCAAATGTCCATCAATGAAGGGTTGTACTCGGCTTTTATAATATATATTAGACTAGCCCGGCACAGCCCGGCCCGTGGCCAGCTCTACTTAGAACTATACTTGTTGTATTTGAATGTTGTTTCCTCATTTTGTGAATTATTTCATCCGTTTCGACGCTCGTCACTTTGTATGGATTTATAACCATTTTAGCTGTTTTACTTAACTTTACTTAACTTTTTGGCCCTAATTCTTTTCAAAACCTCATTATATTATACTTAGAGACTACCACCAAAATTTGAGCCGATTTCGCTCCGGAGCCATATTATGGAAAAATCGTGGATTATATACTACGATTCCGGTCAAATTTGATCAGTTTTTCGATAAAAATCTAAATGTCCTCCTAACATTAGTGTATATACCTTAGGATTATACTTGTTGGATTTGAGTGTTGGTTCCTCATTTTATGAAATATTTCATGCGTTTCGACGCTCGTCACTTTGTATGGATCTATGACCGTTCTGGTCGTTTTACTTAACTTCTCTTCACTTTTTTACTCAAATATTTTCCTAATCATCATTATATCATACTTAAACAATCTAATATATATTATAAAAGCCGAGTACAGCCCTTCTTTGATGGACACTTGGCACAATTCTATTGGATGAGATTAAAAAAATATTATTGATTACTAGGATATGGAAGTACATATAAAATATTAAAATAGTAATAAGGAAAATTAATAAACAATTAAAAATTATAATTATTTGAATATTTATATAATTTTAAATTAAATAGAATAAGGAAAGTTTTAAAAACTATTAAGTGTATAAAATATTAAATTGTTCAAACAGTCTAAAAAAATGATTTCCAATCTATGCAAGGTATATGATTCTCTTCCAATTTTTTAATTATGATCATAACATTTGTGACACAATATTTTCATTTTGCAATATATCTCTTAAAAAAAAAAAAAAAAAAAAAAAAAAAAAAAAAAAAGATGTCCCAAAAGAATTTGCAAATCGTAGAGATCTGCAGAAAAGTACAAGTCTTAAGGTGAATTATTATTAGTTTAACAAGTGATTATAAAGATTTCAGTTTACTAATATTGCCAATTGGACTCTTTCGTACAAGTGTCAAAAGGGTTTTATTTGAAAAATATTCGACAAGATTAAGCAATGTGTGTAGAATATATTACTTAGTAGTACTTAAGGAAAAATGTATATACAAATAGTTAGTAATTGGTTCATGAATAAGGTTGGGCATGATGTATTTTGTTATGTAGCATTGGTTCATGAATTTGTCTATACAATTTGTTTTTTTTTTTTTTTTTGGTGGCTTCTTGAGTACCATTTTTTCGTATTATTATTATAATCAGGTTTGGGTTAGACATTTTGTGCTATGTAGTAGTTCATGAATAGGGTTTAGTTGAGTCATATTCTACCACGTCGAGTTATTAGATTTATCGGATTGTGGCACATCTGATGCATACAAATGTGACTTATTATTATTATAAAAAGTGACTAAATAAAGTTCTCTGTTTACAACTTATATGTTATTGTGATTTACCATTCGATTCTTCAATATGGTACTTTTAAGCTGAAGGGTTATATTTCTTAAAGTACATTTCAACTACATTAAGCTATGCTTATATGTAGAAAATCAAACACATATAAAAGAAATAAATGAAATTCAAGCAGTATAATTTTTTTCCTCTATGTTAGAGTATAGTGAAAAAATATGTCTATACAAAGAGTAATAATTTTGTAGACAAAATGAGTAATAAATGAATATGATATAAAAGTTTGACCAGAGTTTATTTTCTCCTTTTTGGTTTTGGATTCTCTTGACTACTATTGTTTCCAATTTTTCAAATGTTTCGTTTGCTTATATGATTGTAGTTTTCCCCCTAATTTTATAGGTATGGTAAGAGCGTGTTAGGTCAATTAAGTTTTTTTTTTTAAATCCTCATTGGGTCTGGTTACTAAAATTTATTTGATCGTATCTCGAATTTTGTTCAATGTTTTTGGTTTTTACACATACAGTGAAGTTCTCATCTCGAATTTGTCTATACACTCTCTCTCTCTCTCTCTCTCTCTCTCTCTCTCTCTCTCTCTCTCTCTCTCTCTCTCTGGCTTCTTACTACTATTATTTCATATTTTTCAAAAGTTTCATTCTCTTATAAGAATCGAAATCAAGTTCAGGTTCCACATTATTATGTCATGTAACATTAGTTCATGAATAGGGGTTCATGAATAGAATTGAGTTGATTCATGTTCTACTACGTCGAGCTTTTTTATTTCTCGCATAATGTCACGTTTTGATGCAAACAATTAAGCTAAATAATACTTTGAAATGATGGCTATATAATAGGCTCTAATAAAAATTTATTAAAAATTATAATGTCACGGCTAAAGTGTATTTTGTTTATACATTAGATAATGGTCAATACGTGACATTTACATGCAACATTATCATCAAAATTAGAGAGAATATAAGTCTTTTCTTAAAATTGGTTATGAAGTTCTCCCTTTAGGCCTTTACTACTTACTATTCAGTGTGGTAATTTATTGTTGAAAGAGTTATATTTCAAAAACTTGGATTAAAAGTTAGAATCGGGAACATGACACTTATTAACACAATTATGTATATAATCAATGACTTTATTAATTATTTTTAAAGACCGTCAATAAATTATATAAAGATAATGATCTAAATTATTAAGAGAAATATGTTTCTCTTGGTAAGATGATTACATATGTGCAGTTTCTTTGTAATTTCAACAAAGATAACAATAAAAGAACAATGCAAACAGAGTTGGAAATTAGAAGGGCCAGATCAATTTCACGGAAAATCAGAGCGGGTTAGGTTATATTGAGTTTGTGTCATGTCAGATCTGTATGAAATTGTACTTTTCATAATTTATTATACGTGAAAATATTTTCCGATACGATTCCCACGATGTACATTTCATTATTTACTTTTATGAATATTTTATTCTTATATGTGTAAGTCAAACCCTCATCTCGATCAAAACGTCATCTACACTTTTATGGATGTGGTAGTAATCAACATTTTTATAAGGTATATCCAATAGTATTTAAGTGCTAGATGACACTTATAAATTCATAGCTAAACCATATTTTTTCATGACGTTAAATAATGTTCAACATGTTACATTTATGTGTACAATGTAATTATCTAACAACAGTTTTTTTTTTTTTTTTTTGAAACAACTATGATTGATACAAATAGGGAGCCCGTGCGCGGCACGGGCACGCAAACTAGTATCACCAAAATTTGAGCCGATTTCGCTCCGGAGCCGTATTATTGAAAAACAGTGGATTATGTACTACGATTCCGGTCAAATTTGATCAATTTTTCGAAAAAAAATCTAAATGTCCTCCTGACATTAGTGTAGATACCTTAGGATAACACTTGTTGGATTTGAATGATGTTTCCTCATTTTGTGAATTATTTCATCCGTTTCGACGCTCGTCACTTTGTATGGATTTATAACCATTTTAGCCGTTTTACTTAACTTTACTTAAGTTTTTGGCCCTAATTATTTTCAAATCCTCATTATATTATACTTAGAGACCACCACCAAAATTTTAGCTGATTTCGATCTGGAGTCATATTATCGAAAAAACCGTGGATTATGTACTGCGATTCTGGTCAAATTTAATCAATTTTTCGAAAAAAATCTAAATGTTCTCCAACATTACTGTAGATCCCTTAGGACTATACTTGTTGGATTTGAGTGTTGGTTCCTCATTATGCTAATTATTTCATCCGTTTCGACCCTCGTCGCTTTGTATGGATTTATAATCATTTTAGCCTTTTTACTTATCTTTACTCAAGTTTTTTGCCCTAATTTTTTTCAAATCCTCATTATATCATATTTAGACACTACCACCAAAATTTGAGCCGATTTCGCTGCGGAGCCGTATTATTGAAAAACCGTGGATTATGTACTACGATTCCGGTCAAATTTGATCAATTTTTCGAAAAAAATCAAAATGTCCTCTTGACATTAGTGTAGATACCTTAAGATTATACTTGTTGGATTTGAGTCTTGGTTACTCATTTAATGAAGTATTTCATGCGTTTCAACGCTCGTCAGTTTGTATGGATTTATGACCGTTCTGATCGTTTTACTTAACTTCTCTTCACTTTTTTACTCAAATATTTTCTTAATCCTCATTATATCAAACTTAAACAATATCATCAAAATTTGAGCTGATTTTGCTCCGGGGCTATATTATCGAAAAACCGTGGATTATGTACTACGATTCTGGTCAAATTTGATCAATTTTTCGAAAAAAATTCAAATGTCCTCTAAACATTACTATAGATACCCTATGACTATACTTGTTATATTTGAGTGTTAGATTATCATTTTATAAATTATTTCATCTGTTTCGACCATCGTCACTTTGTATGGATTTATAATCGTTTTGGCCATTTTCCTTATTCTTTATTAGGTTTTTACTCTAATATTTTTCAAAGCCTCATTATATTATACTTAGAGACTACCACCAAAATTTGAGCCGATTTCGATCTGGAGTCATATTATCGAAAAACCGTGGATTATGTACTACGATTCCGGTCAAATTTGATCAATTTTTCGAAAAAAATCTAAATGTCCTCTTGACATTAGTGTAGATACCTTAAGATTATACTTGTTGGATTTGGGTGTTGGTTACTCATTTAATGAAGTATTTCATGCGTTTCAACGCTCGTCAGTTTGTATGGATCTATGACCGTTCTGGTCGTTTTACTTAACTTCTCTTCACCTTTTTACTCAAATATTTTCCTAATCCTCATTATATCATACTTAAACAATATCACCAAAATTTGAGCCGATTTCGCTCCGGGGCCATATTATCGAAAAACCGTGGATTATGTACTACGATTCTGGTCAAATTTGATCAATTTTTCGAAAAAATTCAAATGTCCTCTAAACATTACTATAGATACCCTATTACTATACTTTTTATATTTGAGTGTTAGATTATCATTTTATAAATTATTTCATCCGTTTCGACGGTCGTCACTTTGTATGGATTTATAATCGTTTTGGCCATTTTCCTTATCTTTTATTAGGTTTTTTACTCTAATATATTTCAAAGCCTCATTATATTATACTTAGAGACTACCACCAAAATTTAAGCCGATTTCGATCTGGAGTCATATTATCGAAAAACCGTGGATTATGTACTGCGATTCTGGTCAAATTTAATCAATGTTTCGAAAAAAATCTAAATGTTCTCCAACATTATTGTAGATACCTTAGGACTATACTTGTTGTATTTGAGTGTTGGTTCTTCATTTTGCTAATTATTTCATCCGTTTCGACCCTCGTCGCTTTGTATGGATTTATAATCATTTTAGCCTTTTTACTTATCTTTACTCAAGTTTTGGGCCCTAATTTTTTTCAAATCCTCATTATATCATATTTAGACAGTACCACCAAAATTTGAGCCGATATTGCTCCGGAGCCGTATTATTGAAAAACTGTGGATTATTTACTACGATTCCGGTCAAATTTGATCAATTTTTCGAAAAAAATTTAAATGTCCTCTTGACATTAGTGTAGATACCTTAAGATTATACTTGTTGGATTTGAGTCTTGGTTACTCATTTAATGAAGTATTTCATGCGTTTCAACGCTCGTCAGTTTGTATGGATCTATGACCGTTCTGGTCGTTTTACTTAACTTCTCTTCACTTTTTTACTCAAATATTTTCCTAATCCTCATTATATCATACTTTAACAATATCACCAAAATTTGAGCCGATTTCGCTCCGGGACTATATTATCGAAAAAACCATGGATTATGTACTACGATTCTGGTCAAATTTGATCAATTTTTCGAAAAAATTCAAATGTCCTCCAAACATTACTATAGATACCCTATGACTATACTTGTTATTTTGAGTTTAGATTATTATTTTATAAATTATTTCATCCGTTTCGACCGTCGTCACTTTGTATGGATTTATAATCGTTTTGGCCATTTTCCTTATCTTTTATTAGTCTTTTTACTCTAATATTTTTCAAAGCCTCATTATATTATACTTAGAGACTACCACCAAAATTTGAGCCGATTTCGATCTGAAGTCATAATATCGAAAAACCGTGGATTATGTACTGCGATTCTGGTCAAATTTAATCAATTTTTCGAAAAAAATCTAAATGTTCTCCAACATTACTGTAGATACCTTAGGACTATACTTGTTGTATTTGAGTGTTGGTTCCTCATTTTGCTAATTATTTCATC
Source organism: Spergularia bocconei (assembly GCA_963457585.1). Taxonomy (NCBI): domain Eukaryota; kingdom Viridiplantae; phylum Streptophyta; class Magnoliopsida; order Caryophyllales; family Caryophyllaceae; genus Spergularia; species Spergularia bocconei. Next base: position 23,926,604 of record OY734953.1, read on the forward strand.
CGTTTCGACCCTCGCCACTTTGTATGGATTTATAATCATTTTAGCCTTTTTACTTATCTTTACTCAAGTTTTTGGCCCTAATTTTTTTCAAATCCTCATTATATCATATTTAGACACTACCACCAAAATTTGAGCCGATTTCGCTCCGGAGCCGTATTATTGAAAAACCGTGGATTATGTATTACGATTCCGGTCAAATTTGATCAATTTTTCGAAAAAAATCTAAATGTGCTCTTGACATTAGTGTAGATACCTTAAGATTATACTTGTTGGATTTGAGTCTTGGTTACTCATTTAATGAAGTATTTCATGCGTTTCAACGCTCGTCAGTTTGTATGGATCTATGACCGTTCTGGTCGTTCTACTTAACTTCTCTTCACTTTTTAACTCAAATATTTTCCTAATCCTCATTATATCATACTTAAACAATATCACCAAAATTTGAGCCGATTTCGCTCCGGGGCCATATTATCGAAAAACCGTGGATTATGTACTACGATTCTGGTCAAATTTGATCAATTTTTCGAAAAAATTCAAATGTCCTTCAAACATTACTATAGATACCCTATGACTATACTTTTTATGTTTGAGTGTTAGATTATCATTTTATAAATTATTTCATCCGTTTCGACCGTCGTCACTTTGTATGGATTTATAATCGTTTTGGCCATTTTTCTTATCTTTTATTAGGTTTTTTACTCTAATATTTTTCAAATCCTCATTGTATTATACTTAGAGACCACCACCAAAATTTTAGCTGATTTCGATCTGGAGTCATATTATCGAAAAACCGTGGATTATGTACTGCGATTCTGGTCAAATTTAATCAATTTTTCGAAAAAAATCTAAATGTTCTCCAACATTACTGTAGATACCTTAGGACTATACTTGTTGGATTTGAGTGTTGGTTCCTCATTTGGCTAATTATTTCATCCGTTTCGACGTTCGTCACTTTGTATGGATTTATAATCATTTTAGCCTTTTTACTTATCTTTACTCAAGTTTTTTGCCCTAATTTTTTTCAAATCCTCATTATATCATATGTAGACACTACCAGCAAAATTTGAGCCGATTTTGCTCCGGAGCCGTATTATTGAAAAACCGTGGATTATGTACTACGATTCCGGTCAAATTTGATCAATTTTTCGAAAAAAATCAAAATGTCCTCTTGACATTAGTGTAGATACCTTAAGATTATACTTGTTGGATTTGAGTCTTGGTTACTCATTTAATGAAGTATTTCATGCGTTTCAACGCTCGTCAGTTTGTATGGATTTATGACCGTTCTGATCGTTTTACTTAACTTCTCTTCACTTTTTTACTCAAATATTTTCTTAATCCTCATTATATCAAACTTAAACAATATCATCAAAATTTGAGCTGATTTTGCTCCGGGGCTATATTATCGAAAAACCGTGGATTATGTACTACGATTCTGGTCAAATTTGATCAATTTTTCGAAAAAAATTCAAATGTCCTCTAAACATTACTATAGATACCCTATGACTATACTTGTTATATTTGAGTGTTAGATTATCATTTTATAAATTATTTCATCTGTTTCGACCATCGTCACTTTGTATGGATTTATAATCGTTTTGGCCATTTTCCTTATTCTTTATTAGGTTTTTACTCTAATATTTTTCAAAGCCTCATTATATTATACTTAGAGACTACCACCAAAATTTGAGCCGATTTCGATCTGGAGTCATATTATCGAAAAACCGTGGATTATGTACTACGATTCCGGTCAAATTTGATCAATTTTTCGAAAAAAATCTAAATGTCCTCTTGACATTAGTGTAGATACCTTAAGATTATACTTGTTGGATTTGGGTGTTGGTTACTCATTTAATGAAGTATTTCATGCGTTTCAACGCTCGTCAGTTTGTATGGATCTATGACCGTTCTGGTCGTTTTACTTAACTTCTCTTCACTTTTTTACTCAAATATTTTCCTAATCCTCATTATATCATACTTAAACAATATCACCAAAATTTGAGCCAATTTCGCTCCGGGGCCATATTATCGAAAAACCGTGGATTTTATACTACGATTCTGGTCAAATTTGATCAATTTTTCGAAAAAAATCAAATGTCCTCCAAACATTAGTATAAATACCCTATGACTATACTTGTTATATTTGAGTGTTAGATTATCACTTTATAAATTATTTCATCCGTTTCGACCGTCGTCAATTTGTATGGATTTATAATCGTTTTGACCATTTTCCTTATCTTTTATTAGGTTTTTTACTCTAATATTTTTCAAATCCTCATTATATTATGCTTAGAGACTACCACCAAAATTTGAGCCGATTTCGATCTGAAGTCATATTATCGAAAAACCGTGGATTATGTACTGCGATTCTGGTCAAATTTAATCAATTTTTCGAAAAAAATATAAATGTTCTCCAACATTTCTGTAGATACCTTAGGACTATACTTGTTGGATTTGAGTGTTGGGTCTTCATTTTGCTAATTATTTCATCCGTTTCGACGCTCGTCACTTTGTATGGATTTATTATCATTTTAGCCTTTTTACTTATCTTTACTCAAGTTTTTGGCCCTAATTTTTTTCAAATCCTCATTCTATCATACGTAGACACTACCACCAAAATTTGAGCCGATTTCGCTCCGGAGCCATATTATGGAAAAACCGTGAATTATGTACTACGATTCCGGTCAAATTTGATCAATTTTTTAAAAAAAAATTTAAACATCCTTCTAACTTTACTGTAGATATCTTAGGATTATACTTGTTGGATTTGAGTGTTGGTTCCTCATTTTATGAAGTATTTCATAGGCGTTTCAACGCTCGTCACTTTGTATGGATCTATGACCGTTCTGTTCGTTTTACTCAACTTTTTTTCAGTTTTTTACTCAAATATTTTCCTAATCCTCATTATATCATACTTAGACAATACAACCAAAATTTGAGCCGATTTTGCTCCGGGGCCATTTTATCGACAAACCGTGGATTATGTACTGCGATTCTAATCAAATTTGATCAATTTTTCGAAAAAATCCAAATGTCCTCCAAACATTACTTTAGATTTATAAGGACTATACATGTTGGATTTGAGTGTTGGTTCCTCATTTTGTGAAGTATTTCATCCGTTTCGACGCTCATCACTTTGTATGGATAACCGTTTTGGCCGATTTCCTTGTCTTTCATTAGGTTTTTTACTCTAATATTTTGTAAATCCTCATTACATCATACTTAGAGATTACCACCAAAATTTGAGCGATTTTTGCTCCGAAGCCATATTATCGAAAAACCGTGGATTTTCTTAGGACTATACTTGTTGGATATCTATATTGTTATGTTCATTTTATGAAATTGTCAATTTACCTTTGTTATAATATTAGTAGCAACACTATATTATTTTCCATAAATTAGCTTACCACCATAATCAGCATAAATTAGGTAATAATTTCCATATTAATCATTTAATGCTATCTAATGAATGAATGTCAAAAGTCGTTCTAGGAAAGACTTGGTTTCAGGTTTTAACATATACTAGATTGCGTGCCCGGCCCGCGCCCGGGCTACCTACTCATATTGTTTATATACGTTTCATAAAAATATAAGTTTATTTTTATTATAATATTATTTGAAACGATGATTTACATGATTTTTTCCTTTAAACTTTGCATTGGTCACCCGTCATATTATATTATTATTTATTCCTACTAATTCATCGTAATCTTGGTTCATTTCTACTTATACGTCACCCATTATATTATTCACATTTCATATCCCGTAACCTGTTATACTATTTCATTCTCATTCCACTATACGTCACTCATTATGCTATTTTTTTTTTTTTCGATATCCCATCACCCTATATATCAAATCATCACCATATCATGTTTTCCATATAATAGTTGATAACTGGCATATTATTTAATATTTTACATAGAATCTCTATATTATAATATTTAAATAATATTTATTTCTTCTCATCCAATAGAATTGTGCCAAGTGTCCATCAATGAAGGGCTGTACTCGGCTTTTATAATATATATTAGATTAGATTATTAGATTTATTTAATTTCACTCCAATAGGAGTACATGATACTACCCAGGCTACGCCTGAAATAAATTAATAATAAATATTGATTTTTTTATAATAAAGAAATATTGTGCATTTTTTAAATAGAAAGTCACTTATGTATATTAGCATGATGGAATGTCCATTTAACTGGAAATTAAAGAGACATGCCTCAAAGTATGGCGGATGGCCTAACTGAAGTCGGTGAACGTGGTCGTTGCCTCTAACACAGCTTTTAATATATAGTATAGTATAAGATGGGATTAGTGGAATAAAGAGAAACAATAAGATTAACTCAATTACTAACATACTTCAACTATGTTTTCTATATTTCTGAGTTTACGTAGAAACATTGCATAAAATAGCTTAAATGCCGCCAATAATATAGGGTGCTGATTTTGGCAAGGCAACAATTACTGTTGCCAAGGCAAATTTTATGAGCGATTCTACAATGGCTACCCAGTTTCGGTAGCCATTGTAAAATGAGCAAATCTAACCGTTCATTTGCATAAATCAATCACCACCATCCATGATTTTGACTTTTATAAAAATAACTTAATTAAAACACAGGTGATTTGCTACCCGGTAAACCTAAAAGAAATTAAAAAAAAAATCAAGTTCTTGTTGAAGTTCTATCCGTCTGCAAACCATCGACCATATGATCGCTTGACAGCAACAACCATTAACGCCACCGCTAACCACCCATCGTTAGTTCCATCTACCACTGACAACCGCCATCATCAGCCCCATCTATCTCCGCATCACCGTCAATAACCCTCCTTCCGCTCCTCTCTCTCACAATCTCCAGCCACCACATCTCCGGCCATACGCTCCACGAACCCACGCCCTCATGCACGGGATTGGGGCTTTTGCCGGCCATATACAGTAGTGCTGGGTTGCGTACGGTGGTGGTGGCAGACTGGCGGTGAGGATGGTGGTGTGGTGTATGATGCGTTGTGGTTAAAGCCAATGAGAGAAAAGTGTATTGATTACTCTGTATAAGGCTAGTTTAATAATTTAATTTGGGAAATTTACTTATGGAAATACCTTTTTAAACATAAATATATTAAATAAGTTTATTAATTATTTTTTGGTCAAACTTTACAATAGCTCGTGGTAGCCATTGTAGAATTAGTAAAAATTTATTAACTCCCTAATATTGATTGAATTAATTCACTCCGTAATTAATTACCAAACTATTTGACAACTTGATAGAAGAACATACTCCTTGAGTAATAGTCAGTACATTGTAACTGTGTGTTTAAGGGACGATGGAGGCACAAAAAGACCAAACAAGACGTAATCATTGCGTTATGGGCATGCAGCATGCTAATCTAGAACGACTAGAAGGATGATATATACTCGTATAGCTTTGGGACTAATTATTATGGAAGTTGATCAGAGATTAAGATCATGGGAGCAGTTTGAATTTACCTTTATTTCTTCTTCTTCTTCTTTGTCTTCCCCTAAATTTCCGTTTACCATCTAATTTCCTTATCGTAGTAGGACTAGTTTTAAAAATATTTTTGAGAGTTTGATAGTATTTATATACGGTACCGTTGAATTGATGGATTTTGCTATCTTCTCCTCCGTGTGTCGCTCATGGCATCATGCTGCTGCTGCTTGCAATGGGGTGAAATTGAACAATAAGTGGTTGCACAATCAGCTGCCTTGGCTTATGCTAACTGATGGCAACACTGAAACTGACGATCATGGCTATAGCGTCTCATTACCTAGAGTGTTGAATGACATAGAGGAGTATGACACAGACTGTGTGGTCAGTACTTTTATTCAAGTGTTGGTGTGTTTTATGGTAATGATCATGTTGCTATTGTCAAGCCTGGGGACAGACGTTGGGTCGAAATTGAGGGAGAAGCTCGAACCTACTCCTCTGATCTTTAGCGGATGTTACATACGACAGTGAGCTAGGTCTTGTATTTGTGGATAACAGTGGCGGTCTTCTTTGTTGCAATGTGACTGAGAAAGAGGAATCTCCATTCTTGAAATGGTTTCAACGACCTGTGGAGAACATACATGACGAAAACCTTGACCAAGATTATATTGTGACATATATATATTGTCAAGTGTGGTGCCGACCTCTTGATGGTTACAAGGATAGTAGACTATGATAATGACTCAGACAGAACAGATTGTTATCGAGAAAGGGGTTACTTTTTTGTTGATTATTACATGACAGTTGCTTTTGTGTTGCGTAAGTATGATTTCAACTATAAGACTTGGGTGCACTGTTGTGAATCTTGTGATATGAAGGATGTTGCCCTCTTTGTTGGTAACAATGCTTCAATGTGGATTGGTTCTATATATTTCACCGATGATCTGAGAAATTTATATCGCAGCACCAAGTATAAGCTTGGAGGTCATGATTGTGGTGTGTACAATTACGAAAGAGGTTGTATTGACCACTCCTTGTATAGAACAAACGAGCCATCTTCTTTACTGTTGCCCCCTTTTCTTTAAACCATCAATCTGTGTTCCCAAGGATCTCAACTAATATCCCTTCTTCCTCATTGGATGTCGGCTTTGTTACAAGAGAGATTACTGGTAAGCAAATATAAGCTCCAAGTCATTACGAATGTTCACTGGAATAGACCATTAATTTAGTGAGTAGAGGATGCTAACCAAAGTCAGAAATGCAGTTGAGGTACAAAAACTACTCAGTTTCCCACGTTTCATTCATTCTTAACTTGCAATGGAGAATATACTTTGATCCACCATCATCACTAAAAGCTCTTGTATCCATGCTATTGCTAACTATGAGAATCCACAATGACCCAAAGTAATGCCGGCGCAGCCCCCTTCAAGGATTGAATTCCAGACCTCCCCTCTCGATCTGTTGCTTTCGTACGGAAACTCATTGTCACACTCACTATTCACTTTAGCTATTATTGAACATTCTTCGCCAGAATCTAGCAGTGACTCAGCCTAGGCAAAATTGCTTTACGGAGTGAATAATTTGAGAAAGTGAACAGAGCTTCCCAATGAAAAAGGTAAAATCACTGAGGGTTGCACATAAATCATTTAATACCAGTACTTATACGTCACAACACGAAATCTGAATCTTAACAAATTTCATTACGGCACACAAAACGCCTGAAGAAAATACGAGTGCCAGTTATACTGCATGGTAAGCTTACTAGCAATTGCATTTAAGGAAATCTATCTACAGTAGAACTTCCCCAGTTGGCATAGGATGCCAGCCTAATGGGATCCGCATGTTCTCCTCATGGTAACATATATCCCAGAGATATGACATCAAAATCACAGGAACGCGTCTTTTTCCAGCAGCTTAAGCACCTCATGTTGATTGTTTAGTTTGGCAACATCAATGGGCGTCTTACCATCAAGGTTTTGAAGTGTACTGCATGATTTATTGAATGTCTTAGAAGCAGCATAAATGTCAACTCTTAGAAAGAAAAATCAGAGTACGTAAACTTTTACTTACACAGCAGCCCCATTCTCCAAAAGAAGCGCTACACATTCCTTCCTCCCATAACCAGCTGCATAGTGTAGGGCAGTGTTCTTGTTCTTATCTAATGCATCCACTTTGGCTCCAGCCTCAAGAAGAACCTGTGCAGACTTCACCTGGACAACATCAAAAAAATCAGAGCATGTCAATCATATGACACATGAAAGCCAATCAAGAACACAAACCATTAACAGAAGTCCAAGTCACCAGATACAATGCTCAAATAAGGTGACCATCTGACAAAGGAGCTTGACATCACTTCAACTCATCACTAAAATTCAATGAGGTCATTTCTAATGTTAACTAACATCATGATTCTTGATGTAATTCAAGAATCTACTCCTCCCTTCACCAAGATTTGCCTTGAAATGAAATTAGAAACCCTATACACCCCCAATAGGGAAGAGTAATTTCAGAAGTCATCATGAACATCAGTACCTTGTCTGTGCTGCTCTGTGCGCACATCTAATGTGAGCAGTCATTAGTACATAAGAGGTTCAATGAAGACAGAAACAATTATGGCAACTCTATTAAGTCTTAACACTTGTGTCACATGTCAACTGAGGATGAGTTCATTTTTGTAACAACTTTTCCCGTTATGAAGGGGTCAAATAGCGGAAACAGGTTTTTAGTGAAATGGACCACTATAGCTTCCCATACGACTTGTTAAAAGTAGGTCGTTTTGTTTCCAAGAAAATTCCTAGCCTAATTACAAGACGACTTATTCAGCCTCTGTATAGCACATAAAAAGGACTCAAACAACATTTAGCTGTCAAGATTCCCATACCTCCCCATATCCGCAAGCGAAATGCAATGCTGTCCTGCCTTCAGAGTCCTCCTCATCTTTGTCAGCACCAGCAGCCAAAGCATTCTTCAAACCCTACAATACATGGAACAAACCCTTCAGTAATCAGCTTCATGTAAAGGGATTAAGTATTGGACTGTCTGGCAATAAACTGATGGCAAACCAGACAGATATAAAAGATTTATGTGTACTGTTACTACTGTAACGTTTTAACACGAAAAAAGTGAGTATTCAAATAAATTAATATTTTTAGACCTCAAGGTTATGCCAAAAAAATTGATGGCTCAATCTTTCAACTTCACATATCTACCAACAACTTTATGCCCACAACCATGTCAGACAGGAATGGATTCTGACTTCAAGGAAAAAGGAGATAGGAAGCAAACACCAGCAAGTGGCAATCACACATCTAACACAACTAATCGAAATTCGGAAAAGTATTTTCATTCCTCATATTTTCAACTCCCGTTTTTGTTACATAGCCGTCAAGAGCCATAGAATAAATGCAAAATACATCTTCAAGTATGTGCAATAGACTTCTCTTGAAGATCTACATGACCCATCACCATGATAATAATCAGAGTGAAACTAACTATTCCCAAACAGTGCAAACTCGAAGTATTGAAGTCTTGAGGAGATATTCCAAAGTTAAGCAAAACATTCTATCTTAAGTTCAGCACAAATGACCAAAAATAAAGCACAGCAGAATCAGTGGTCCATCATTGAAGAAAAGAAAGCAGAAAGTCAGAGGTGCCTCCGTTTCTAAAAGGTCCAGAAGCACCACGAAGCCCTCAAGAACCAACTACGTTATGAGGCATAAGCCTTGTTTTCATTCCACATCAAACAAAGTGTCGGTGATTATCTTTAAACCTTTTTTTTTTACCTTCTGTCTTTTGTTACTTATAAAAGTCCAGAGTGCATTACCTCAACATCGCCAATGCTAGCAGTATGATGAACAACAGACTCTTCTTCGTCATTTCCACCCTCCTCTCCGTCGTCAAGACCAGGACGCTCAGAGGATGTAGCTGCTTCAGCTGGAACTGCAAGACCCATAGCTTCACCCAACTTTTCGAGAACGTCTTTATCATTCCAATATCTGCAGCGGAGGAAGCACAAAATTAAGTGACACAGCGAAGAGAAGAAAATTAGAGCAAAATGAAAAGAGGTGGAGTACAAGAAACGAAAACTGAATATCATACCTCATCATTGCAGCAGGACCACCACTCTCTATCTCATCTAAGATGGACTTCAATGCCGGATCCTCTTTAATACGCGCCATTCGCTCCTCCAGCTGCTCCTTCTGGACTGGATTAACCAAATTCTCGAGCATGCCAGACATTGAAGGATCCTGACATAGTTAAAACATATGACTTAGGATAATGTCTGGTGTTAAGGAAACAGAGGGGGTAATTATATGAACAACTAACCTGCATTAATGCACTACCAAGGCGCTCAGCCATGGCCATAAACTGAGGATTTTCCATCACCTGCTGCATAGTAGAGTAATACTGCTGTGAGTCAAAGTTTGGAGTCTCCTCGACGGCAGGAGCATGGAAGGACTTCTGCAATTGCTCAGCCATCTGGTTGAAAGAAGGATCTTTAGCGATCTGCTCAGCCAGTTCCTTGATGCTCGGATCCTACAGTCATGGAAGCATCTATATCGTGAGCACAGAAATGACAATTGCACATATAAGAGGAGATCCTTTTTCAGGGGACATGAAACAGAAATCATAGTCAACCACTTATATTCCTAGAGTCTCATTGGAAAAAGTCATGTAAGCTAATATTTTATCCATAAAAGCATTACAAAGAAGACGAATGACATACATTAAGCAGGCCTGACATAGCAGAGAAATCAAAAGGATTTCCAAGTTGAGGTCCTGGTGCAGTTTGCCCTGATTGTGGCTGCTCAGCACATGCTTCTGATTGGGCATTCTTTGCTTCTTGTGCTCCTGTACAGAATAGACAAATGACGATGAAGCATAAAACCATAAAACACATGTAAGTGAAAAGTTGTTGGGGGGGGGGGGGGCTCACAAACTTACAGGAAACTAGCTATAGATTATATCTTAAGATAGATGGCATGAGAGAGCTAAGGCACATAGAAAAGTTTACTAAACTTGGGTTGGATCAAACAACCCAAAGGTTTGGGACCAACATCAGTCAGTAGCGACCATTGAATAAGTTTCTGGAGCTTGAGTTGGGTTAAAAGCCCAAAATGTATTTATTTCATGGCACTATATCATAACTTCATCAGTTGATAAGAATGGGAAACGTCGAAACCTTTTTTATCAAAATAAACTGAAAGAGCTCTAGGTCAGATTCGCACAATGTACACTTTCAACTCTAAAACGACGACCACCAGGTTCATTTAAAAGTAAATGAAGGAATACAAAAACCAGAAATACTAGTCAGCTCTATTCGACTAGTTTAGAGTCAAAATATTTAAACGCTAGGGCTCTATGCATATCGATCACAAACCAATCCATTGGTTTGTGATTGATTGCTCGGCCGAGAGGTATACATCCAGTAGCTACAAACCCAAGGACAAAAGTCTGTAGTGAGCCCACAATGCACAAGCACCAAAGGTCATAGAATGAGCATACTTACACACTCCCACACCAAACATGTTCTCCATCACACTACAAATAACATACACAATGTGAAACTCTCCATCACGATAAATAAATAAAACATAAGAAAAAAGGTAACCTGCATTTGCAGACGGGGGAACATCATTGCCAGAGTTGGAAGCCATGATTCAAACCCTAGAAATGAATGAAAATAAAACAGTAAGCAAGCAAGTTAACACAAAAATTGGGCCATAGAATCAAAGTAGAGTAACCCAGAAGCAAGCAAGATTGAGCATATGACACCAAAATCAGTAATAAAAGGCAGAGAGTAACCCTTAAGCCGTTAACACCGAAATTGGGCCGTAAATAAAACTAGAAGGGCGAAAGAGTCGGATGTATTTAGAAAGCCGAGAATCAAAGTAGAGTAACCCAGAAGCAATCGGTATTGCCCAAATCTAAATCAGATTAAGTAGAAAGAAATTGATCAACAGCAGCAGCTCGAGTAGAAGACAATAATCGATCAAGATAATAAGATTGAAATGATGATAAACAATTGCGAAAACATAAAAGATCTACCGAAAAACAACAAAGGAGCGATTTGGGGGAAGAAATAGCAGGAAGAACAAAGTAGTTGAGTAGGAGCAGCAAGCAATTGGATGAATAAACTGGAATTAAGAGTAATAATCACGCAATTTAATTAAAACGAACAAAGCGGAGAAGAGAAACTTACGGTGGCGGAGACGGTGCGATGAAAGAGATAATAGAAAAAATAAAATAAAATAAAAAAAGAGGGGGAAAGGAAGTTCCAGCTAAAAGGAAGGAAGAAACTTGAGGAAGGGGTGAGTGAATGATGAATGATGAATGATGCAAATATGCAATCCCTTCCCAAATCCCCACGAAACCACAACCCCCCCTCTCTTCTTCTCTGTGGGCCCCATTCTCCCTATCCCCTTCTCTTCCTTCTTTCTCCCTCGGCCCATTTCATCTTAACCCATACCCCTTTTGTTCGTTTTACGACTTACTTTTTTTTTTTAAGGGGTAGCATAGATAACATAAGAAAGAAATAAAGGTACAAGTGTTTTACGGCTTTTGATCATCATATAATAACTTTAGGCTCTCTGTGTTAAAAAGTCACTCAAATTAAATCAGATCATATAAAAATTATTCTAATAAAAATTTATGAATTTGATCCACGAATGATATTAATTTGTTGAAATTCATTCAAATTTTCAACAAATTCAGAAGATCAGATCAAATACGTTAATAAACAATCAGATTAGAAAGATGTTGTCATATCAAATGGGGTCATACCCCATCTTAAGTTAACAAATTTACGCAATATCATTGGTTTTTAGGTCCTCTCGCGTAATGTTTAGGAGGTTGTTGGATAAATAAATAAAATATTGTTTATAGGGATAAGAATTTGATAGTTAATCTAGTCCATTCGTAATTTTGACATCCCTAGCTAAGTATTTGTGGATTGAATATAATGGAAATTTTACGTCTTTTGAAATGGTCGATGTTGTATGTAAGATAAATTTGAAGGTGGACTATTAGGGATGGCAATGGACCTAAGACCCGACCCACTTGGGTCGAATCTGGGTCCATTTTTTAAACCTAATGGATCGGGGTCGGGTCCAGACCCGGTGATAAATGTGCGGGTCGGATATGGGTCCTTGATTTGAGACCCGGACCCGACCAAAAGAAATAGAAAAAAAAAAAACCTAAATTCTCACGATGCTAGCCTTCCCTTTCCATTTTCATTTCTCAACCTTCTCATGAGTCACACCCAATACCTCTCCGCGACCTCAAAACCCTTTGCCGTCGCCTCAAAATCTCATCGTCGTCGCCGCCGTTATTGCTCTCCCTTGGCCTTCTGAAGTTCTCATGGATGAGGAATGTCCACCATAGTGATGATCCCAAATCACATCAACACATTAACGATCGTAAATCACATGGATTTGTAAAATTTGGACCCGATGGGTCCGGGTAGGATCTGAGTCTGCTTGTAAAGACATGGATCCGAGTCTGGATCCTATAGGACCCGACCATTGCCATCCCTAGACTATAGTGAACAGTTGAAGTTGGTTGGCTTTATGTCCCAATAACTCAAAGTGTGAATTTGAAACATTTAAACACAATGATGACACTACTTGTTCCCAAAACCAAAACTTTGAATTCGTTCACTCGCTTGTTAATAATTCATGTTATCATGCTCAACTGTTGATGCTAACATGCGTTTTTTTAGTCTTATCATTGTTAATTGGTTTTAATATTTTGATGAAATGCATAACAATACCTTTAGAAGCTTCCAAAAATTGATCGGTGTTTGTTATAGGGCATTTGGGCTAAAAACGGTAATTTAGATAGTCGAGTCAAACAATTTGCGCAATTATATTGATCCGTAGGATAATGGTTTGTTATTGGGTAGTAATAACTTTTGAGGAAATCGGTAAGAAGAGCGGTAAAAAAGAAGGGAGGGAAGTTGGGAGGTTAAAGGAGAAGGGATAAGGGAAGGGACAAAAAGGGAAAGAAAAGAGAGAAAGACGGGAGCATGTGATGTTTATGTTATTAGTAACGCCCAGCCAAACCAAACCAAGATGACATTGTGACTAGACCTGGCAAAACTGACCCGAAATACTTGACCCGAATTTGTAATCTGAATTCAACCTGAAGCCCGAAATGACCCGACCTGAACCCGAAATTGACCCGAATACTGTTTGACCCGATATTGACGCGACCCAAAACAGACCCGAACTGAAATGACCCAGACCCGAATAATCAAACATTTAAATGAATCGATTGAACAAAAGGGACTTGGATAGCTATATTATATCTTCAAACACTCCAATTAGCAATAAAATTTCAAGTTAAGATAATATGAGACAAATTTTGATGTTAATATGTTTAAATTTGAACATTTTAGAATGATTTGAGCCGAATCCGACCAGACCCAAATACGGCCCGACCCGAAATTGACACACCCGAACTAGACCCGACCCAAACCGAACCGAACTAAAGTAGACCCGAAAAATAACCCGACCCGATTGACCCGTTTGCCAGGTCTAATTGTGAGTTTGTGACTCTTGAGTCTTGACGACGCGACGCTCCTTTGTTTGTTATTACTAAATTAATTCAACAGCAACAACAAGTCTCAGTGAAAAAAAAAAAAAAAGAAACACTCTCTTCGAAGAGAGAGAAGAGAGAGAGAGAGAGAGAAAAACAAGCTGGAAATCTGAATTGAGTATCGAGAGAGGGTTCTGGGGGGAAAATTCAATTGAATCCAGCAGCAGCTTACTGAGGAAGCTTAATATAAGCAGACGCGGGAGATAAAGAGTAAGAGAGAGAATTAGTAGTGGTTGAAACTTGAAAGAGAGAGAGAGAGAATTAGTAGTGGTAGGAATGGCGCAGCAGTCGGAGGTGAAGCTGAGCTTGAGGGAGCTGGGATCCAAGCTGGACCCCCCACCTCCATCCAAAGACTCCCTCCTCAAACTCTTCAAGGTTCTTCTTCTTCTTCTTTATATTATTATTATTATTATTATTATTATTATTATTATTATTACAGTATTAGGGTTCCATTTTATGTTTTTATTTTTATGGAATTACCTTAATTCTCCCCCATGCATCGTTAACATTTGAACACTTGGTTTCATTCTAATTGTTTAATTATTGTATTGCTTAATTCTGCAGTTTCACCAACAAACAAACATACATACGGAGTACTATTTTTGTCTTGTTTATATTTACTTAACATTTGAACAATTGAACCTTTGTGTTCTTGGTTATTCAACCCACTCCTCCTCCAATTATTGGGTTTGCACTATCTATCGACCTTCATGTGATATTTCAGACTAGTCAAGGGCATATGTAGTTTTATTATTATTATTATGGTTTCCAATTTTCAATTACTCAAGCCCAGATTTAGTTGTGTTAATATCGATTTTGGCTGATGGTATGTGGACCTTTAATTTGTGGTTATCAGCAAGCCGTTACTATTCTTTCGGACATGGATCAATCTCCTCCAGCATCAACATTGGAATCAATGCAACCATTCTTCAAGGCCATTGTCAAACCAGATTTGCTCAAACACCAAGACAAGGATGTTAAACTTATTGTTGCTTCCTGTCTTTGTGAGATCACTCGTATCACTGCCCCTGAAGCTCCCTATAGCGATGATATCCTCAAAGTACGCTTCTCTACATCTTCTCTCCAATATTAATTATTGTTTATTATTGTTAGCTCAGCACTTGGTAACTTTAAGATCTTACTATTTCCGTGCTCCCTTCCCCATCATCTTCGCAGGATGTTTTCGGTTTAATTGTTGCTACTTTTAGTGGTTTAAACGAGACAAGTGGACCCTCATTTGGTAAGCGAGTTATCATATTGGAGACACTCGCTAGATACAGGTCTTGCGTTGTCATGTTAGATCTTGAATGTGATGATCTAGTGAATGAGCTCTTCAGGACGTTCTTCACTGTTGCAAGGTATGCTTGCTTAATCTACTGCAACCCATTGCTTGTTCCTTACTCTATTGCCATCCTGGGCGATGTTCTTCTCTTTAATTTATCCGTACCTGGGAGAGACTGAGACCCCATTGCGTCATGTTTGCTTTAATTTTCTATGTAGAAAAAAGTGATGACTTAATGTTTGTTTCAATTCTGTAATTGAAGCTTCATTTGTTATTATCTCAGGGATGATCACCCGGAAAATGTTCTGACATCAATGGAATCAATCATGCTTGTTCTTCTTGATGAAAGCGAGGATATCAGTGAAGACTTGCTAATTATTTTGCTTTCGACGCTCGGCCGTAATAAAAAAGTGAGTGCATCTTTCCCAACTTGCATCATCTGTTGGTCGAGCCCTTGTTCCATGTCTGATTTGAACCGAGCTGCAAGGAAGCTTGTGCGGTCAATTCATCATTTGATGCAATTTAATTGATTATGCTTTGTTGTGGTGCAAAGGATGTCAGTGAGGCTGCAAGGAAGCTGTCGATGAATGTTATCGAGAACTGTTCTGCTAAACTTGAACCTGTTGTCAAGAAGTTCCTAATATCATCAATGTCTGAGGATGGTTCTTCAAATTGTCACATTGACTACCATGGAGTTATACATGATTTATACCGTTGTTCACCTCAGATTTTGTCAGGAGTTGTTCCGTACATAACAGGAGAATTATTGGTAAGTTGGTAACTACTCATTTTTGGACTCCTGTACTCAATACTGTCATTGATCCTGGTGAAATTTCCGAACATTCATCCCTCAGTTTTATTGCCTTGTGTCTCGTACTATACAACGAGCTATATGATTCAAAATGGCTGTTCTCCTTTTGTTCTTAACCTCTGAAGAAGATTGCTTAACTTGTGTTTTGATTGCACCCAGAATGACCAGTCAGATGCTCGGATCAGGGCAGTCAATTTGGTTGGTGATCTTTTTGCCGTACCAGGCGCTGTTATCCCTGAAGCCTTCCAGTCTATACTTGTGGAGTTCCTGAAGAGGTTGACAGATAGAGTAGTTGATGTACGAATGACTGTACTTGACTTTGTGAAGAGATGTCTTCTCTCGAATCCCTCAAGATCTGAGGCTCCTCAAATTTTCGGTAATAGCTGATTAGCATGAGTTCATTGGATTCATCTACTTCCTGAGTTAGCGAAACTTATTATCAGTTTTCAATTTTGCAGCTGCTCTCTGTGATCGGCTCTTGGACTTTGATGAAAATGTGCGGAAGCAAGTTGTTGCAGTGGTCTGTGATGTGGCTTGTCACAGTTTGAGTTCTGTTCCAGTTGAAACCACAAAACTAGTTGCAGAGCGTCTCCGTGACAAATCTGTAAGCCCTTTCCTTGCATTCAATCCATTGTGTTTTATTTGAATATGCTCTCTAAATAAGCTATGATCGTGCAGCTACTTGTGAAGAAATATACTCTGGATAGGCTTGCTGAGATTTACAGGGTTCACTGCTTAAAACGTAAGGAAGGATGTGCCAGTGAATATGACTGGATACCTGGGAAGATCTTGAGGTGTTTTTATGACAAAGATTTCAGGTGAGTAGGTGTTATTGCCACACACTGTTCTCTCGAGTTTGTTTACTATTGTTTCAGTGCTATGATGTACCATTTTCTAACTTCTGACTAATTTTTCCCTCCGAAACATCTTTCTGATATGTTCTTCCTACCTCTGTCTTTGTTTAATGAGCGAACGTCGTGCCTCTTAACTATCTTCCATTGTCTTGAACTGTATTTAGTGGCATGACTAGCAAATAGCAATGCCTGGAAAAATATTCGGCAATTACTCAATTTCGCTGAAAAGTGTGGCAATAACACCTACTCACCTGAAACCTTTGTCATCAAAACACCTAACAGCAAGACAATAGTAAGCAATAGTCATGGAAGGAAAGAATAGTCGGCAATCAGTCAATTTCGCCTAAGTTGATTGTTTTCCCTGCAGGTCAGATGCAATTGAATCTATTCTCTGCGGAGCAATGTTTCCATCTGAGTTTTCTGTTAAAGATGTAGTCAACCACTGGATAACAATTTTAATTGGTTTGGACAAAGTTGAGGTTAAAGCTCTGGAGAAAATTTTGGAGCAGAAGCAAAGGTATTGGAACGTTTTCAAAATTTACTGATATTGAGATTACATAGGTCAGGAGAAGTTGCCTCTGATTTCGGTAATCTTTTATATTTTTTTTATACTGAAGGTTTCAGCAGGAAATGCAAAAGTATCTCTCTCTTAAGCAGACATATAAGGTTTGTCAATTGTAGCAAGTTTTAGATTTCAGTTTCGAAGAGAGTGTCAATTACTTTGACACAGTAATATTCTGTCAGGTCTGACTGCTTGTGTCTGAATTCAGGATGCTGATATGACAGACTATCAAAAAAAGGCTATCCTTTTATTTCGAGTCATGTCCAGGTTTTTTGTGGATCCTGCAAAGGCTGAGGAAGGGTTTTTGGCTCTTGATCAATTAAAAGATGTTAATATATGGAGAATTCTATCGTCTTTATTGGATCCAACTACTAGCTTCCATCAATCTCATGCTCATCAGGTAATCATAGTTCCTTTCTGTACATTCTATCAAAAGCTTGCAGATCTTGTTCCTTTACCCAAGTTATCTGTTCACTGCTAATCATATAGAACAATGTGAATATTTACCACACATTATGCAGCTTGGTTATGGTGGAGAATCCCTGGGGTATACGAGTATCCAAATGACGTAGCTACTCCCCCCCCCCTCAATCTTTAGGATGCTCTAGCTTACTGTAAATTTTTGTTTGGATGACGCGGTTCCTTTTTCAATTCTATTCCCTGCTTTGATCTTTTTATTTTCTATCAGTCTTGTCTCTGATGAGTGATGACAGGTATTCCTTTGGTTTAAGGTCTTATTGCATGATCTTTTTGACATGGACAATGCTATTGTTCCTTTTTTTTTTTTTTTTTTTTTTAAATTTCGAGTTTAGATATCGCGGCTGAGAACTGTACTCTACTAGTGGCAAATGGAATTCTAAGCAATACAGTTGGATACAGCATGAGTTTTTTTAGCAGAATAACAACTTGGCCTTTGACTGAGAATTATTGTAATGTTTACTTCAGCTCGTCCTACCTTTCCCCATTCTTCAGGCCTTCAGGGTCGGTGTGCAGGAAATGAGCTTGGGTTGGGTGTCTGGGAGGAGGATTATATCTTGTTTTGTATAAAGTGCCTTATCTATGTTAATATAGTGTTCCTCATTCTATAATAATGACTAAAAGCTTAGTACGTTGGGGAATTAAACTTTTGGTTTTGTGCTATGTACAGGATGAACTACTTGATATTCTCGGTGAAAAGCATCGCCTTTTCGATTTCCTGAGTGTGCTTACTGTGAAGAGTTCGTACATGCTTTTCAGCAAGGAGCATGTGAAAGAATTTCTTTTGGAACTGACCTTGCAAAAATCTGCTGAAAATTCAGAGATGTGTCTGTCATGTGTCAACATGCTGGTGGTAAAGTCTCACTTTTCCGGTTGTTTCCTGCATAAGCTTTTAAATGTTATTGACAGTCGATGGAGTTTCAACGAATTGTATGTTGGACCGTAAGACTGGTTTCTTGACCTTGCTTCACCAATGCTGCCTGGGAAATTCTGCCATCTGTTCGGGTTTTGGAACTATCTTAGAACCCCCCCACCCCAAAAAACAAAAACCATATAACGGATAAATAAATAGGGAAATATGGAACTACATGCACAAAAAGAGTTTTCATTTCATTCTTTAGTTTCTTTCTGACATTTCAGCAAGTGCCCAGTACCCTTGTTTATTGAGAAGTTGACTTTGGTTGTTAGTTTATTCTTTTCAATTTTGGCTTATGGTTTCCAGATTCTAGCAAGCTATTGCCCTTTGTTGCTTGTTGGAAGTGAAGAAGATTTGCTAAACCTACTAGAAGATGACAATGAAATTATAAAAGAAGGCATTCTGCATGTCTTAGCAAGGGCTGGTGGTACTATTAGAGAACAGCTGTCAACCTCATCAAGGTTTAACTCTCGCTTTGTGTTCCGTCTGATGCCTGTTTAGTTTCTTCTAGCTTGTGTAACATTTTGTCAATTACTGTAGTTCTATAGATCTGAAGCTGGAAAGATTGTGCATAGAAGGCACCCGAAGGCAGGCCAAGTATGCTGTTCATGCCCTTGCAGCAATAACAAAGGATGATGGGCTTCGATCTCTATCTGTACTTTGCAAGGTTTAAATATACCTTTTGATCCACGAATAGAAGCTTTTCTTTTGGTGCAATTTTAAGTTTGTATTGGTGGTGAAGAAACTTAACAATCCCATGTTGATTGTGCAGCGGTTGGTTGATATGTTGGAGGACAAGGCGCGTCTACCAACCCTACTTCAATCACTCGGGTGCATTGCACAAACTGCTATGGCGGTTTTTGAGACCAGAGAATGTGAGATCGTAGATTTCATCAAAAGCAAAATTTTGGAACTTAGTGATGTAAGTTAATTGCAATTTTGTTGACCCACTTTAGCATTTGCCTATTATGAACGTCATGCAGCATATATCTTATGTGATTTCATTTGTATTACTTTCAGAAGCGAAAAGAGAAATCAAAAGCACGTTGGCGGGATCAGAGTGAACTTTCTCAGTTAAAAGTTAGTTATCTTGAACTTTATTACTTATTGACTTCCGGGTTACCACTCCCTCAACCAGGTTTACATTTAGAATGTTTACATATCTGCTAATGGGTTTCCTTGGTTTATTATCTTGTAAGAACAATATCTTCTACAAACATCTTTTAGATAATATTGCATATCACTGTCTTGCCATCTCTTATTTCTGACCAGGTATTTGGCATCAAGACGCTGGTCAAGAGCTACTTGCCTGTGAAGGATGCCCATCTTCGTGGTGGGATTGATAGTCTGATACAAATCCTTAAAAATATGCTGGCCTTCGGAGAGATTTCAAGAGAATTGGAATCAAGGTGCTGTTGAGAATGATGATCTTATATTTGTGTTAATTTGTATATTGCTCACACTGTAGACGTTCATCTTAATTTTTGTAACTTTTTGTAGTTCTGTGGATAAGGCTCACTTAAAGCTTGCTTCCGCAAAAGCTATTCTTCGCCTCGCAAGATATTGGGAAAGTAAGATACCAGTTGATGTTTTCCTTCTCGCGTTGAGGACAGTTGAGGTGAGCTACTGGTAAAAGTGGTGTGTCAATAAGATTCTTTTGGGTTTAAGTTACTAAGTTCGACCACTGATCTGTCAGTCTGTTTGAGTGAGATACAATATCTTCAGAATGCTGGTTTGATTTACACGAAGGATAGCTTAAAACAATAATCATAAAGTCTAGCAGCTTGTTTCATTTCCAAAGATTATTGAAAGAAAAACTAGTAGGAAAGAGACAAGAAAGGAAGAGAACCTTGATAGGGAGGAATTTATGAATTTGTTAACTCGATTGATTAATGGGAATTGAAATGATTTCGTTATTGGTGGGCTAATTATCAATCAAGTGGCTTGTCAATTTTTTTTAGAGGAGTTGGAAGGAAAGAAATTTACCTAACTATTTGTAATGTTAGCATTCTTTTCATTTATATTCCTTCGTTGTAGAAGGAAAGCAAGGTGTGACTAATATTAACAAACATTTCCCATCCCATGATTGTCTTTCTTGTTCTTCCAGGTTTCAATTTCTCTCATTATGCCTTCTGTTTTTCGAGTTTAATTCTGTCATCTTCTCTTTTGTGCTACGACAGATAAACTACCGTCAAGTTAGGAAACTCTTCCTCAGCAAAGTTCATCAGTACATTAAAGATCGTGTATTGGATGCAAAATATGCATGTGCTTTTCTGTTGGACATTTTCGGATCAATTCATGCAGATCTGGATGAGGTATTTGTCAACATCAAACTGTGATTTAAAAGGCAGGCTTAAAAAGTTAAACCTGTAATGATGGGATGATCAAATATCGTTTTTTTTTTTCATTTATGCAGGATAAACATAATCTTGCCGATGTCATACAAATGTGTCGTCAAATGAAAGCCCGACAACACTCCCTACAGTCTGATGCAAGCTCCCAGTTGTCTTATCCAGAATATATGCTTCCATTCCTGGTTCATGCCCTTGCACATCATCCTATGTGCCCTAATTTTGATCAATGTAGGGATGTCAAAGCAGTTGAACCATTGTATAGGTATGTTCTACATAATTCTATTACATAAGATGATGGATTTTTTATTTTCTGTCATGCTGAAAAGTGGTACTTGTTGAATAATACGACAAAGATTTTCACTATACTATTCATCCTAGTGGTTGTGACTAGTTTTTATAAACGTATTAACATGATATCCCTCCTGTCATCACATATACTGTTTTTCTGACCTATGAATTAGGATATAACGTGTCTCACTTATTTATCTTATATATGGCTTGATCACCTATGGTTAAGCTATTCAGGTGTTACTGGCTTCTTTTTGAAGTTTGTGTGATGTGTCTGTGTGGGTCCTCGTAGCTAAAAACTTATGATTTTCATGGCCTAATGGGTCTATCTGTCTTGTTGTCAGTCCTCATGACCCCCCCTTTGGTTTATCCGATAGGGAGGCCATTTTTTTTATCACATCCTTTTGTGGATATCCAGGTTGTAAAAAGAGTTTGAAATAAGGCTCTGAATTTTCCTTGTTTTCTTGAATTTGTATAGTTAGAGTCAAGTGCTCCTCTCTCATTGGCACTGGACTTTTCTTCTTTTTGTTGATAACATCACTCATTTTAGCCACCTAGCTCTCCATAATCAACCTATTTGGTGTTCTTCAATGGGTAACTTATATTACTTATCACAAAATGATTTATCCTACAGTTGTCTTTTGTTCTTGCATGTTTGTCATTGTTGTAGACTTTTGAGAAAAAGAAGTTATCGTGGCATACTGGTATGCAGTGGAACCCCCCCCCCCCCCCCCACCCCCAATTTAATCGGCTTAATAGGGGTCATTTGGAGGATTGTAATTTTTCTGTTCTTTTTATTTTGCATGAGTCAATCAAGACTCAGGTGACTGCCCAGGTATTTTGAGTTGCTGAAACTTATTAAAACACTAATAATTTGCTTGCCTTTTCATTTATTCCTTTTAACCCTGATTTAAATGTTGCTTAAATCAAAGAATCATGGGTTATCTCTTTTGTATATGGGCCTCACCCCCTTAGATGTCTTTTTGTATATGGGAGTCACCCCCTTGGAGTCCTTTTGACCTGACTTACTTTTCAAAAGACAAAACAAAACAATGATTAGTAATTTGATTGGTGGTTCTTTCCTTTTCTAGAGTACTGCATCTTTTCTTCTCAATGGTTTTGCATGGAGATGAAGATACAGCCTCGGATGCTAATGACACAGACAAAGGAAAAGACGTTATTCCTACTCTTGTATCTATGTTGCAAAGTATCAAGCAATCAGAAGATGTGGTTGATCTACTGAAGTCAAAGGTAAACACCAATGTCTTTAAGCTTAGGACGACCTCCTCGTCTTGAATAATTTGTTGTTGAAGATGGTAAGGCATCACCAGGTGGTTCCCACTATGGTACCAGTCTCCCGCATTTTTTTTCATCTTTCTCAAAGATAGTACATTCATGGCGTATGACGATTCATGTTAGCCGACCCCAAATCATTTTGGGAATAAGGCTTGGTTGTTGTTGTTGTTGTTTCTCAAAGATAGTACATGTTCTTTTTTATAATTTTTTTTTGGGGGGGGGGGGGAGGCTTAAGGCTGTAAATTATGGAAAAGGCACATGCTGGGTTAGGCCTCGTTGTACTCAAAAATTGTAACAAAGAAGAAAAGAGAGGGCAGATGATGGACGCTAATAGTGTGGCTACTTTCATCCTTGTATTTATTATGAAACTAGATGCAATGTGAAAATCTGAGCTTGTTCTCTTTATGTATTTAATTGCAGAACTCATATGCAATAGCTGAACTTGGGCTGCTGGTTGTCAAGCGCTTGACTCAAAAGTCATGTGACACTCTAGGTGTCATTGAGTCTGTCTCATTGCCCTGTATCCTGTACAAACCAATTGAAATCCAAGAACATCACGCTCCCGAGGTATGATTAAAGGACTGGCAATATGACGCCTAATGTTTGAACATTAAGCTTTGCCCTTGTAATTCCATTACATAATCTTACACTGCTTCCTCTTCCGAATAGGTTGGTGATGTTCAAACATGGTTGGCGGAAGAATCTGTCGTAGCCCACTTTGAATCACTTACGCTGAATGTCAATGGAGCTGTAAGTATACTAGAATCCAACCTATTTCAGCTGCCATATCTTACTGTTTGGTCAAACCGATCATCATTTGAATTTTGTCACTGTAGGTCCATCTAGAAACTCCTCAGGACGAGATTCTGGAAGACATTGAAACAGAAGGAAATGAGATGCCTCTTGGTAAGCTGATCAAGCGAATAAAATCCCAAAAAAATAAGTCAAAGGCAGTCCCGAAGGAAAATTCTTTATCCGCTGACACAAAAAATGATGACATTTTGAAAGTGGTAAGGGATATTAATCTGGATAATATGGGGTTGTCAAGTAAAATTAGCAATGGTCATGGCAATCATACAAGTCCCAAAACCAGTAAAGATAATCAGGCTAAGAAAAGGAAAATGAGTGATACAGATGCAACACCCATTCCTAAACGCAAAAGATCGGTGTCAGCTAGAAGCCCTTCCAAATATTCTCTCTCGCAGAGTACTGGTAAGGACTCAATAAAAGCTGGCTCAAAGAGTCCATCTTTCATACAAGAAAAGAATGAGGTCAGTCAGTTGAATTTGGTGGCGTCACCTATCAAAAAGAAGCTGAACGGTAGAAGCTCCAAACGGAGTAATGAGGATGCGGGTCAAGATGCGAAAAGTACTGGTGTCCGCGACCGGAAGGTGATTTATGTGCTCTAAGCCAAATTAAGATTTAAATGCACATTGGGAAAATTTGAACGTTACTGATCAAATACAACATTTGCTCACCACTGTTTCTGCAGAAGGCAAAGCTGGTGGAGTCGAACAAAAGTAATGGTAAATCTTCTACGGTGTCTCCTAAGGAGCTAAAGAGAAGGAGCCTTCCTGGCTTAGCAAAGGTCAGTATTTCTCATGCCCTGCTTGAGTAATGAAGGTTCATATCGTGGGTATAAAACTGTGCTAAAATGGCTTTCTCGAAGTTTATCCAGTCCATTCCCTGAAATGTATAATGACAGCAGGAAAGACAGAACAACCTATTTTTTCGTCGTGTTAGCTAGTGTTGCCTTTAGATCAGATCACCAATTTATTTTTGACAGTGACAATCAACTTAGAAAGTACAATTGACACTGTACCCATTGAAACTGCTATTTCTCATCTCACACAATATCACATTTTACCTTGAGACTGGATGGCATGCAATACGTGGTAACTGACACTTTTGGGGTTTACTAGTGTCAGACTCCTGTGGATCTATCAGTGCAATTTATTCCAGGCTTCTGTGTCAAGCATGTAACAATCGCAATGCCTCAAAGGCATCCGCCTATGGTGACAAAAAGGGTGGTTAGATGCATGAAACCTTGCTCCTATGGTGGAAACATAGAGGACCCTCATGCGAAATTTTTTTTCCTAATGATTCTCCACCCGTATTGCTTATTGTCATATAATTTTTTTATTAATTTTACATATTCTTAACTGGAAAACCCTGAAATGTATAAGTCTTACTCAGAGGATCACAGTTTGATCGTACTTTAGAATCTCGTCACTGAAAAAACCGAGTTATAGAGATGGGTTGTATATTATGTTCTTTACTTGTGCTAAACATGATGCTTAGAGATTATAGCAGCTCATCATCCCCGTGAGCATGTAACAATCGCGATGCCTCAAAGGCATCCGCCTATGGTGACAAAAAGGGTGGTTAGATGCATGAAACCTTGCTCCTATGGTGGAAACATAGAGGACCCTCATGCGAAATTTTTTTTCCTAATGATTCTCCACCCGTATTGCTTATTGTCATATAATTTTTTATTAATTTTACATATTCTTAACTGGAAAACCCTGAAATGTATAAGTCTTACTCAGAGGATCACAGTTTGATCGTACTTTAGAATCTCGTCACTGAAAAAACCGAGTTATAGAGATGGGTTGTATATTATGTTCTTTACTTGTGCTAAACATGATGCTTAGAGATTATAGCAGCTCATCATCCCCGTGATTTTCTAATTCTAAACTTACGTCATGCCTATTCATCAGTGCACATCAAAGGGAGCTGCTGGTCATACTACGGACTTGATTGACTGCAGAATTAACATTTGGTGGCCACTGGATAAGAAGTATGTTCCATTTATTAGAAACTTGTTTACTATTTGTTACGAGTCTTATGACATTTAGCATCTGAACTGGCATTTAAGTAAGTAAGTCGAAGCTAGAGTTTCGGGTTTGGATATCCATGTACATTTGGATTTGAATAACTTGAACGATACTTTGTTTTGAGTGCACTTTTAAGCTCTGCTGTGTTGAACTATCTCTATCTCCTTTCTTTCTTTGCTTTCAGTGAACTCACTCTCTGATTTCTTAGTTCTTTCTCTCTTTGTTATATGTATAATATATTTTTCACTCAATGGGCTGTGTTAGCCACACCCATATATCTTTGGGGTTGAGCCCTTGTTGGTTGAGGTAGTTAGAGTAAAAACACAGGAAGTACAAGAATCCCACCTTTTCTTTAGCCTAGCCCATGGGCCATCTCACTGTTTATGCATTGAATCACCTCAATTCTGTGGATTTAGGCTAAACAAAAGTTTCATATATGAACAACTTAATAAGGTACATGCAACTTCGGAAGCTCTGTTGACATGCTATCTGTCCTTAATGTCCGTCCTTTGGTTCCTTCACTCGTAAAACACTGCAGTCTTTTCAAAGCACCTCGAGCATACTTGCTGTAATTTCTTTGCATTCTGGTTACTAATGCTCCCCCTTTATTATATGTAACTATCCTTCTCTTTACTTCCTTTTCTTTTAGGAGTTTTTTTACCGTATTCCAAGCAACCTTATTGTCGTGCATATCCATCTTTAAATGCTCCTGGGAATACGGCCCTTTTTTGGTATATTTCTCACAAAATCATCATGTGTTGTCATTTCCTGGTAGCACCAGGTTCAGAAGTCTTGTATTTAATAGATGACGGCACATATTACTTTCTGGTTACCTTTATGGCCAGAGCTGTGATTAGAAATGTTCATGATAATAATCTGGTTGGACCTTCACGTCGACAGGTTTTATCAAGGTGTGGTGAAATCTTATGATCCTGACAAAAAGAAGCATGTGGTAAGCAGTCATCTTTTAAATGTCTAGATTTGTTGGTCATGTATTGCTTTGGGGGACATAATATAGTTTCTTCCACGGTCTCTCATGTGTTCCTGCATTATGAAGGTGCTCTATGATGATGGTGAAGTGGAAGTGCTACGTCTGGATAAGGAGCGCTGGGAAGTCATTGACAATGATCCTAGGCCTAAAAAGGTATGTTTTCTTTAGTGTGGAAAATGTTTTTATTGCTGCTTGTTCTGACGTGGTCAAGACTCTTTTCCTTTAGTAGAGGAGGATTCTGTCTAATCATTCTTTACTCCCTTGCAGAAGACCAATACGGTGAAGAGTCCTAAACAAACGTGAGTAGGCATATCTATTCATGTTTCCATATACATACTAGTAGATGTTATGGATAGGTGTCACAGCCTAAAAAACCAAAATATTTTTTTTTGTTTCTTCTTACTGAAAAATGTGCTTGTTGCAGATTAACAAACAAGACAAACAAGAAAAGTAAGGTATCAGAGGGATTGGGTGAAAAGGGATCTAACAAGAAGTAAGTACGATGATCTGATTTCTCCACCATAAGTAAAGCTCCCTCTATGTGTATTGAACTATAGATGTAATCGAATTGCAGATCGTCCAGTGCGAAGGGGAAAGGATCTCGGAAGAAGATCTCGAGACCCAGAAGGAAAGCTGTAACAAAAGGAAAAACAAGTAACTTTGACGAAGCAGAAAGCATATCTGATGTATCAAGTGCAGAACCAACAGTATCATCTGATTTAGACGAAGTTGTGTCTGGTAAGGGGCTTTGAAATGTACTAGGGTTTACTAACTCTTGGATATATAGATGTGCTCAGTGCTCAGCATCTTATTTCTGATACTAGGTGTAGACTACCTAGCTAAATGCTTGGCAATTGTAAGAGTGTTTCTCCTTAGAAAAACTCATTGAATTACTTGATTGTGTGAAGTAAAATCTCATTCAGCTAGTCGCGTCATTTTTCAACTTGCTCCTTTTTCTTCGTCTAGCAGGTGATCCTAAGGAGGGCGCAGTTGATGAGGCGGCTGCAAGTTTAGTAAGTGACGCAGAGGAGAAATCAGTTACTGCAGGAGGAGACAGAGCTGCTGCTGGGACTGATACAGAAGAATCTGGTAAAGAATCAAGCTCCAGTCCAGAAAGCAGGCATAGCAGAGACGAAGCAAATAGCCCCGAGGGTTCTCTTGGTATCGAGAAACCAAGGGGGTCACCTGAAGAGGAATGTAGTGAGCAGTCGAAAGATGATGACAGTGACGACACACCAGAAAAAACTGATCCTCGTGATGGCGGGGACGATGAAGATGCTGAGGATGAGCCTCTTGTATGTAGTCACGTTTTCATATTTGCTCAACATATTGAAACTTTTTGACTGCCCCCTGTGACTAATAGAAGAGTGTTTTTGCAGAGCGTATGGAAGCAAAGGGTAGGAAAATCTCACAAAAAATAGTCTAGTGGCCATTATCTCCTGTGGCAGTCCCGAAAGAGCATTGTGCTGAGATAGCTACTTGTGATGCTGATGCTGTCTGTTACAGAATTGAGCAGGAGGAATCGCTCTCTTTTTTTGGCATGTTAACAAGCATGTGGCCTTCCTGTGCTTGGCAGGAGCTGATGGTTGGTTGCAGATGTTGGGGGCGAAAGAATGATTAGAGTTGTGTTACGGGTCACCTGTACAGTTGTAGGCTGTTAGCTCAGTCTGTAATGTAGCATGTCCGGTAGCTAAGTGTGCAGGGGTAGGTAGTTTGTAGAAGATTCACCATTACTTGTACATGTGCTATATCATTCTCAAGAGTATTTTGTTCTCTGCTTTTGCCCATTGTGGATCTATGTAATTCTGTTATTATTAAGAAGCTGTATGTAGTAGTAGATTGACATATACTAGTAGTGTACTAGGAAGTTTAGGAAGGCGGGCTTCATATGGGTTGCTGCTGTTGTTTCTTATGCAGGACTGCAACTTATTCTTCATCTGCATTATTATTTCCTGTAAAGCCCACACTTGTGACTTGACTCAGACGAATCTTGTCTCTGTTAACTTGAAACTCAACTGTAGCGATTTTCAAAGTCACTTTCCGTTAACTCATCTTGGAAAATCTTGATCTTGTGGATTATGTATTTCAAAATTTGTCCGATTTTGACCCGAATGTTTGCATACTAATTAGTATAGTATAGTATAGTATTAGTATGAGAAAAAAGATAAGGAGTAGAGGGTAATACCGTGATAGTATAGCGCAAGAGAAGTGTGGGTTATAATTTAGGGCTGGCAAACCCGACCCGATTCGTTGACCCGATAAGACCCGAAATTGTGGTCAATAAAACCCGACCAGACCCGACCCGATGCCCTAACCGACACAACCCGATATGACCCGACCCGAAACCGACCCGACCTCCTGTTATCCGACAATGACCCGACTCATAATGCCAAAAATTGAACTGACGCCCATAAATGGCCATAAGTAAGTAAAACCGATTGTGACCCGACCCAATCCGACACAAAATTTCCTCGATAAAACCGACCCGAAGGTTCATTTGACCCGTTATGACTCGACTCGACCCGAAACCGACCCGACGACCCATTTGCCACCCCTAGGTTATATCTTTGAAATTGACGTGCAGTATAGTCATAGATACTACTCCATAGTTGTGTCGTTGATTAATGTCTTGCCATGTTATTAGCTTTATCAATACGGCTTTGAAAAAAAAAGGATAATAGATAAAGTAGTCGACCCACATAACAAGACATAGTAAGAGGAATTGGTGTTGGTGTGTTGGTCAAACCCCCAGAATTGACTGTGTCTGTGTTTGCAAGTCTAAAGTGTGCGTGCATTCCACAAAGACACAACCCTTTTGTCTCCCTGCCTTTGTCCTTTAGTCGACCATGTTTCAACTCAAGGTTGAGGTTGTTCAAGGCAGGAGATTGGTTGTCAGAGACTTCAAGTCCAGCGATCCTTATGTCGTCCTCACCCTCGCCGATCAGGTTTTGTACTTGTAACTTGTACTATTTTCCATTTGTCTATTTGTCTATTTGTATTCATTTTTTTATTATAATTTTAGGTTGCCAAGACCAAAGTGATAAAGAGCTGTTTGAATCCTGTTTGGAATGAGGAGCTCTCCTTCTCTCTACCCGATCCTCTCCCTATCCTCCAACTGGTATTCTTCTCTTTTCTTTTCTTATGATAATGAATGTCTAATGATAATGAATGAATGTTTGAAAGAAAGATTGAAACTTGTACAGGAAGTGTTTGACAAAGACATGTTCAAGGCAGATGATAAGATGGGAAGCGCTCATCTCAACATCCAACCACTTGTGTCAGCAGCAAGGCTTAACCAACTCCTCAAAGCCGCCTCCTCCTCCTCCTCATTAACAACACTAAGGAAGGTCATCCCTGATTCCGACAATTGTCTTGTCAGGGAGAGCTGCATCATTTCTGTCAATGACGGCCTTGTTGTTCAGGATGTCTGGTTAAGGCTGTGTCATGTTGAATCTGGTGAAATCCAACTCAAACTCAACTTGGAAACTCACACTTCTTAATTACTTCTTTACTCCACCAACAAACTCACACTTCTTAATTACTTCTACTACTATGACTATCTAAGAAGAGGAATGGAGGATGATGTGTGACATTTCAATGTATTATTGTTGTTCATAGCTGTGTGTAATTCTTAGGGATTGTTGTAATTTCGATTTGTAATTTAATTAGGAGTGTTAATCGTACTTATTTTCTAACAGAAACATGACCCTTTTTTATCTCTTACGGAGTATAAAATGGGGTAACATTATAAAACACTAAGTATTGAATGTCATTATCCAAATTTACAAATGTTGCCGATTAATTAAGATAGTACGAAATCAACCTTAAAAGAGAGGGTATGTACCTAATTTCCCCACTATTTTATTGCCAAGTGTGTTGCTAATTAATTTGTCATTTGAGATAAATAAAGAAAATATAGAAAAAGAAACGAGGAGGGTTTTGGTTGCGGTGAGGTGAGAATGAAGAGGAAATGGATAGAGAAAGGGGAATCGGAATCGGAAAGTAAAGAAAGGATAACGGAGTTGGGGAATGGAAGCCAAGTGATTTACAATCCGAGGCTGATTGCTTACAAAGAGGCATGGAATTGGTTTGAATATCTAAACAATAACATTCCATGGAGTCGTCCAACCATCCGGGTCTTCGGCCGCTCATGCCTCCAGGTCTGTCTTTCTTGTTCCTTCTTCTTCAAGATTCAATATTCATACAACTCCCTAGTAGTAAATGTTTTGTTTCATCTATGAATGGGCAGCCTCGGGACACATGCTATGTTGCCACTCAAGGTCTGCCCACCCTTGTTTACAGCGGATATCAGCCTCATGCCCACCACTGGAACGACTTTCCTCCCCTCCTTGATCTCCTTCGCATTGTAATTCTCTTCTCTTTTCTGTCTTTAATTAACTTAGCAAGTATTGTGTCATTGTGTCTCCATGATTGCTCATAAAGTCGGCAACTTTATTTGAATCTCGTCCATTAGTCTCTGCACAGATGGTGATCTAGGATTTTTGAAGCCAAAGCGAATTTGCTTTGAGTTGCTGCAATTTCATGGACATTTTGTTGTTGTTGTTGTTTGGTTGTCAAAAGCATGCTTATTTAGATTAGGAAGGTGGCTAATAATGCATAAATTTATTAAAGGTTGAGAATGCTATCCCTGGAAGTCGTTTCAACAGCTTGCTCCTCAACAGATACCAGGGTGGTAATGACTATGTTGCCTGGCATTCCGATGATGAATCTCTTTATGGTCCTACTCCCCAAATTGCTTCCCTTTCTTTTGGTTGTGACCGCGATTTTTTCCTCAAGAAAAAACCTTCTAAACACTCCCCAACAGGTATATCACTATATCTTCTCTGGTGGAGTACTGTAACCATTTTTTAGTGCTTTGCTACCAAATCATGATATGTCTTTTTTCATTGTTAGCTGTCACTAAACAAGTACTCACTCACTGTGTATGCCTATCTGCCTCTAGTGTCGCAAAAGAGTGCACAGGAAGAGCCTGCAAATAAACGGTCCAAGAAGAGCAGCAGCACTGAGCAGCATTCTTTCACATTAAGACATGGATCAATGCTGGTCATGAGAGGCTACACTCAGAGGGATTGGGTTCATTCTGTACCAAAGCGCGCTAAAGTGGATACTGCCAGGATAAACCTTACCTTTAGGCTTGTCCTCTGAGACTCATCTGTCTGTACAACACTACAACTGATGCCCCCTTTTTGCTCTCTTCCTGAATCTTGCTGTATGTATCTCGTAGCCTAAGGTAAGAAATATGAGATGCTGAGGCCTATCAATTTCTTGCCATAAGTCTGTACCTAGATCTGTCATGCCTTGGATCACTTGTTTCTAAATCTATTTGATGCATGCATGGATACAGGGTTACCTTTTGTATCGTGTTATATAGTTATCGTACTTTTTTGAGGCAAACAACCAAACAGGTCCATATTAATTGAAGGAGGTACTTTTTACAGTAAATGGTGTTTTTCGTGAGATTGAAGACACTCTCAAAGGTAAACTAGTTTGTTATAACTGTAAAATGTGAGGTCTGGTCGGACAATAAGAATATCTTATACGGAGTATGAAACTTTGTTAAACACAAATATGAAGCCGGCGTAATTCAAATTTTTTTTTTCCTTGGATAGGATAATTATACTGGATGTCCAGAAAACAAAAGCAGGATAAGAGAGTATTTAGCATTTTACAAAGTTTATCTTTGAAGCATTCAACGCATTTCTAGAGAGTAAAAACACTAATTTTAGGTTTCTTACAAATGCTCTGTTTAGCTAAATAAATCCTAAAATTAAATCCACCAATGCATCCTATATCCAAGGAATTTTTCTCTTTGGTTTGAAACCAAAAACAAAAATAAATAATTCTCTGCGTCAACGTACGCGTGCAAAAGCCTCCCTAATTTATGCTTGGCTCTAATATCATCATTTCGTAGAAATATCATCATCATCATCATCATCATCATCATCATATCTATGTGTATGCATTGCCATCCTTTACACAGCTTGAATGAAAGAATACGCTGGTGTGCCATTTATCGTCTGACGTTCATATCACACAATTCATTTCATTGCAATATCCTTGTCAGGTTTTTTTTTTTTTTTTTTTTTTTTTGTATACTTCTTATGCATATACATTTTCTTTCCTTCTAATCTCTGCGACTGTTTTTATTGTCTAATAGTATGAATATAATGCCACGACTTGTTTTTTCGGTTTAGAAGTGTAGATGTTTGTTTGAGTTTTGGTGGCTGGGTTTTGGGCCTTTTGGTTGCTCTCACATCTGAATACTGAGATGTCATATGATTTCCTTGGTAGAAGACATTGCTAAGGCGAAATAGATGAAATGTGAGGATAGTCTTATCCAATAACTGGCGTGCTTCTGTTTTGAACGGTGCAGCAGCGACAACAGATGATTGGTATCTGAAGTACGGACTGATTGGTCTGCACAGAAAATGCGTAAGATGGTGAATATGGTGAGAACCCGTGGAAATTCCACGGGTGGGTCTCCCAGGGCAGCTGAAGTCGGGGAGATTGACACCAAAGCTCCTTTCCAATCCGTGAGGGCTGCTGTTAGCCTTTTTGGTGAAGTATCATCCCCCAAGGCCAAGCCCCTTTTCACCAAGAAGTCCAAATCTCAGACTGAGGCACAGGGGGTACTTGACAAGGAGGCACAGTTTCATTTGGCCCTCAACGAGCTTAATAAGTTGAAGGAGCAATTGAGAGGTGCCGAATCTGCAAGAGCTGAGTCCCTTCCTGAGCTCGACAAGGCGAAAAGGACTCTGGAGGAACTCAGACAGAAACTCAAACTCGTTAATGAATCCAAACTGTGCATTGTAGAAGCTTCAGATGCTTTGAAATGCAAGGCCGAGAAGCTTGAACAGGTGGTGCTTGATTCTGAAAAGCAAGATGCTGAAACCAAAAGAGAGGAATACAAGGCTGCCATTGCTGAGCTTGATTTGGCAAAACAGGAACTCAGCAACATGCGCAGGGAGTTTGACGCAACTTCAGAAGCCAAACTCAGGGCTTTGAGAAAGTCACGGCAGGCAGAGCTCGCGTCAGATGCTCACCGAGAGAGAATCAAAGAGCTGTCAAAGCAGGTTGCTACCATGCAGGAGGCATTACAGAAGATTAAGGCTTCTTCCAACCAAGCGGTGGAGGAACATGAAAAGGTTTTAGCCGCAAAGGAAGAGAAGCTTCGATCTTGTAGAGTAGCCAAGGGGGAAATGGAACAGAAACTGCTTGCTCTCAAGGAAGAACACCAATCTTTGTTAGCTGATAATCTGGAGCTAAAGCTTACGGAAGTTGATTCTCAAATCGCAACTCTGCAAGAAGAGGTCAAAACTGCCCGGGCTACCTTCCTAGAGGCTCAGAAAGCTACAAGTTTTGAACTTGAAATAACCAAGGGGTCACTTAAGCAGGTTGAGGAGGAGAAAATATCACTTCAAAGTTCCATGGAGTCCCTCAAGCGTGAATTAGAACAAGTGGGCAAGGAACTATCTGAGCAGAAGCGTAAAGAGGAGGAATTAGAAGCTTTAGCCAGTAGAATCCGGGCTGAAATAGAGGATAGAAGGAATGAGCTGGAAGCGGGTCTTGTGAATAAAACAAGTGCAGCTAATGCCTCCGATGATATGATCTCATCACTGGAGCAGCTGACTATGGAAACTCGGAGAGCAAAGCGAGAGGCGAAAGAGATGATGAAGCTGAAAGAGGAGAAGATACGAGAAGCGGAGAGGACTCGGGAGATGACGAGGGAGATGGAGAGTAAGTTAGGTGGTGTGTTGAAAGAAGTGGAGGAAGCGAAAGCCTCAGAGGCAAGTGCTCAAAAGGAGATGTCACAAAAATCAACTAGTAGTGAAAGCAATGAGAATGGGAAGATAAAGTTGTGCAGCGAGGAGTATAACTCACTGATGGAGAAAGCAAATGAGTCGGAGAAGTTGGGTGACATAAAGGTAGCTGCAACAATGGCTCATGTAGAGGCCTTGGTAGCAAATCAGCAGGAGGCTGCTAAAAAGTATGAAGCGTATTCAAAAGCCATTGAAGAACTCAAGATGGCTGAAGAGGAGGCTTCCAAGGCTGCGGAGATGGCCGAGGCCGCAACTGTTGCTTTAGAAGCTGAGCTGCACCGAATAAATGAGCAAGAAGAGAGTGCTCAGATTATAGATCAGCCGTCTTAATTCACGAGCTAAGTTGGGTAGATTTTGTTCAACAATATTTATGCTTTGTTTTTAGTCACAGAGAAAGACACCATTATATAACAGAGTAGCAAAATAGCATATATAGGTGGATAATCTTTACTTTTACTTGTGCTCATACATATACATATACATTAAGAAAGAGGAATCGTTGATAAGCTTCTGGTAGGCTTGACCAAGAAAGTTTGTTTATTGTCAGCATGCATTAAATCGTTTATTCAATCGTATTTGTATACAGAAGTAGGTACTAATCATGAGATGAATGTGGTGAGTCGTTAGAGAATCCATTCTGATGTCCTAATTTGTGCAACTCGGATTCAATAGATTGAGCAATGTCAGCTTCTTCTGTGGGGTGGTCTACATGGAAAGATCCCTGTTTCAATGGCTCAAGACGTTCATCCATACGCGACTGCTGCTTGATGTAGGTATAGAGCTGTTGGTGAAATGGATGGTCCAGTGAATAGCAATTAACAGTCTGGTTTGAAGTTTCTTTTCTACAAAAATGGGGTAGGGAATCATAGTCCATCACCTGCATATATATATATATACAGCACAAGCTTGATTGATATAATTTGGGGCTTAGAAATTTGTAATTAAGCTTGGTGATTCTTGTTCATTACATACCTTCAACAACTCATCTGTTCCGCAGCCTGACAAAACCTGAACCTTTTTCCTCGTTCTCTCCTGTAAAAGAGGCTTCACAGCCTAGAAATACACACTTAATTTAATTTAAGTTGTCGTTCATTCTCTCCTGTTGTTGTACGATTAATAAAGAAGGCTATGGATTCAGGACAAACCTTCCAACAAGCTGAAAATACATATGGAGCATTCACAATGTAGTATGTATTCGTCTTCTCTGGATAGTTTAAGTCGTCAATGCTTGATATAATAGTCAATAGCTGCATGCATGCAATTTATATATATATTTGAATTATTAACCCATGATCCAAAGTCGTTGAAGTTGAAGATACATATATATGCAATTAAAGTACGTACCTTTATTTGGCTCAAGGCTGTCAGTTTCAGACCAGTCATATCTAGAATTTTAATGCAGGTTCCAATGTGGCGTCCAAATCTCTGGGTTGCCAAAGGCTACAAGGACAGGCAGAGCATTAATTAGTCATAACTCGATCATCAGATATAGTGTTATATATACTACGACTACTCACCAAGATGATACGATCTCGATATTCATTTAGTTGGATATGAGATTGGACATAGTAATGGACCTAGATAAAAGAAACAAGGAATGAGTCAATTAATTACTAGTATATGGTAAGAAATTAGAGAATGAGCAAAATAAAAGAGGTAAAGATGAGTCGTGTTACAGAAGCTTTGTCAAAAGTGCTGAGGCCGACACCAATAGCAAATACTGGAAGGCCCTGTAATAATAATTAAGAATTATTATTAATACAGTCATGTATGAGGGTATGTAAGTTGTATGTAGATAGGAAGGGAAGTGAGGAAGAAAGTATATATGGAGATATTTGACACCTGATCTGAATATCCAGACAATCCAATTAGCTGAGACTCTCGCACTGCTCTATATAATTCAACAGGAACAATAACTTTCTGTAGGTTACATACGTTGATTAATTAATCAAGTATATTATTCATCATGAGTTAGTAGTAATTAAAGTGTAAATAAATATTGAATTTGCTTACAGAGAGTATATTGTCAATTTGATTGTTCAACCTCCAGTTGAGGCAGTCCAGCAACTGCATACATATATATATATATATTATTCATCATTATGTACTCCGTATGTGTTTAATTAATTAGTGTATGTATCAAAGTAATTAATTAATGATTAGTACCATAGTATGGGCTTTGTCGAGGTTCCAATCCCTGGCTTTGAGAAAACGACCCAAAGCATCATCCGGGCAGCCTTGGTGAACATTCTGATAAATGATGATCCAGAATATATTCAATTAATAAAAAATAAAACAAAGGTAAAATGAAAACGTGGAAAAAGCCGCATAATTAATAAATACGTAGGTAGTCCATAAGCAGACGAATGATGTGGTGTTATGTGATGTATTAAAATGAAATGATACATACAATTTTGGCAGCTTCTACCCTTTCACACTCATTCCACATCACTATAACGTGTACATACAATACAGGGGCCATTTTGTGGAAACAATTAAAGACGACTTGGGATTACTAATTACCATGAAAGGATGACAAATGAATGGGAAAGACAAGATTAATAGTAATTAGTAATTAGTAATTAGTAATAGAAGTACGTACCTTGAAGGTGTCGTTTAAAGCAGCAGGGTCTTGAGCTTGGAGGATCAAGGAGTTGAACTCTGAAATAGCGTCTTCTGTACAAATCATCTTCAAGGAGTTGAACTCTGAAACAGCGTCTTCTGAATATATATAAACAGATATTCAAGGTTGCCGGCCGTCGATGGTAATTTCGTCAACCGGAAAGTCCGAGGAAGAGAATTGGAAGTGGAGGCTTAGCTTCCTTCCTTGATCATTCCATTTTTTTTTTTTTTGACTCTGCCCGTCTGCCTTTTGTTTTTCTGTAGACTCTAGAGACTAGCTAGAGCGCCAATAAGAGAGATTAAGATAATGAATAAGCTAACAGCAGCCTTATATACTCCGTACTCATCTATATGTAGACAATAATCCATGTCAAATTGTCAACTTTAAATGATAAGTAAAGATATGGGCTTTTCAATGTTAACGCACACTAGTTTAGTTTCAACCGGTGACACAAGACTTATGGACTTAAAAGGCCCAAACTGAGTAATTAACCCCGGGGATACCGTATAATTCTTCCCAACCCAATAAAATGGAAACCCTCTTAAGCTAATACACCCTTATAAATCTTTATTTGATATTGTGCTGGTTTGAGTCTATTATAGACATAATATCGATCATAAGCAACCAAATCTCGGATGTTCGACAAACAAATTTCCATAAAGTGGTTCCTTGGGGTGTTACAGACTCCCACTCTTAAAGAACGTAACATCCTTGTCGTGTCTAAGCCAATGCAAACCAATGGGC
Organism: Spergularia bocconei; assembly: GCA_963457585.1. Taxonomy (NCBI): domain Eukaryota; kingdom Viridiplantae; phylum Streptophyta; class Magnoliopsida; order Caryophyllales; family Caryophyllaceae; genus Spergularia; species Spergularia bocconei. The sequence goes on from OY734953.1 coordinate 23,964,528, forward strand.
CGGCACTAGCGGCTGGTTTGAGCTTTGCCCAAGCACAAAGCACACCGTCACTCTGATACAATTTTAATAGCCCAACCTACAATACGTCATAACACAACCCATTAACAAAAAAGTAGGAGAGAGCAAAGACTCGGACCGGACCAAGTTTAACTCGGTCCGGCCCTCGGTCCATGTTTTTTAAGAGAGAAGAAAATCCAAAGTATACAAGCTAGACTTTGTGTAGTGATTATTAATATTTGGCGTTGACAATTTCCATGCCCGAGCTTCCGTGATTCTTTCTCGTATTCGCATATTCCTTCTTGAACTCGACATGCAAATTATTTAGTAAAGCAACTACATACATTTTTCTAACACCTAATAAAATGTCTCACCTCTCATCCCACATGACCAACAAAACGTTGAATGTCTCTTTTAGTTTCAATTCCGGTGACACAATCCACTCCATGATCAGCTATATATTCCCCTCGGTCCGGTCCATGAACTATCTAGCTAGGGAAAATTGATTTTAACACCCTATTGAATTGCTTCGGATAATAATGTTAAGACGGTTCAATAATAGGACGTGCGTGGCGAGATTTCACCTAAGGGATTAGACTCGGTAAATAAAACTAATACTGTACATAAATTTTGGACGTAGAGCCGCAAAGGTAGGCAGGGGAATGGATGACTAGTAAGATAAAGTGGCATGAGAAAGGGTTAGGTTGTCTCATTCTAATGAAGGCCAAGGCTGACATATACGGAGTACTCCATATATATAAATAAAAGGACATACTGTATACATTGTACATACAGGGTCCATTAATAATCAAAATTGTGCACACATATATACAAACTTGATTGATACTCCATATCATTAAGTCAAGGTTGAAGAAGAATGATGAGATTATATCATTAATTCAGCAGAAAAGTAAGGCTCATCGCTTTAGTTGTTGGTGAAGAGATCCTATCTTTTTTGTTATTCATTTTTTCATTACAAATCAAATGTCAAATCCCTCGATAATTAGTAGCAGCAAGTCAGAAGGCCAAAGAGGTGCAAATTTGGATACTGCTACTGATGATGTTATTAGCATCAGTAGTAATAATGGCAGCAACAACAACAACACGATGACAAGTAATAGATTATCTGCAAGTCATTATGGAGGTGGTGGTACTGGAGAGATCATAGAGATTATGGAAGAAGAAGATGAAGATAATATGATCACATCATCATCATCATATTCACATCATAAAAATAATAATAGTAACCGTGGAGGTGGAGGGGGTATCAGTACGAGTTTGTTTTCGATTGATATCAACAATAATAACAATATTGTGAGATGGACATCATCGGATGGTGGTAATAACAGCAAGAATGTTGTGTATGTTTGCGTTGGGAAGAGCGAGTCAAGCTCGTCTGCTCTTCTGTGGGCTCTGAATCATGCTCTTATTCCTGGAACCACTCTTGTTTACCTTGTTCATGTCTTCTCTGTGGACAGATTCATCCCCAGTCCACGTAAGTAGCTTGTGTTTTACTCATCAACTACTAGCTAGCTAGTAATTCTATCGGATGTTAGTTTTACTGTTGATGGATGAATAATAATAATGTTACAGTGGGAGGAGGAAGGGTGGCAAAGAGTCAAGTGAGCCGAGAGCTGGTTGAGTCTCACGAGGCACAGGAAAGAAGCAAGAGAAGGGAACTTGTTACAAAGTACGTGGACAAGTGCAATTCTCATCAGGTATATATAATGTAGTAATTATGAATTATGATGATAATTATGATGATTAGTCATTGATTAATTAATCAGCAAGAAAAACATGAAAACACAGGTACAGGTCGAGACGATTTTGATCGAGCATGATTCAGTTGGCAATGCCATTGTGGAGCTCATTTCTGTTCTTAACATTACAAACATCATTCTAGGAATTTCCACATCCAATCTCAGGTACGTACTAGTATAATAATTAGATAGAATATTAGCATCATACACTATATATTCCTGATGATTCCCTGACAAAATGAAGAAATTTATAGGAAAATGAAGAGTGGAAAATGGAATGGGAGCATAGTATCAGATCAGGTACGACAAAGCGCGCAGTCAGGATGTGAGGTTAAGATCATATGTCAAGGCAAAGACATTACAACCACTTCAGACCTTGCCGTTAAATCTACTCCATCTCCGACCACCACTGCTGCTGGTGCTGCAGACAACTCCTTCTCTTGTTGTTTCAGACCATCTGCCAGCGACGACTAACTTCTTCAACTCCTTCATATACACAGCAAGCGGGGATAGCTCAGTTGGGAGAGCGTCAGACTGAAGATCTGAAGGTCGCGTGTTCGATCCACGCTCACCGCATTTTTGCTTGCTGTTTGAATTGACAAGATGATTGAAAGTAGTACACAAGATGCATGCCTTTGATTGCCTCCCTTTTTATATGATTTATAATTATACTTTGTGTCTGAAATTACTTCTCTTCCAGTTTGCGGAATTTCCCCATTTCCTTGTTCACTTTGTTATGCATCCACTATAAACAACCCCCTTTATTTGCAAGCTCTAGTGAGACGGTCTCACACAAAATTTCATGTTTTTGCCTTGGCGCGTATGTCAAAGGGAGAGCACACGTTACTATCCATCTTTACAATTTACATACTTCACATCTACTGCAGGCCTTGATACAATGGAAAGTTACATTCATCCATTCAGGTCAATTCGACATGACAGACAAATACACACTTTTTCAAGTTTTCATCATTCCTGGAGTCCACATCCTCCCAAAATTGCTCCCAAATTTTCTACTCCACCATAAACAATATAGTTTTCCTCAACATTCAAATAGTTTTCCTACTGAACAGAACAAAGTACAAAGGTAAAAATACAAGACAATATAAAAATGAACTAAAGATAAAGATGGGAACCTTAGAAGAAATCAAATTCTAGGTAATTGTCCGATCCCTTGTTATCTACAGCAACAGCAGCCTTTCCACTCGTACTAGGAGGAGCTGGTGTCTTTTCAATCACTACAGGACTGGGTATCTCAGGTGGTGTAGCACATCGTATAAGTGCCCAGTTTACACCTTCAAAGAACGGGTGTTGCTTTATCTCCGTTGCCCCTCGTTTATATGCCAATCTCTGCTGTGGTTCTTTCACTAGCAACCCCTTCATCAGATCTCTAGCAGCAAAACTCACTCCAGGGGCTTCCGGAAACCGCAGAGGTTGTCCTACAACATTGAACAGAGTGGCACGGTTCCCTGATCCTTTAAAAGGAGTTCTTCCAAATAAAAGCTCATACAGAAATATCCCAAACGTCCACCAATCTACTGAACTTCCATGACCTTCACCTTTGATTATCTCAGGTGCCAGGTACTCGTGTGTCCCAACAAAAGACATTGACCTGGCATTCGTTGGTTCAGCAATTAGCTCTGGGAGTGGCCTTACTTGGTTCCCCATTTCATTCTTAGCTTTTTTCTCTTTTTTGGACCGACTAGAAAAGAAACGCGGTGAGAAGCATGTCATCGGAGCAACACATGATGGCTGAATGCAGGAGGGTTCGATACAAGCAGGCTGCGCACAGTAAACCGAGTCTTTCCGCAATGGCTCTGCCTCATTGGAAGATGACTTTGATAGTGTTGGACTAAAAGAACAGCGAAGTGACAGATCAAAGTCTGATAGCATGATGTGGCCATCATCTCTCACCAGAACGTTCTCTGGCTTAAGGTCACGATAGACAATCCCAAGCATGTGAAGGTACTCCATCGCCAGGAGGACTTCTGCTACATAAAATCTACACATAATCAATAGCAACAAAAGAGAAGTAAGCTTTATTACCCCACGGTCCAGTAAAAACTCTCAAAAACTTGGCACTCATCATAGAACACAAGGGACCTTTGTCAGAGACTAACACTAACCGCATCTTACAGTGAAGAAACAGAGGTTTTCATGTTTTCGATATGGCTTGTAACTGTGATTGATCAATTAACACCATCCTTATTGATGCTCACCTCACGAAAAACATATACTACTCAGGTCCGAAATACTAGAATGCCTGCCACAAGCTACTTTTGGGAAAGTCCTTTTCCATCTCTTGCCAAGCAGTACAAAAACAGTATCATTTACAAGTGAACTAATTACAAACAAAAGATCTTCAAAAAAAAAAAAAATTACAAACAAAAGGGAAGACATAAGCATGTGCTTGGCTAAATTTTGGCCATTTTTAATAACAAGGGACACAAAAACATCCAGATATCATTGTGATAGATAGATTGGCTCAAATATTGTAAAACGGTAACTCCCCACATATAAGAAGATGGTGATTTGGTATATATGTAATTCCCCTCAAGAAAAAAAAAATCCCCATTTAGCTTCAAGAAACTGAGAACCACGTTTGGAAAGGAACTACACAAGTGCTAAGGTGATTGAAACCCCTTTTTGTTGCCAAAAATGATGGCTACATTGTGGACAACTCTCTCCAGAACTTAAGACTAAAAGCAGCAGCCCAAACAGCGGTGGATTCCTACACCAGGGACACGACTCTTACTTTAAAGCAAGGAGAAGGTTCAATGAAAACTTAAAAAACATGATCATGCTTATGAAATCCAACTTGCCAGAGAACAAAGAACTTTAGATCCAGCACTCAAACACTAAACATACAGACCAGCAAATAATAAACAATAAAAAAAGTAATGGGATTAGAAAGGAGGAATGAACCTACTTGACTGCTTGCTCGGAAAAATATTTCCCTGGCTGCCTTTGCCTAAGAGTGTGTAAGTCTCCACCAGGGCAGAATTCCATGACCAAGCAGGAGAACTTATCAGTCTCAAAGTGAGTATACAAAGTAGGAAGGAAAGGATGGTCGAGAGATTGTAGAATCTCCCTTTCAGTCTGAGCGCGAAGTAGCTTCTTTCGACTAGCCAAAGAGGCTTTATCCATGACCTTCATTGCAAAGTAACACTTTGTTCCACTCAACTCAGCAAGGTAGACACTCCCAATGTCCCCACAACCCAAGCGTTTGAGCAACCTGAACTGGCTTAAACCGAGGACACCATCCTTGGAGCGTACCGCCCGAATAGCTTCCCAACGGACATCATTTCCCTTGTGGGGCTTGCTAACAGTACTGCTGAAGCTGCTGCAACTGCTCTCATCACTGACATCAGTGCTAGTGCTTGCCCTACACAAGCTAGTTTTGCTGCTTTCGGCAAGATCAAGGCGGCCGCTGGTCTTAGCACTTCCACTGGTCTTCGCGGAGACAGAACTGTGTTTGACTGAAGTTTTCTTGTCCTGATCAGTAGAGACATCCTCGGAATGGATGGGAGTTTCGATAGCGGAAGATGAGGATGAAGTGAAAGGCAAGGGTGCATTTGGAGCGGGTTTAGTAATAGGTTTGTCGGAAAGGTAAAGGGATTGGGCGAACTGGTCGGGGAAGGCAAGTTTAGATTTGGATGGGAGAGGATTATGATTGGAAGCCATAGGAAGAGATGGGGGAGTGAAGGAGGTCCAAGAGACACTTAATCTACAAGTCTCACCAGCATATCCATCGTGGAAGGAAGGATGATGTTGCAGTTGGCCTGCAAATGAAAAGGGTCAATTGATTTAATTAACAAAAGCAATGCAAAGATGGGATCTTTTTTATAGGTATCAATCAAACATCAGGATTAATTGATTAATGAACAAAAGCAATGCAAAGATGGGATCTTTCTGTTGGTAGTAGAAGCAGCAGCTTCACACACAAGCATTTCACACCAGGGTGGTGGTGGGAACTGAATTTTAATGAAACAAAAAAAGCAGGCAGGCATGAAGGAGTGAACTAAGCAGCAAAGCATCCCAGACAAACAAACCCAGAAAGCGGAACATAAAATTAAAGAAGAAGAAAAGAGAAAGGGATCTAGGTCACAGAAAAGCGTCGGAATAAAAGTTAGAACAACAAATCTTATTATAAACCCAGAAAATGATATAAATAAGAGAGTGTGAGATTGCCCAGAAAAAAAGGAACCTGGTCACTGATTATGATTGTTTGATTGATTGATTGATTGAACCATCATCATCATAATCAGCAGCAGCAGCAGCAGATTGAATGAGTGAGTGAAGGAATCTGTTTGAATCAAGTTCTGTGTGACACAGACTCCCACACAAACTTCCCTTCCCTTGTTGCAGTCTCAGTCTCACTGTCTGTCTGCGTCTGATGAGAGAGAAAGAGAAGGAGAGTCAAGTATCCTAAATTATTTGCTACTCCGGGGTCGGTGGTACCTTGATCAAGTCACCGAGAACGACCATTGCTACTCCACTTACGCTTTGTTCTCATCGACATGTAAAAAAGTGAATTTGGATTATATCAAAGTCATTTAAATTAGAGTGCTAAAAGTCTTTCGCTTCGCTTTGATCATGGACTACAAACTTTTAGTTGATTTTGCGATTTAGTCACAACGCAAGACATACAATCGAGATACATTAATCTCAAACTTTGATCCAAATCAACTTTTTGGGTTAAATATGATATTTGGGGACATAAACTAATAAATCAAACTTATTGACAAACAAAATCTTTCAAGTTTCAACATTAGAACTCCATGTAACGACGGATGAAACTTTTGTGAACATGGTGAATATTCATTTCAACGTACATTTGTCACTTTGTGCATTCTCTGCCAACAGCTCATCACGAGCAAGGCTGGCAAACGAATGTAGTTGTTCGCTGCCCTCCTAGACTCCCTACACTATTATATCTTTTTTTCTCTCGATAGATTCTAGCTCCGTCTCAGAATTGAGAGCAGGCGGATGCTCCCAGAACAGACCAAAGAAAGAAGAACTCATCTTCTTTCTTTTATCAGAATGCCTTACATGGTGAACATTGACCGAAATGAAACGACGGATTTTCCCAAAAAGTGGTTCGAGACCAAAAACGGGTCAAACTTTTGTGAAAGCCCTAGGGATTATATTATGAGTTTTATACAAATATGGAGTATTAGAGAGATCAATGATAATGTCCATAAAAGCAACAACAACAACAAAAAAAAAAAAAGTACGTGACCTTCCCTTAGTGATGTGTGCCTAAGGTGCAAAGAACTTCCTAAATAGAGGTATCAACCCTCATTTTCATCAAGGTCACTTAAAGGGTGCGGGTAAAATTTTGTACACAATTATCTATTTTAAAAAAAAAAAGCTCAAAATTGGAGTATATTATCCACGGTTCTTCGCCTAAGATGCCCCAGAAAAAGGAAAGCTCATTTTTTTTTTGTTTTTTTTTGAAATGGGAGCTAAATTATTAGAGCTGAAAACCCATGGTCAAATCATTTGTGAGGTGGTATCAAAATAGAATCTAAAAATGGGAGTACATTGTGTGTTTTTGCCTAGATCACAACGTAACATTTTCCAATTACCATCCTTGTTTACAATTTACACCAGCAGCAGTACTATTCGAGGACGAAAATATACTGTACTCGGTAACAAGGCAATACACACTTTTCATCATTCCTCAATTCCAACTTTCAGGAGACCACCTACTCCCCAAATTTCTCCCAAATTATGCACTCCCACCACAAACATTACTTGAAATGTTCCTGAATAGTCAAACAGCTTTCATACTAAGCATAAAAATTAACAAGTTAACAACAATAGAACCGTAAAAATGAGAAGTTTAGAAGAAATCGAATTCCAGGTAATTGTCTGAACCCTTATTATCTACAGCAACAGCAGCCTTTCCGCTTGAGGTAGGGGGAGCTGGTGTCTTTTCAATCACTACAGGCTTGGGTATTTCAGGCGGTGTAGCACATCGTATTAGCGCCCAGTTTACACCTTCAAAGAATGGGTGTTGCTTTATCTCTGTTGCCCCTCGTTTATACGCCAATCTGTGCTGTGGTTCTTTCACTAGCAATCCCCTCATCAGATCTCTAGCAGCAAAACTCACTACCGGGGCTTCTGGGAACCGCAGAGGTTGTCCTACAACATTGAACAGAGTCGCACGGTTCCCTGATCCTTTAAAGGGAGTTCTTCCAAATAAAAGCTCATACAGAAATATCCCAAACGTCCACCAATCTACTGCACTTCCATGACCTTCACCTTTGATTATCTCAGGTGCCAGGTACTCATGTGTCCCTACAAAAGAGGTTGACCTGGCATTCGTGGGTTCAGCAATTAGTTCTGGGAGCGGCCTTACTTGGTTCCCTATTTCATTCTTGGCCTTTTTCTCTTTCTTGGACCGACTAGAAAAGAAACGCGGTGAGAAGCATGTCACAGGAGCAACACATGATGGTTGGATGCAGGAAGGCTCGATACAGGCAGGCTGCGCACAGTAAGCTGAATCTTTCCGTAATGGCTCTGCGTCATTGGATGATGAGTTTGATAGTGTTGGACTAAAAGAACAACGAAGTGACAGATCAAAGTCTGATAGCATGATGTGGCCATCATCTCTCACCAGAACGTTCTCTGGCTTAAGGTCACGATAGACAATCCCAAGCATGTGAAGGTACTCCATTGCCAGGAGGACTTCCGCTACATAAAATCTAAACATAAACAATAGCAACAAAAGACAAGTAAAGCTTTAATTTATTACCCCAAGCCAAAGGTCCAGTAAAAACTCTCAAAGAAACAAAGGACTTGATGTAACTGAGAAACATATACTGTGTACTATCTAGAATGCCCAATCCCATTCCAACCTCTTGGCAACAAATACAAAAAAACTAGAAATGGGATTGAAAGGCAAATTCATGTCGAAATCAAAATCAGGCTTAACAAAACAAAATTGCCAGAGCACAAACAACTTGAGAGTTCAGATCCAGCATTCAAATTTCAAACAATGATAGGAGTAATATGGTGAGATTAGAAAGGAGGAAAGAAACCTACTTGACTGCTTGCTCGGAAAAATATTTTCCAGGCTGCCTCTGCCTAAGAGTGTGTAAGTCTCCACCAGGGCAGAATTCCATGACCAAGCACGAGAACTTATCAGTCTCAAAGTGAGTATACAAAGTAGGAAGGAAAGGGTGGTCGAGAGACTGTAGGATGTCCCGTTCAGTCTGAGCTCGAAGTAGCTTCTTACGACTGGCCAAAGAGGCTTTATCCATGACCTTCATTGCAAAGTAAGACTTAGTTCCACTCAACTCAGCAAGGTAGACACTCCCAATGTCCCCACAACCCAAGCGTTTGAGCAACCTGAAGTGGGTTAAACCGAGGACACCATCCTTGGTGCGTACCACCCGAATAGCTTCCCAACGGACATCATTACCCTTGTGGGGCTTGCTAACAGTACTGCTGAAGCTACTGCAGCTGCTGTCCTCACTAACATCAGTGCTACTGCTTCCTCTACACATACTATTTTTGGTGCTTTCAGCAAAGTCAAGGCGGCCGCTGGTCTTGGCACTTCCACTGGTCTTACCAAGACTGCAGCTTCCATCACTTAGTTTATTAGTTAACTTGTCCAGCTCAGTAGTGACATCACAAGGCAATGATGCATTGGATTTGGAGGCCATTGGAAAGACAGATCAAAGGGGTTGGCAGCCACAATCCATCGCTCTAGGATGATGAATTGATGATGATGATATGTAAATTAAATACAAAAACAATGGACCATTTTCACATCTATCCTAAAAACAAAGATAAAAGAAGACATATATAAAAAGAAGAGATCTATATTAGAGAAAGCGTCAAATTGAATCAAAGAATGAGATCATTCGTTAGTGAGATTGCCCAGGAAAAAAAAGAGGAACCTGGTGTGATTGAATACTCAAGTAGCGATCGGGGAAGAACTTGACTTGATTGATTGATTGATTGTTAGAGAAAGAGTGAAGATGACTCCCACACACACACACACACTGTCGTCGTCTGTCTCACACACACTGATGATGAGAGAGAGAGAGAAAGCAAGAAAGAAATGACAGAGATGAGAGTCAAAGTTTAAAGAGTACCAGTCTACTCTTCCATCCTAACTCCAATGATTTCATTTTTCTATTTCCACCCCTTTTTTTAATCTTCCCTCTGCCCTTTATCTCCACTTGTGTCCTTTCCTATATTACCCTTGGTCGGCACTCAACTTCATTCCGTGGAGGTCTCCCAACTCAACAAAATTTTCAACGACTGCTAATACCATTTAAAAATCTTTAATTGTATACTTTACCATGTTTATTCGACTAACCAAGTTGAATTGCTCACAAATATAAACAAGTGGATTAGCGAAACAAGATACTCTAGTGATCTGAAAGGCAGAAGAGATTCGAAAAATGAAATTCAATTGAAGAGAAAACGTCAACTCTGGTGATAGAGGGCACACCACACATGGGTGTAATAACCGAGGAGGTTGCAAGAGGCTAAGAGCACGAGGAATTGAGGATTGAGGAGAGCGACTTGTAAGTTGTGGACTTTCTTTGCAAGCAAAATACGGACCATCACTCACAAATCCAACTCAACTGATTAAACTTTATAATAATAGTACAATACTTGTAATATATACGACGAGTAACTAATAGTAGTTGACAAGGAGAACAAGTACTAGTATTCTCCACATCACTCCATGTCACATTCATGATTCACAAATCCACAATTGAAAATGCTATAAACAAAACAGCAGATGCTTGTACAAGAAGCAATCACACAAGTCCAAACCAGACGACCATCTTATGATTTATGAGACAAACCAACCCAGAAGAATGGAAATTGTTACTAAAATGTAACCAGAATACCATCCATCTCCACCTGACCTTGGTGCTGCTGCTGATCCATGAGTGGAGGAATGACCTCCTCTCCCCGCTACAAAGCAGCAACCACCACGGGATCCCCCTCGTCCTCCTCCAACACCACCACCTTTTCCGTCCACCACCACAGCTAATACCAATATGCTTACCAGCAATACGAACTTATGCACACCCGCCCTCTTCATCCTCACCCTCACCCTCACTCTCATCATTCCTTATCTCCTAGACAAAATATTTGGAAATTTATATCTACCATCACCAGAGAACCACGTCCTTAATTACTCGAGGTGACACCCTAGTTTATTATGTTTCTTTGAAGAAAAAGAAGAAGATTAAATTAAGGCTTTTTGGAAATGTTCAAGTTTGTATTTCGACTTTCAAGCAACTCTGACATTTTCCTTTGCCAGCATTCTTTTTGTACTACCTTTCGTGTATTTCTAGTTAGTCTAGAAATTGTCTCTTTGACCATCTTTCTGATATATCTTATTTCATGTTCCTGCTTCTACCTCACACCTAGCTACATATTCCTAATTGATGTACTAATCTGAAACTTACATACTCCCTCCAATGGAAATGGTAAATAATTCACTGAAACGGAGTTCATACGTGATACATCTGACAAGTAACGAGGTAAAATAAAGGAAAACAAATACTTAATTAAACTGCTTGCAGCAATGCAACATGACAGAGGAAAACAGCAAAAAGACAACCACGATTGACAAGACAGGTTGGTGGTATAATAAAAATAGTGATGAGGACAGCATGCATCAAGGCCTGCTTTTCTCATTCTTTAATAACATTCAATCAAGTTATGTTTAGAATAGTAGAGCACAATAACAGTAACAGTTACTATACGGCTTATAGGTATGAGATGAATGATGTGTTTCAATGAATCATGCCACATACTCTCTCTTTTTTTGATGCTCCAATAACAGATGAATGGAGAAAAATGACTATGGTCCCAAAAGATGTAACAAGTCGGAGAGTTTGTGTGTGTAATAATCTGGATGGATGCTGTTTCCTGGATCCTGCAGCATAGCCTGTGTTGTTACACCTGCAACCATCCACAATGAGTGACTTAGTGAAAACAGATTCCCATCATCCCAATATGAAGTTGTTGTTAGGTGTTTTGAGTTAATTATACCTGAGAGAACAAGAAGTGTTTTGCAGGCAGCAGCTTGTCCAAATAAAATATCAGTATCCAATCTGTCGCCAACCATGCACATTCTAGAGGTATCGATATTGAATCTGAAAGGTGCATATCCATATGGATGATCAGGAACATACAAGAGGTTACTTGATTGAATAATAAGTGAGTGAAAAAAGTGCATACTTGTTGAGTAAAAAGTCCATTAGAAAAGTGGAGGGCTTGCCAACAACAATAGGTTGTTTCTGAGTGGAGCCGCAGACAGCAGCAACCATACATCCAGCACCAGGCCACTCTTGTAAGGAGGTCATATTTCCAGTGGCATCACGGTTGGTAGCAATAAAAAGGCATCCCGGATTTTGACGAATGCAAAGTGTTGCATACTGGAGCTTGTGGAGATTAATATACTGGTCCAGCCCAACCACCACAGCTCCAACCTGTAATGTAATGTCATGTTTGAATTGAATAATGAATAATAATAATGGTTAGAACTTAGAATAGTGGTGTTGAAGGAAGGGAATCAGGAGAGATTACATTGGAATCGTGCTCAAAGAAGCGGTTTTCTTTGAGTTCCACAGTCTTGTGGGCATCCTCCTGGCAATAATAAATTGTTTGAGAACACAAATTACACAAACCAAATAGATAGATAATAGATAATAGAAAGGATCATACGGGTCCGCCGATGGCAGTGAAACCAGCAAGGTGGAGCTCCTCGATTATACCTTCCCCGCCAATCACATAAACCTTCTTATCAACCGGGTATTCTACCGACTTCAAGTACATTGCCGCTGCGAATGATGAAGAGAACATCTCTTCCTGCTTTCATTTTACCAAAACAACATTCACTCTTTTCACGATTTATTGATTGATTTATATATATAGAAAAAAAAGAAGAAGAATCATGCCTGGGAGACTGGAATTCCTAAAGAATGGAACTTGGCGGCAAACTGCTTCCGTGATTTAGTAGAATTGTTGGTGACGAACACCAGCGTCTTTGACTTTGAACGGAGCATCTGAAGCGTCTCCGCAACGCCGTCGATGAGCTGGTCTCCCTTCCATATCACGCCGTCGCAGTCAAACAGAAACGCCTCCACGCCGTCCACCAGGGATGCCGCGCTCTCTGAGCAAAGCACCTCGCCACTTATCATCATCCCTTTCCCTTTCCCTTTCCCTTTCCCTTCCCCTTTCCCTTCCAGTCAGTAATCAGTAATCAGTAATGAGTCAGAATCTTTCTCAGTATAATAGTACTAATTATGAAATGCCTTAAATGCCCTCATCTTATATAAATAAGGGGGTTGACTTATTAGTTAGAGGAGGCAGTCAGGCAGTTAAGTGAATCATCAGTGATTGCGATGGAAGGAGATGGAGTTGGGCAGAGATTTGAGAAAGTATACGAGCAACTGAAACAGGAGTTACTTGAAGATCCGGCCTTTGAGTATGACCCGGTCTCACGCCGCTGGATCCAACAGGTTTCTTTCTTTCTTTCAATTCAATTCAATTCAAATATTCAATTGAATTGAATTGATTTAGTTTTGTTGAAATTGTTGTAACATGTACACCAATCATAGATGCTGGATTATAATGTCCCTGGAGGTATTTGCCCCTTTTGTTTTCTCCAGTAAAAATGAATTGAAAATGGACTACTCCTCCGTATTCGTAATAATTAAATCATGTGGTTAGGGAAGCTGAATAGAGGAGTGTCAGTGGTTGAGACATACAGAATGCTGAAACAAACAAACCAACTCAGTGATGACCAACAACTCTTTCTGGCTTGTGTTCTTGGCTGGTGCATTCAATGGCTCGTTGCCTGTGTTCTCGTTTTGGATGATATCCTTGATGATTCCCAAACCCGCCGTGGCCGAACTTGTTGGTATAAATTGCCCAACGTCGGCATCATTGCTGTCAATGATGCTATTCTTCTTTGGAATCATATCAACAGGATTCTCAGGAATCACTTCAGAAACCACCCTTATTACGTTCATCTCCTTGACTTGTTCAACCAGGTTCATCCCTTTCTACTCCTTTCCCGATTCCTCTTTCGCCTTTTTTTTTTTTTTTATTAATCCATTTTCCCTTCTTTTCCTTCTTTCAAACAGGTTGAATTCCAGACAGCTTCCGGAGAGATGATTGATTTGATAACCGCAATAGAGGGGGACAAGGATTTGTCCAAATTTACCTTAGACCTGTAAGTTCTCTCTTTTTTTTTTCTTTCTCAACTATAAGTATGTCAGATGTGTGTGTGGTCTCCCTTTATATGGGCAGAAAAAAAAAAAAAAACTTGATCCGTTTTTTACAAGTCGGACATTCGGTTAGTGCAATACAGGCATTGACATTATCAACTGTATCCTTTCTTCACTTAGGTCAACAATATCAAGTGAATCTGACCTAATTCACCCTTTTGAGTTTCGATAGACACGTTCTAGTGAGTATTATCTTACTGACAAAGCTCAAGTGTTACTCTCTTTTTTATAATGTAACCTCCATTCTCTTAAAATACTTAGCTTTTACTATAGGTAAGTGTTCTCTTTTCCCTCTTTTTCTGTTGTTGCTCTGCTGGACCTGGAAGGAAGTGAAATTGAGATTGATAGGGAAATGCCCTTCCGTACACGTGATATCTGATGTTCGTTACCATCATCTTGCTATCAATTTGCCGATTGTCACTTTAATGAAGCAATTATTCATTCATTCTATTTCTAACCTTCAATTTATCAACCTGAATTGACTGTTACAGGAATTGTTATTTGTCTAACCGATAACTGTTTGTCCGATTGCAGTCAGCGACGTATCAGCCGGTTCAAGACTGCCTATGGAACGTTTTATCTCCCAGTAAGTCAGATTTTGCCTCCTCTGTTATTATACATTATATTATACTATCTAATGGTTTTGCTGGTACAATAATCAATTGTAATGACTCCAAAGTAAAAACTGGGTGTGACGCCATTTCTCTGAGAAACAACCCTAGGCGGCCAGGCTTCTAATTTTCTAGATGGATGCTTTATAGGTCTACTATATTTTCAATGAAACATTTATGGCATTGTGCTAGGTGGCGCAAGTACCTCCATCGTAATGGTTACACTTGTAAGTGATGGATGGAAGTTGGAGTACCACATAGCTTCCGCTTGATATTTACTTCCTCTTTTCATAGCTTCCTTGACCTCACATTTTGAAGGTGTAATTGGTGTCACGGTATTTCCCTCACAATGCGCAAACTTTATTTTGCAGTTCGCATGTGCTTTGCTCATATTAGGGGAGAAGCTTGATGATTACCTTGATGTGAAGGACATCCTTCTTGAGATGGGCATCTATTTCCAAGTACAGGTATTATAATGTCTAGTCTAGGTGACTAATACTTTTTGTTGCTTGCTTTGTGCCTCTTGGGTAGTTAATAGTGATCAAGTATCTGGTTCTAATGCCTGATATGAGGATCCTGTCTAGGCCCTGTGTTGGTTGGTGGTCAAGTTATTGTTCCAGATGTATTCAGCCTTACAAAGTCTGTTCCTGTTAATTGGCAGGATGATTACTTAGACTGCTTTGGTGATCCTGAAAAAATTGGCAAGGTGAGATTATGTCATGATTTTTCAAAGGCAAAATAACTAATTTATGCAAACGTGTGGGTGTCTTTCTTCGTGCAAGATTCTTATTATGTTGGTTGTTGTGCATCAGATTGGATCAGACATTCAAGACTTTAAGTGTTCTTGGTTGGTTGTGAAAGCTTTGGAACTTTGCAATGAGGAGCAGAAGAAATTGCTATGTGTATTATTCTAACTCTTCTTGAAACAAACTAGTAACATACCTCATTCAATGACCACTTCCATTTATTTATTTTTAGTTAAATCATCCAAGTTCAATAGGAAGATAGTTAAATGAACTTGTCAAATTTCGTACAAATTGCATCCAAATAACCACATATATTCTGTTGAATGCTGATTGACCAAAATGAATGGTTCTGATGCACAGGAAAATTATGGGAAAGCAGATCCTGCAAATGTTTCCGCAGTGAAATCCCTGTACACTGACCTTAATCTTCAGGTATGATGATATGGCTGTTTTACTTGGAGCTTTCTAAATGTGGTGCTCGTGGCAATGGCATAGGACATGTGTGAGGGGTCTGATTCATTTTTGTTCACTTGTGTGAATTTGGCATGTTAGCAAATCTTTGCTGAATATGAAATTGGCATGTATGAGACGCTGGTAGAACGTATTGAAACTCTTGCAAGCAAATCAGTGCAATCCGTGTTGAAGTCCTACTTGGTTAAAATCCACCAGAGGAAGAAATAGGCAGATCCTGGGAAATGGTCCGAGGAAGATCCTCAAAGACTGAGGTGTGGGATATAGTATCCTATTCAGATTATACATTTTCTTCATGTTGGCTGATTGCTGTTGATCCCAACTTGGATGATGTGACGCAGAATTAAATCTTGGGTCGATTTCTTTTTAATTTTGATGTAGTGCAAACTTGAAAATGGGCTCGCAAAGGTTAGATATCTATAGGACTTTGATCAACACTGTTTTGGCCCTTGGAGTCTTCTAATTGGTTGTTTTATCGGTCTGTTTAGATGAAATTGATAGTATCACAAATGAAATGAAAGAAGAAAGGGCATTGCAATGATAATAGTTGAGTGCTTTGTGTTTGAGGAAGATTAGAAGATAAGGTTAATGATGTGGATTTCTCGTGTTACCTTTTTTTTTGTCTCGTGCATTTATTGGGTATGGATATGGGAATCATAGACTTAATTAAACGAGTCATTGACTTCCAATTTCACCTAATTATTGAGTATTACCATTATGTATTTTCAGGTGTCTCAAACATTAAGATAGGCCTCATTAAATCTTAAATAATATCCAAAAGTGTCATCTAAATATATGTTTGTTAATGTTTTAAGACAAGAAGATAAATATGTTTGACATAACCATTGAGCATCATCGGACAAAAATGGCAAGTAATAGTGGTTTATGTTTGAAAATTTAGGAAGGGTTTAAGGGGAGACAGAGTCAGAAATAATAATAATAATAATAATAAATAATAATAATATGAAAAAAAAAATAGTAGCGGGTGTTGTCCGCGGGCAGAAAAGTCAGTGATTACCATTTACCAAGTAAAAGTAGTGGTACCATTTCCTCCGGCTTTCTCAACTCAAAATTGATTGATTGATTGATTTTCAACTTGAACTTGAACGTAACTTCCCTCTCTTTCTCTTTCTCTCTCTCTTCCCTTTCTATCATTGAATTAAATCAGATTGATTTGATTTGATTTAATCATTGAAAAGAGATTGATTCGATTAATTCCCGCCATTGATTTATCAAAGAACACATTGATCTGTAAGTAGATGAGTTGAGTAAGAAGGAAGGAAGGAAAGATGAAATTAGTGGTGAAGGTGATAGAAGCAAGAAACATACCGGCGATGGATCTGAACGGGTTTAGCGACCCATATGTGAGACTGCAGCTTGGTAAGCAGAGGTTCAGAACAAAGGTTGTTAAAAAGTGTTTGAATCCTTACTGGGGAGACCTCTTCTGCTTCCGCGTTGACGACTTGAGCGAGGAGTTACTCATCTCCGTTCTCGACGAAGATAAGTACTTCAATGACGACTTCGTCGGTCAACTCAAGCTCTCCGTCTCCAGGGTCTTCGATTCCCCGGACAAGTCCCTCCCTACCGCCTGGTATCCTCTTCAACCCAAATCCTCCAAAAAGTCCAAGCCCAAGGACAGGGACTGTGGTACTCAATTACTTTACACTTACGCCTCTTTTTCTGATTTTATTCAATTCAATACAATTCAATTCAGTCTTATTATTATTATTATTATGTTTGTTGTTGTAGGTGAAATCTGCCTCCACATTTATCTTTCCCAGAATGGTTCTTTCATGGACTTGCCTAGCATTGTTACCTCAACACCATCCCTCCTTGCCAAGACCACTGACGATTTATCTCCCACTACTTCTGACGCTACTTCTTCTTCCATCAACCCGCCTGAACACCATCTTCACTCCGACCCCAGCTCTGACGACCACCCCCCTTCTTCTTCTTTTGCTGACCTCCTCAAGGCCATCCACCCCAAGGATCAGGACCAGCAGCCCGACCTCCCAACCAACTTACCTGGTGGCGTACTTGTCGACCACCTCTGTTCCGCCTCCCCTTCTGATCTCAACGCCCTCCTTTTTTCACCTGATTCTACATTTCCTGCTCTCCTCACTGAAGCCCAAGCCAAAACAGACCCCCATTTTGGTCACTGGGCCTTGGACAATGGAAGTTTGAAGAGGCAGAACACCTACATTACTCCCCCTTCAAGATTAGCCAAGGCCGTCAAGGCTTTTGAGGATCAGACCTATCTACTGGCAGACGGAAACTCCTTTGCTGTTTTCGTCAGCATTAGCACTCCTGACATCATGTATGGTAACACCTTTAGGGTCGAAATCCTCTTCTGCATTACCCCTGGCCCCGACTTGCCATCACCTGAACACTCTTCTCGCCTGCTCGTTTCTTGGCGCATGAACTTTGTTCAAAGCACTATGATGAAGGGAATGATTGAGAATGGAGCTCGCCAAGCTCTCAAGGATAACTTTGATCTGTTCTGGACCATTTTGTCTCAACAGGTCAAGCCTCTTGACCTCAAGGGAACTGCATCCGGAAAGGACCAGGCTCTCGCGTCTTTGCAGGCAGTACCACAATCCGACTGGAAGCTGGCTCTTCAGTACTTTGCTAATATCACCGTCGTCTCCACCATTGCTATTGTAGTCTACGTCCTTGTCCATATTTGGATGGCTGCACCCAGCACTGTTCAAGGTCTTGAATTTGTTGGCCTAGACTTGCCTGATTCCATCGGCGAAGTTGTAGTATGTGCTGTACTTGTTCTTCAGGCTAAGAGAATGTTTGATTTGGTTGCGCGCTTCATGCAAGCCAGGACGCAGAAGGGTAATGCTCAATTCTTTTCCATTTGCGCATCTCAAATTCTTTCTTCTCATCGACTGGGAGGTGCCTCTAATCCATTTAGTTCGTGGAGCGCTTTTCTGAGCTGATTGTGACTCTTCTTCTTTATGCTGTGATTGTAGGCAGTGATCATGGGATCAAAGCACAAGGAGATGGATGGTTACTGACTGTTGCATTGATTGAAGGAAGCAACCTAGCTGCTGTGGACTCCAGCGGTTTCTCTGATCCATATGTAGTCTTTACGTGCAATGGGAGAACTAGAACCAGCTCAATAAAGTTCCAGAAGCTGGATCCTCAGTGGAACGGTATTCTTGTTTCTACTGCCCTGCCTATTATGGCATCGGTTACTTCTATGGTGATGCCATTCTATCTAATAAGTCATTAATCTGATTTTGATAGGTTTTATCTAAAATGCAGAAATTTTTGAGTTTGACGCTATGGATGAGCCTCCATCAGTGCTTGAATTGGAAGTATTTGATTTCGATGGGCCTTTTGACGAAGCAACCTCCTTAGGGCATGCCGAAATTAACTTTCTCAAGGCTAACATATCAGACCTGTCTGACATTTTGGTTCCTCTTCAAGGAAAGCTCGCACAGGCGTGGCAGTCAAAGCTACGGCTGAGGATTTTCTTGGATAACTCAAGAACAGGTAATACTGTTGGAGATTATCTTGCTAAAATGGAAGAGAAGGTCGGGAAAAAGGTAAATAATAAAGCACTATTTCTGTGTCTATGGAATTTGACATCTCATTTTATTGCCATCATCAGTTATCACTAACTGCGCTGCAATTCTTTTTCAACTTCTGATGTGTTCCTTTTCATTTGTGCATGAAATTCTGCAGATAAGTCAGCGGTCTCCTCAGACAAATTCAGCCTTTCAGAAGCTCTTTTGCCTTCCACCAGAAGAGTTTCTAATCAATGATTTCACTTGCCATCTGAAACGCAGGATGCCACTTCAGGTGCTGCACCTTCTGATGTGTGAATCGCTTAACTGTAACAACTCCAAGAATGCCCTATTCCTTATATGTTGGTCATTTTTGGTGACTTTTTTTTTTCTTTCTTCTGTGTGCGCGTGTCCTCATAATATCTAGAGCTGATGTCAGATGACAATTTCATCTGCCTCTGCAGGGTCGCCTTTTCCTATCCGCAAGAGTTATAGGATTCCACGCAAATCTATTTGGGCATAAAACAAAATTCTTTTTCCTCTGGGAAGATATAGACGACATTCAGGTTTCTTCTCCTAATCTTTCTTCGATGGGAAGTCCAATCGTTGTCATAACTCTTCGCAAGGGGAGAGGTTTAGATGCAAAGCATGGTGCAAAGAGTCAGGATGAGGAAGGAAGGCTGAAATTTAACTTTCATTCGTTCGTTTCTTTCACCATGGCACACAGGTAATGTACAGTTTCTAGTTGTTATCCCCCCCCCCCCCACCATTATTTTCCTCCCTATTTTGGAAAAAAAAAAATGGCGCTCTAAACGTCATCCTTTGAGGTAAATTGGTCAGAAGAGCCTTTTAAACACACCAGTTGCGGAACTTGTTACATATCCTTTGAGGGGTGGGTTAAATACTACACAAAAAAAATGTGTAAATACAAAACGTGGATGAAATTGGGTGGCAGATGTATTAAGGCAATGAGAGGGCCAAGTCTCATGATTAATTTAACTACGGAGTATTACACCATGTTTGGTAGAGAGGAAATGGATGGAAAAGAAAGGAAAGGAAACAGATTTTACAACTTTCCTACCTTTGGTTTGTAAAGATACATGGGAAGTAGAAGGAAAGGAAAGGAAATTATCCTTCATTAAACTGTCATTTCCTTTCCCTCCCAAAACGGGGCGATATTGGACGGAAAACCAATTTACAACATAAAAACACTCACTTTCCTTCCAATTCCTCCAAAATTCTAACAGGTGAACCAAACAAAGGAAACCGTCGTTCCCTTCCTTTCTCTTCTTTTCCTTTTCGTTCCTTTCTCGTCCTTCCAATTCTTTCCGTTCCATTCTTCTCTACCAAACAAGCTGTTAAGGATAGCGCTGGGAGTTACCTTGTTCTGAACTTCCCTTCTCACAGGGTCCTACTTGAGAGTGTTTGCTTGCATCAGTGACCTTTTCCTTTCTCTAGGATTCATCAGTATTGCTTATTTGCTGATGGTTTTTCAATATGCAGAACAATTATGGCCCTCTGGAGGGCGAGATCATTGAGCCCTGAGCAAAAGGTAAAGATTGTTGAAGAAGATACGGAGACCACTACTCTTCAGACAGAGGAGAGTGGTACCTTTGTGGGCGTTGACGATGTTAGTATGTCCGAGGTTTACTCTTCTGCTCTTTCAGTCCATGTGAGCGCTCTTTATCTCTCTCTGTCTCACTATTTCTTTTTCATTTGGTGGGGTGGGGGAATGGTAAAAAGTTATGAGTATACTATAAATTTGGTAACCTGCTATCTACACCAAAGCGTAATGTATCTTATTTAATAAATTTATCTCAGACTTAACAATATCAGTTTACTTCAGTTCAGAGAATTTTCCTTGCAGAGAACATGACCTTATAAACCGAGGATATTTTTATTTTATTTAGTTGATTCTGGTGGTTGTCAGCAAAAGCTGAACTTTAATCTTTACTGATGCCTACTTTAGATGAACTTGTTGATGGAGCTATTCAGCGGAGGTGATATCGAATTGAGAGTTATGGAGAGAACTGGATGCCTTGACTATTCTTGTACTTCCTGGGAGCTAGACAAGGCTGATGTATATGAAAGACAAACATGCTACAAATTTGACAAGCGAGTATCCAGATATAGAGGAGAAGTGACGAGCACACAGCAAAAATCTAAACTTGCTGATAAAAACGGCTGGCTCATTGAAGAGGTTTTGACGCTCCATGGGATTCCTCTTGGTGATTATTTTAATGTATGAGTTGTTGACTTGTTGTTTTGCAATTTGGCCATTACATTCCCAAAGTAGCGAGTGTATTGTCCCTGTATACTAAACTATTGTATTATGTGGTCTTTGCAGCTTCACCTCAGGTACCAGATTGAAGAAAGATCAAAGGGTTGTTCTGTGAAAGTGTCGTTTGGAATTGCTTGGTTGAAGACGACCAGACATCAGAAAAAGACCTCCAAGAACATCCTTTCAAATCTGGAAGATCGCCTGAAATTGATGTTTGCTACAGTCGAGAAAGAATTTGTGAATGGAAGATAAGAGGCTGTCATTTCTCGGAATGGCTTTCTTACATAAGGGTGGGGGGTTGCCCCTGAGAGAGGACATTCTTCCTGGCAGCATCTGATTGGGGAACTGAAAGCGTTGTTTTCCAACAAAAACCTGTCTGCCGGATAGTTAAGCTGCAAATCTGCGAGCTCAGCATCATGATGCGGAAATCCCAGAAGAGAAGAGGGTTTGGCTTCATTTGTTGTACTTGGGGTACATTATTTGTTAGGATTAGGATGGTAGAAGGAGAGTGGGTGGGCAAGTTGAAGCTGAAGGTGATCAAAGTTCACCCGACACTGTGTATAGGACTACTGTAGATGCAAGTGAATTACAAGTAGTTTGCTCTAGACTCTAGTCCATTCTTCTACTAACAAGTTTTTACACTTGTAATTATTGTTTAGTGTGATGTGATCTCCATTTTTGCATTGGAGAATTTGTGAATACTTTGAGGTTGACTCATTTGTATATCAATATCAATAATAATAATAATTGTGAGTTGATTGTGGGCTCTAATCAAGAATACGTGTTTATACTTGTGAGTTGTAACGAACATGAATTTGTTTGTATTGCCCGCTCTAATCAACAAGTACATTTTGAATATGAATTAATTTGATCCGTGGCATCCCCCCCTCTTTAGTTCCGTCATATACTTACTATCTATGTTTTCAAAATAGATAAGGATACGAGTATTATTAAACGAAATAACATCGGTGAAATACTGAAATATAAGTTGACAATATTATAACCGTAGACAAGTAAAGTAGGGTATGGAAGGGTAAAAAGACGATCTCCAATTCACCAAGCTGAGGAGGAGGGAGTATTGAGAAGTCCTGGTTACAAAACAAAAAACAAAAAAAAACAACAGGAGTAATTGTTTAGGTAAAGTAGAGAGAAGTAGCAATCTGTGTTTTCCTCGGACCCCCAAAAGCAGTGCCAGCTGCCGGACGGCTTTTTTTTTTTGTTGATTGGGGGAATTTATAAAAGGTAATAAATTGTTTATCTTAATTCCTTTGATTAGATTAATTATGTTGTTTAATTGTATCAACAAATTATCAAGGAGGGGGGTTTAGGGTTTGCAGGATTTGCAATCAGATTTTGTTTAATTTTGTATCAACAAATTATCACAGGGTAATTCGTTTCATTTCATTCAACTTGTGCTGCTGCTGCTGTTATTGAATTCCCCCATGTACGGAAGAGCCGGCGGTCTCGATAGATTCAACAAGGCCAAGTCTTTGGAGCCATTCTCCGTCTCCAACCCTAGTCCTAAGAGTCCTAAGAGTCCTAACCCACCACCTCAACCTCATGCCTCTGACTCGGATGCACCCCAAGTTACCCAGCTTGGTGGATCCCAATCTTGTTGGCAGCCCCCTGAGTGGGCCATTGAACCTCGTCCTGGTCTCTTTTATCTTGATGTTTTGAAAGATGGTATCGTCCTCGACCGCATCAACCTCCACAAGCGCAAGCACATCTTTGGTAGGCAGTTTCATACTTGTGATTTTGTTCTTGATCATCAGTCTGTTTCCCGCCAACATGCTGCTCTTGTTCCTCATAAGAACGGTAGTCTTTATGTCGTCGATTTGGGCTCTGCTCATGGTACCTTTGTCTCTAATGAGAGATTAACCAAGGATGCTCCCGTCGAGCTTGAAGTTGGCCAGTCCTTGCGCTTTGCTGCTTCTACTCGAACCTATGTTTTCAGGAAAAACCAAGCTGCTCTCTTTCCTCCTACTCCATCCCTCTCACAGATCAATTTGCCCCCTCCTCCTGACCCTTCCGACCACGAAGCTCTTGTGGCTTATAACACACTAATCAATCGTTATGGTATACCCAAACCCGTCCTCTCCCCATCTACAAATCCAGTTGCTCAAGGCAGTGATGATAGCCGACCACCCGCCAAAAGAATGAAAAAGACTAGAGTTGCTTTCAGAGACCAGGTTGGGGGCGAGCTAGTTGAAGTTGTAGGAGTCTCTGATGGTGCTGATGTAGAAACAGAGCCTGGTCCTCTTGGCCTGAAAGAGGGAAGTCTTGTTGGTAAATATGAATCGCTAGTGCAGATTACTGTGATACGGAAGGGCCAGGAACAGTCTTCCGTCAGGGAAGGTAATGTCTCCTCAAAAGGAGTCACTGATAAACTACAACAAGTCTTGAACAAGGTGAAACTACCCAACACTTCCAAGAGTGGCATTTATGATGATCTGTTTGGAGAATCCTCTGTAAAGTTGGGCTCTTCATGGGCGTACTCAGCTGGTAGCTCTGCTAATCGGGAGTTGCCTCCGCCAGACACTACTGGGGCAAAGCTTTCTGCTTCATCAGGTGCTCCGTCACAAAACAACATTAGTCTAGCCACCGATGACGATGATGATTTGTTTGGTGACTGATTCCAGGTAAGCGACATTTCATTTGAAACACAGTATTCTCCTTTTTGGTGGAATAGCCACTGCCATCGAAATTAAATATCCAGAAACAATGTTGTTGATAATATCTCCCTTTCTGTTCTGCATGTAGGAACTTGTGCTATATTTGAATCACTGTCTTGTTGCGGAACTCTGCCATTTTGAGTTACACTGTAGCTCTTGTTATTAATTTCTAGGTCCAAAGGCAAATACTTTCGAGTATAGGGTGAAACCAAGCGGCTCCTGAAATTATAGGATCAATGAGCAGTTTCGGAAACCCCTATATATCTAGAATATGAGTTTTTCATTCTGAATTCAAATGTTTATCAAAATGTTCTGCTCCTAAATCATCATTCTTATTAGAACATGACAGTCCTTTGCTACTTTATTCAGTCATGGTTTCCTCATTGTGTATGACTTTTGACATATATGACATGCTAGTTGACAAAGGAATGATCATGTTGCATTCCATCTCAAATCTCGATGATTTCAAAGCCTGAGAGGAAATGTACCATGTTGGTCTTTGGTGAACCATTATGATCCCGGGTTCATTTGACTCCCTTCATATGTTAATCTACTCTTTGTGCACTTCTCTCTTTTTTTTTTTTTTATGTTTAACTCTTAGTTTAAGGAGGCGCGAGGCGCACCGAGGCGCTGGGAGGCCGTTGCGATGAGGCGCAAGGCGAAGGCGCACGCCTCATGCACACGAGGCGCACTCATTTAGCGAATAAAATTATATTTTACGAAACCTTATTTTGAAAATAAAATTATATTTTACGAAACCATATTTTAAAGAGGGACAATGGGTAAATAAGTATAAACAAGGGATTAAGGGGCAAAGGGAAGTGCATAAATAAGGTTACAAGAGAAAGAAATTGGAAATTGCACACTTGTGCGCCTCAAGGCCTGCGTCTCACGTGCGCCTCATGCGCACCCGTGCGCCTCAAGCTTCTGAGGCGATTGCAGTGCGCCTTGCTCCTAGGCGCGCTTTTTTAAACTAAGGTTTAACTTGATTAGAGACTTCACAATTCTCATAGGTAACAACAACAACATCTTTAACCCCAGTGCCTTAAAAGCTCCCGCAATAAAGCGGGATAAGGGGGGGTCGGATGCACGCAAGCCTTACCCCTATGGAAACATAGAGAGGCTGCTCACGGATGACCCAAAATGAAAATTATGTCGAGAATCACACACACTGACTGCTACTTCACAAAATAAGAAGCACATACAGTTTTATGAGCCATTTTGCTTTATTCCATTATATCCCAAAAACCAAAGAATAAGTAGTCTTTGGCTCCATTGGAAATGGAAAACCTTGGAAGTGCCCATGTTCAGTTAGCTAGCGTATGAATTAAAGTGTATGTGTCTTTGAATTGGTGCCTATTACTAGAAAGCAGTTGCCTCTTGTATTCGTTTTAGACTTTTAGTTACACGTGTAGGGCGATTGATGTACATATAGAAAGCTCAGTTAGTAAGTTCTAAAACTTCTTTTGCGGTGTTCTAGCATTGTTTCATGTTTAGTTATATTGCTCTCCATGCTTTCTCATATTGAACATGAAATAAGATGTTCCGGAATAGGTTAGCCGGACATAGTTGTAGGATTTTATCATTGAAGAAATTCTTTGCATGTTCGTCATTTCACGGTTGATATATTGTTTTACCTTTATAAATTGTCTGCAAGGTAAGGACTGAAGATATCTGTACTCTTAACAATTTTATTAACTCTTGGTATTTGTTTTCATGTGCTCTTACTGTATTTTTGTTTTATTTATTTATTTCTACTTTTCTTTGGTTGTTTTTTCAAACCTTTTTTTTTTCTTTTTTTTGCTCAACCTCCTTTTTGTTTTTTTTCTCTCGATGCTTTGTACTACTTTTCTTCTTGATTTTATGTCCAGTATATTTCCCTTGTTTGATGTGTTCTTAGCATTCATTCAGAAGGTTTGTACTCACTCTTATGTTTATGATTCTTTTTATTTCTTTGTTCTTTCTTCACAATACACTTTGCTCTCGCTTATGCCCCTTAATTTTACTATCACGTTCTCTCTGCTTCTTTACTTATATCGCAAGGGTTCCATACAATTTCATGCTTCGTGTTATGTCTTTGATTTGTGCCTACTTGCATATTGTGATGTTATGAGACTTATTAATGGCAGATGATGTTCCGATTAACTGTGGTGGTTAGTGTTTCTTATCAACGTATGCGCTGTTTAGTTTGATGTTTAGTGTAAATGAAATAGAGGCAACAAAATTATTCGTTTCCTGTATGTAGGATCTAGAGCCTCGACAAAATGAAGAGGTCCCAAGTTTGTCGAGTTAAGTGTCAAATTGGTCCCCGAACTTTGCCTTGAGGGTGAAATTAGGAGCCCGTAACTTTTGTTGTAAAAAATGGGGACTCACCCCAATTTTCCATCCAATTGTTAATGTCAGTTAACTCATTTCCCTCTTTCTTCTCTTCCATATCATCTTCCCCAAATTCTAAAAATTTAACCCAAAAATTACCCAAAAAATTCAACAATCCATAAATTATCCAAATCCTAGCAATGAAACCCATAATTCACCCAAATCCTAAACATATAATCCACAAAATATCGACAACTATAGATCGAATTACAACAAACCCATCTTTTTTTAAATTAATTCTAAAACAAAACCCAGAAAATCAATTACTTCTGTAGCCACATTAAAGTTTGCGACGACGCTGTAGCGGTGTTGGAATCATAGGCGTGCTGGAGAAGGAGAATGTAGAGACGCCAACCCTATAAAAGGGTGGAATAAATCGTGATGATTTCTAGGATTGAATTGATGCGATCGAGTTTTCCGAGCTTGGGCTTGGGCTCGGTGGTTGTGGAGAGGAATCGGGAGGAGAGAGCGACGGAGGTGGCGGTGGTGAGAGGAGGCGGTTGATTAGGGATTTTTGCGGGAATTTGGTTAAAATGTGACGCATTTTTGGTTTTGATTTGCAATTGATCGATTTAATTGATTAATTATTTGGGAGATTTCAGATTTTGATATTGGGAATTTGGTGTCTTTTTTAGTTGAGTGAAGTTGAAGCTGGGTTTTGTTTAGGGTTTTTGCTGTGAAAGGCCTGTGTAGAGAAGTGTTGAAGGGATGAAGATGGAGGAGAGACAAAAAAATCTTGTGTAGAGAAGTGTTGAAGGGATGAAGGTGGAAGAAAGAGAGAAGGGAGAGAAAGAGTTATAGAGGAGGGCTAACGGGGTTAACAACCCCATTTTTTGCAACAAAAGTTACGGGTCCCCAATTTCACCCTCAAGGCAAAGTTCGGGGACCAATTTGATACTTAACTCCAAGTTTGTCATACATTAATAATGCCTATTAGAAAGTATGTCAGCTCTTTTTAGCTTGTATTATCTTGTAAAGGAGTTGGCTGATTTGCTCATGTTTGTGCTTAATTATGTCGGCAGTGCCCCGAGAGACTATTGGCAAGAGTTCTCATCATAGTTCAAAATTGAGAGTCTTTGTGTGAGTTGTTTGCACTTATTAAGATGAATACATTAAGGGTGTGGTTGAGTTTTTCCACTATCTTTGGGTCTTCTTCATGTTTCCTCATTGTAGTACGTTACTGGTGAAGGGGAGGACGTCATGGGGATGAATGTCATGAATCGGTAGGGAGTGCTCTTGGGGAAGGAGTTTGAGATACACGAGTTAAAATGATGGCTGATGGAGGCACTATTGTTGTTTATGTTGATATGCTAATCTTGGGCTATTGTGCAGGTTATCGCCCATACGTAGAAAGCAGATATCATCAATTATGGTAGTTTGATTGGCTTAATGGAAGAAGCGTTTTCTATCAGATCTCTACTTCAACTGTTTTGTGATTTGCTATATCAAGAAATCCATCTCTTCACAGTAGCGTGTTATCACTTTTCAGTGAGGCAGAAACGATTTTGCGTAAAAGGTTGAAACAGCGTCACATTTCAGTGTTCATCGGTGTGAGAGAGGGATGATCATCTACGAACATGGACGTGGAAGAAGAGTACATATTTGGCAGAAAGCCTGGGAATAACGAGGGAACAGAAAGATCGTGAGAAGATTGTGCTGCGCTTTGTACATCCATGATTCCCTTAGTTTCATTCCACTAAATAATTTTGAGTATCTCATCATGCGTCACTAGGACTTTATCTGCCTCATTGTTTGCTATGACTATGTTGACTAAACCCACCTAATAGGCCCCTTGTCTCCCTTTCTTTGCTCGCAACACTTTCATGCATGCTGGAACTGTACAATTTGCTTCCTGGCTCTCAGTTTCTTCACGCTAATGCTACATATAGCCTATTGGCTATTCTCTCATGATCAAAGTTGTCCGTGTGGACTCTTGATGTAAATTGAGTTATGGCGTGGAACAACATGAGGCGACTATTGTCTATTGGTACTGATACTTTTGACCTCTAGCAACGTTAATTTTGATCGATTTTGGTTAGATAATTATTTCTTGTTGTACTTGGATGGTTGGCTAAACCCGCTAAAGGACTTTTGCGAGCCATTTGCTTCAGCTTGGGTTCCGTCCACACTCTACAAGCGCAAGAGAGATGTAGAGGTTAGAACCTATGATGCAGGAATTGGTTGGCTAGAAATATCAGACCGTTCACGTCCAATATGTTGGAATCTTGGAGGACCAAACTTTTAGTAAAGGCAATCCTGGTGGGTCACTGACTAACTCTCATGTTATATCAGATACGAGTGAAAGGTACTTAAAATCCTAACTCCATAGAGCCGGTGACACCACTATGTGATGTCCCAACCAACTAATGTCCGTTGATGAGTACATATTAAGAACCGCCTCTCCCGCAGTCCCGCTTCATCAGTGACATTGTTTTTCTGACTGCAAACTTCCCAACCTTACGCTCTTCTGTCTCATCCACAGTTTTTTGACAGCTAAATTCATTGTCTGTTTTTGATGATTCTGGTTTCTCTTTAATGTTGGAAGGTTTGTCTGTCCCTTTGTACACATACCTGCTGTTATTTTCATCTAATTCGTTTTGTTATCCCAGTCTAAGCCAATTAAGGACATACAGACATCACGGAGCATACGCTTGACACATCAATGATATAGTATATGGAAGAACTAAGGACAACTTCAGATGGATATGTGGCTTCTACGTTGCAGGCTGTCTAAATACAATGTGATGCAAAGATGAAGTATATGAGGCTTGGAACTAGGCCTGACACCTTCTACATCGAGGAGGCTACCAGGTAATAATTGCCTACGTCTTACTCATAGTCTTTCTCTGTGTTCATTTCTTCAATTGCGCAGAAACAGTTTAGCTGAAATGTGAGGTGTGTGCAGATCAATGACATCTGATGTTCCCAGTGATTTGGTCATAAAAGTCAACCGGACTACTTATCTTCTGCACAAGGTCTGTAATCTCTAGTTTGAGTATCAAGGTTCCATCTTTTTGAGTTTTTTCATAACATACAAGCTGTGGATAACAACAAAACCCAAACTCACGTAATATGTTTTCGAGCAAAGGTGATAATCCAATAACCAAATCATGACTCTGCAGAGGTGACTGGTGTCTGGTATGTGGGGGCAATACTAGCAATATCATGTACTCGATGACTGCACAAAAGTATCGATGAAGATTGCAATATTTGTATAATTTATCTTGTTTTCCCTTGCAGCACAATATTTGTTAATTGACTTGAGCTGTTCTGAGTTTCAGTATGCGCTTTTGCCCAAGTGTGGACTGCTACAGCGGTTTTTCTCTGATTCAGAAGATTCCAGCATTGACACCATAGAACTTCATGTTATTCCGGGAGGTGAAGAGGCATTTGAGCTGTGTGCTAAGTTTTGTTATGGAATTGCGGTAGACCTTAGTGCCTATAACTTTGTGCGTGTCTTTTGTGCTGCCAAGTTCCTTCAGATGATTGAAGAAGTTGAGAAAGGGAACCTTATTGCCAAACTCAAATCTTTTTTCCATTCCTGTATCCTTCAAGGCTGGAAAGACTCCGTTGTCACGCTACAATCAACTTCTACTTTGCCTGAATGGTCAGAAAATCTTGGTATCATCAGAAGGTGCATTGATTCCATTGTTGAAAAGATCCTAACTCCACCATCAAAGGTTCAAAGCTTTACACTTGCATAATCATGAACAATAACTTCTTTTCTCAAAGTGGAGAGGCACCAGTGGAAGACCCTTTTTTTCTGAACATAGATTGATGATGGTTGATGGTTCCCTGCAGGTCAAATGGTCCTATACTTACACTAGACCAGGATACACCCATCAGAAGCACCAATCTACTCCTAGAGACTGGTGGACCGAAGATATCTCCTTCCTGAATATAGACATCTTCCAAGTCTTGGTGGCCACCATCAGATCAAAAAATGTGCTGCCCGCACAGCTTGTAGGTGAAGCATTGCATGTTTATGCTTGTCGATGGCTACCAGATCCTAGGAACAGCCGGCACAATCCAGAGTCTTCCGGATCACAAAATACTGAAGCACAGGAGAAAAAACGAAGAGTTCATGAGATTATTGTAAGTCTGATTCCTGCAGAAGAAGCATCAGTTTCAGTTGGATTCCTGGTCAGGCTTCTTAGCATTGGTAATCTTCTCAGGGTGTCTCCAGTAACAAAGGCTGCCCTTGTCAGGCAATCCATTCTTCACATGGAGGAGGCGACAGTTGAAGACCTTTTACTATCTGCCCATTATTCTTCTCCTGATCAACACCATTATGATCTAGACGTGATCAGGGAGGTGCTAGAAGATTATGTAGAGGACTGGAACTGTAGGTCTCGCTTAGAAGATTCTGATGCCTTAAGATCGATCAGGAAAGTTGGCGAACTCATTGATGCTTATCTCCAGACGGTAGCAGAGGATGTCAATGTTCCAGTGGTTAAATTAGTTTCCCTTGCAACAGCTCTCCCTGATGCTGCACGCCCAAGCCATGATGGTCTTTACAAAGCAATTGATATTTACTTAAAGGTAACCACATTTATGTGAACTGTAAACATCAAATATGTGCTTATACGTGCTAATTTATGCTTGTCCACATGATTAAACATATTGTAGGAGCATCCTCTATTGTCCAAAGAAGAGAAAAAACAACTTTGCCGGATTCTGGACTGCCAGAAATTATCGGCAGAGGTACGTGGCCTTGCGGTGAAAAATGAGCTGCTACCGTTGAGAACTATTGTCCAAGTCCTGTTCTTTGAGCAAGAGAGTCGTTCAAGGGCAACGAGTAGTGAAGTTCCATTTCCACCAGAGGATATCAATCCTAGAGGGAAATCGGTGACAACCACGAATAGTGCACTGAGACTGGGTGGTGATAAGGAGAAAAACGAGAGCAGAAGACCCAAAACGGTGGGACGCGAAAGCAAAGGTCTGTTGAGCAGAGACAAGAAAACAGAATGTGAGATCAGGGTTAAAGGAGAGTGATGAAGAAGATGTTTCACATGGAAATCACAGTAAAGCTAACAAGTAACAAGTGAAGTGACTGCATATACCAAATGAAATGAATTAGTCAAGCTTGTATATTGTCTGATATTGGTTCAATTGTATGATCGTTATTTTGTTATAACTAAGTGAGTGTGGAAGAGAAGGCTGAACAGGGATACAATTGTCTTTTACATGTTTTTTTTTTTTTTTTTTTTGAAGGGATACATGTTTTTTTGTTGTTATTTAGACTTTCTGTTAATTTTGTGCCTTTTTTTTTTTTTTGCAACTCAAGTTGTACAAGCAGTCTACAAATTATTCTAAAAAGAAAAAAGGGGAAAAAAAGCCTAAAAATACATACACATGCTTCAGCCATTTTCACACACAAATCAGTCTCTCTCTTCTCTCTCTCTCTCTCTCTCTCTCTCTCTCTCTCAAACAAATACTAAGGTAATTTCTCTCCCTTAATCCCTTGAGATTCTCGTTTATTTACTATTTATTACTCTTTTTTTTTCAATTACTACTGTTCCTTCTTGCTGGGCGATTGAGGTTTTTTTGGAAATTTGGGCACATTTCCGATTAACTTCTGGGATTTTTTTTATAAATATTTATCTAAGTTGGACTCTTTTAGCAGAAAACATCTGAAAGGTGAAGTCTTTTTTTCTGGGTTCGATTCGAATTTTGCATTGTGTGTCGTTGACGACTTACCTGTTGATTTGGACAGAGAAAGACGAGTTTTTGAGGAGCAAGCATGTCAGAAAATGCAGGAAATGGGTTTTCCATGGGCAAAGGATGTGAGGAGTCTTTTCTTATTTGATTTTGTTTGTTTAGTTTGCATGTTTGTATAATTTGTATGTTTGGTTATCATAAAAAAGTCATGAGCTTTCCATTGCCAAATGCTTTGTTGATTGAATTTTATGTTATTGATTTGATACTACTCAGAACGGAAGGTTGAAACAGTTACTCTGAAAGTGACGTTAATGAAAACTTGGTAGTTTTAATTTATGTTGTTGATACTACTCAGAGTGGAATACTGGAACTTGTAGTAGGGATTTCAAGGAGAAAGAAGGAATTCTGAACGCTCTAAAATACTGAGTTAGCAGCATGTATGAATGTAGTGGTGGTAATTTGACGCTGTAGGAGACAAGTTAGATTCGTGGAGATTTTTAGGGCTTCAAGACGTAGAATTAGTATTCCTTGACAATGAGGATGCTTCTCTCTTATGCTGCTACTGATACTAGATTGGGACTCCAGATGTGATTTGATATCTTAGATTTTTCTTTTTAACAGCAGCATTGAAAGGGAAGGATGATGACTCCACAAAGTCGAAGAAGGGAAGGAAAGTTCAATTCAGTGATGAAGGTACCACCTATTCTTCCATGTCCCTTATTATAAGTGATTAGAAGTTTTTTTGGGCTCGTCACCAGCTTAAGTTGTAAGTCTACCGCTGTGTTGAAGTTGACAACTCTAACATCTCTTCTTATTTGCTTACTCAATAGAAATTTGTTATATTGTTGGACAAATCTAATAAACTAGCTTGTGAAACTGATGGCTCGAATGGTGTGTAGGACTGAGAATTGAGGAGTTAGAGGGTAGGATTTTGATACTTTGGGATTTAAGAGAATTATTCTCACTCTCTTGTTAGTATATGTGGCATCAGAATCATGGCATTGACTCTTTTTTAGCTCCTCCAATCTGAGAATTAGCAGCCTGGGAGGTATCCTTTCTTAGAGATCAGTTTGCGTAACTGGAAAAAAAAAAAAAAAAAAAAAAAAGCAAGAGATCGGTCCCAACCCATTCCTGACTCCAAAGGCATAACCTTTTTATAACCAAGTGCTACCTAAGTAAATTGTTGCATGTTGCTACTCTATTCACCCTTTAATGTAAAAACCATGATGGAGGGAATTTTGCCTTGAAAAAATCAAATGTTTCAATGTTTCGTTTCCTTTTGTTTTACTATTTGTCTGTGAAATGGTGGTAAAGTTACCTATATGTTACCGTATGCTCTGGATTTGAATGGAAATATGCATCTTTGATTTATTAACGGTACAGTTTCAAGTGTGTCCCTATAACTATTTATCAACTTTGACATTCTTTATTTTAACCACTCTTGTCTGTAAAGATTCCCCTGCAAACATTTCATCGAAATCTGGAGGAAAGGATGAAACCCCAATAGGTAACGTTCAATCCTTTGGCCTTTCTGAAAGTTTCAGCCTGGCATATTATATGGTCCATTTTTTCTCTTCTTTTCAATTTTTTATCAAGAGTTGTTTTCGGCAGGTGGCCCTTTAAAGACGGGCAAAGGAGGGAAAGCTGCAAATGGAGGGAAGAGCTCTGTTCCAAAAGAAGCAAAGTATGAACTCAATGTTCAGTCAGGTATGTGCTTTTATCTCATTTTACGGATTCCATTTCACCTTATGTGAGAACATATGGATCTGGCAATGAAGTGACTGCAAGTGTGTGTTATAGTTTTATGGGTTCATGAAGATGATATCAGGATTGTAGTTTGTTGTATGCGTTCTACTTAGGAACTTTGTTTTGTTTGTAGGAGAGTTAAATCTAATGTGTAAAATAATTACAATAGTGTAAGGGGCATACATTAGGGAAAAGTACAGCTATATTCTGTATAAGAATCATATTTGTGTCGGAAATTAAAGTAATCAATTGTTTCACCCCATTTTGTATGATTATTCTGATTTGTGTGTCCTCTTTTCTTAGTTTGCATTTTGGTTCGAGTGACAAATGTGGGATGAATTTATCATGTCATGGTGTGATGTGTACTGTTCTCAGGGTAGAATTTCAGATCACATAAAATGATGTATGATGCATAGAAATGATGACATGAAAAGGCAAACTAATGATTTGTTTGCATTTATCCTTGAACTTTGATATAGCTTTACCTTTAGCAGCTATCCGTCAAATGATTTGCTACTTACAATAGGAACCTGGTGACTTGAAATGATTTACTACATAATTACAGATAGAAAATGGCATGAGCCAATCAGGCCATGAGCAGTTGAGTTTTAATACCCTTTCTCATTATTATACTTTAATATTGCACGTACGCAAGAAGTGATCTGGGATATCCCTTAAATGGATGTCCTATTTGTTCCCCCTTGAAGGGTTTTCCTTTGAGTGGTTCAAGCAGACACCGAAATTTGCAAAGTAATCTTGAAATGGCAAGCCCCTTTATGTCATATATGCATATCCTGTGCTTGGTAATTGGTATGGCAAATTCACCCTCAGGCGGTGATTAAGAGTTAACTGGAATATATAGGTTTAGATGGTGGTAACCCAAAATGAAGCCAAAATTTCTTATTTAAATTTAGGAAGTCCTCTATTATGTATTGGGACACTTTTGTTTATGATTACATGAGACACTTTCATATTGAACTTTACGATTAGGATCTGATAATCAACTCATAACTACTTGCTCTGTAGTATTCTGTGATTTTGCGGCCATATGGTTGTTCTTTATGGTTGGTTATATGCCATTTGTCTGATTTGGAGCTTTGTTGTTACATATTCAAGGACTTGATTTGCCTGACATAATGTTTGTATGCCTTACTCATCAAGAACTCTGCCCATGGGTTGCAGAACAGTATTAATTTATTTATTCCTGACAGAGCTTCCAAAGAATGCCCAATGTGTGATGGACTGTGAGGCTGCTGATATCTTACAAGGAATCCAGGAGCAGATGGTGTTTCTGTCTCGTGACCCGACAATTAAAATTCCTATGTGAGTTGGAAATTTGACGAGTCGCCTTTTATTCTTTTCCGAGGGGTTGCGCTTGAAGAGATGGTGTATTCATATTTTGATTGATTTGTCAAAGCGACAATCTTCGTTTTTCTGGTAGTTTTTGATTCTGAATTAGTGGGCTCACATTTCCCAATATCAGTTCATTTGACAGGGGCTTACAATATGGCAAAACTGGAGCTCGATATTCTGACCCTAAGACAGTTAGACAAGTCCTCGAGTATCCTTCTACTATAATTTTTTTTTAATTTTGAAATTACAGAGTAGTGTTGTCTGTATTTCAATGTGTGTGAGTTGTTTATTCCTTAACTCAAAGATCAGGAATCTCAAAAGGCATGGTGCTTCTGATGGAGAGGTCAGACTCACAGACTCACAGACCTGGTGATTTATTGATTGGAGATCTTCTTTCATTCTCACGCCTTTTCTTGCAGATATGCGTGATAGCCAATGCCTGCCCTGAGACCATTGATGAGGTTTTTGCTTTACTCCCTTCCCTGAAGGTATGCTGCGCTGAGATTTCGTCTTAAATCCAGTTTCTTTTTTTTCCACCGGATGATAATCATCTTCTATCTTTTTTTTTTTCTTTCCTCTTCTTCAAAAGGCAAAGAGAAGCATAATCACTGAACCACTTAAAGATGTCTTAGATGATGTAAGTAAGCTGAAGATACCAGCAGATGGTTTTAAAGAGTAGGAGATTCTCTGAGGTACAGATACTCCACTTTCGAGTGGTTCCCCTCTGAACCTTGTATCTCTCGGCTGCTCTATATCCCTATTTTAACATGACATCTTCTGATTGGGTTCAGTGTAGGTTCCTGGCTGCTGTTGACAGTGCAGAAATGGAATGCTAACAACTGGGTTCGGTGTGTTTAGCTTTGTGGAAATCCTGAATAGCTGGCATGTGCTAGTCTTCAATGTTGAAACTTGAAAGAACAGTAATTGCAATGTATATGTCTGATGTTAATGGATAACGTGATGGTTAACTTTTGAAATAGTAAGGTGATGTAGCAGCCGATCTTTTGGCGGTGGGTTCAAGTACTTGTTATCAATGTACTGTTAAAAACCCTTCCGGTCTAAGGGTAACTCACGTCCGATCATTTAGCAGGAAGGAATAGTTTTCATCCATTTGCCAAAGTATTCATATTCTTCAGTTAACGGAGAATGTGTGAATGAGTGAAGTGACAATTTGCGATTACAATCTCACCATCTAGTAGCATGCAGTCTCAGTATAACAATTTCGTGTTACGTGTGAAGGAGTGAAGAATTAAAAGTGGCAAAAATGAAGATGAGCTATGTCAAATTGTGACTTCAGAATTCAATGGAATTGAAGGGTCCAACGAAAGCATTAAATTCAAGGTCATAATCAAACAAAAAGGCACCACACCATAAATATGTATTGAGAATATTGAAACTCATTTTCACTTTTACAAACCCAAGGGAAGTCTATCAACTACTCTACTCTACTTAAATTAGTAGTAGCGGAAGATGAGTATCAAAGAAGAAGGAGAAGAAATGGAGGAATCATCAGAAGAAGAAGAAATGGAGGAATCAGAAGAAAAATGGATAAAAGAATACGGGTCAAGGCAGAAGATACTGTTGGTGGGTGAAGGTGATTTTTCCTCCTCACTGTGCTTGGCCAGATGTTTTGGGTCCGCCTACAACATGGTCGCCACTTCTCTTGATTCTCTTGGTATGAACAAATTATTTAGAATCATTTCATTTTAAATTTTAGTACTTGTAATATCACTCATCAACTCCTGTTATGAACAAATATGAATTATATTTAATTTTAGTACTTTGGAACTATCATTCATCAATTGTAAAATGCTTGGTTGGTTGCTTTGCAGAGACCCTTGGAAACAAGTACAAGGATGGAGTAGCCAACGTGAGGGAGCTTGAAGAAAGGGGTTGCATTGTCTTACACGGTGTCGACGCCACCCAGATGACCCAACACTTTTTCCTCTCTACTCAACGATTTGATCGCATTGTCTACAACTTTCCTCACGTCGGCTTTCTCTTTCGGGAGGACAGCCTCTGCCAAATCAAGTCAGTCTTTCAATTTCATAATTCTCTATCCATAGACTGTCTACCAATCAAATCTCATGCATGTATAAATGTTGTATAAATAATAATGTGTAATGTTTTAATTATGTATTAGGCTCAACAAACAGCTGGTGAAAGGCTTCCTCAACAACGCCAAGACACTGGTTAGGAGGCCTGGTGGCCAGATACATGTCACCCACAAGGAAGGCCATCCCTACGTCCACTGGGATTTAGTCAACAAGGCTTCCAAAATTGGCGTCTCCTTCCTCCACAAGTTCCCCTTCTCCAAGGATGACTATCCCGGCTATTCCAACAAGCGAGCTGACGGTTTCTTTGCTGATGACTCCTTTTCCTTGTCTCCCTCTTCTACTTTTATCTTCCGACTTGCCTCTACTTGATTTTGTTTTTCTCCTACTTTAGTATTTTATGTTTCTCAAACTCAGTAGATTGAATTCTGAATTCCATGCTTCATTCACGCAATGATTTAATATCTAAAAAGTGCCACAGAAACACTTAAACATGTTTTGCCCACCCATGGTTTTATCTTCAATTTACAGGAACTGCAGGGCTCACCACTGCCCCTTCAACTGTCTCTTTTGTTTCCATGAAAATTCTGCCCACTGACTAATTCTACATCGCCTTTGCTTGACATCCTGTCCTCTTTCAGGCTTCAAGTACTTCCATTCAAATCACAATTTTCTGATATGCTGGTCAAGAAGTTTTCAGTAATTCAGATTCCTGATAAATAGATTCATACAATGTACTAGTATATGAATAGACGGGTTTTTTTTTCCACTTAGATGTCTGTTTCAAATGTGTCTCCACCTTGACCTCAATACATGCCTTGACCTCAAGCATAAACTCTTGCCCCATACACTGCCTAGAGAAGAATAGCAATCACGCCCACAAAAATCAGTGACCAGGTAATGATCCCTGAACTGCAGCACGTGGAGCTCGAGGAAGTATGAGAGTCTGCGATACCAACAAGAAATCGACACTTGCCAACTGATGGATCCAGAAAAGTAACCATACCAAGCCCATCAAAATCACAGCTCAGTGGATCTTGTTTCTGCAGCTGATAATAGCTATTGAACGCATAAGAGACATTTGCCTTGAGGCCAATTCCATTACAAGAACCACCCTCTGTTAGTGTAGTACAATCGGCAACACTACAAGCAAGTGTGAAATGGTTTGCCACTCTGGTAAGATTCTTTGATGGGTTTGCAACACACCATCTTGCTGGAAGATACCTGACATTTCTTGCATTCTTCAACGTGTCACGACCCAGACCAAGGTTGAGTGCATATTTAGCCTGCCCATCGAAAGAGAAAATTCCCCAGTGCCTTTCAAAGTTGCCAGGCAGTGTACTCTTTGCAGATTCATCGAGCAGGCCAAAAAGATAAACATCTAGTGGAGGAGCGGCAGGCCTCAAGGGGGTTCCTTTGTTGCTAAGGACGTGGTTTATGAGGCCTTGATTAAAAGCCCTGGCAGCAGTAAGATTGGCACCAACGGCTCCATCCGTAGGCCAACCGACCTCCCCAATGACTATAGGCATTTGACCATACCCGATTCTGTTAAGTGCAGCCACTAAAGTATCGTAGTTTCCATCAAAGGCATTGTAGTAGACGTTGGGACCGTCTACGAGGGGGTGGTTTGTCCCTCCAAAAAAAGCATAGTCTTGAGGGAAGTCGGGATTTCCGTAGAGACTGAGAAAGGGGTAAATGTTGACAACAAAAGGAGAGGCATTAGAATTGAGGAAGGAGACAAGTTGGGTGATGATATGAGCGAGGTCTGGGCGAAAGGCGCCTTGAGAAGGGAGAGAAGACTGATATGCATCAGCATTGCAAGGGACAACTAGTTTGACAGTGGCAGCAAGATTAGCTTTGACCAATGAGCGCTGCAAGTTGAGGAGCGCCGGCACAACATAAGACTCAAACTGCCCTGCGTAGCTACTCAGAAAGGGTTCATTCCCAACCGCAACATATCTGTTCAATAATCAATATACATACATACTTGGCATTAACATTTAATAACTCCTGGGTGTAGAGTATAAAGGAAGCTCAAAAACAAGTACCTGATGTCGGCGGGAGGTTTGGCAGAGAAATGGAGTGACAGATTGGTTCGAACCCAGGAATCGGCGGCGGAAGGAGAGGTGGATAGAAGAGACAGCATGTGGTTTGGGATGCCGAGCATGAGCTGAATGCGGGTCCCCCTGAGGGCGTCTACGACTTGATGATCGGCGTCGAAGATCTTCACTTTGGAGATCTTGTTCAGCTTCAACAGATCCACCACCGTCTCCGACGACATCCTGTGCTCAGACAGCGTCCCCCAGTTCACTCCTACTCCCGCTTCACCCTCCCTGCTTAATCCCACTATCACTGCCACTATTACTATTATTATCACTCCCATCTGCAGATTTAATCCCCGCTTCACCGTCTCTGCTAATCTCCTCCTTTCTCTTGACAATACAGTAATGCACAATAAAGTAATACACACAGCAGTACAGTAATACACACAATACAGTAATGCACAATAAAGTAATACACAGTAATACACACAGTACAGTAATAATTCACTTTTTCGTAAGGAGTATCTAACTTTTACAAAGGAATAGGAAGCCTTCTCGAATTTAACAAATGTTATGCGTGTTTCAGAATTATTTAATTCAACTGCGTGACAAGTTTACAAGTTACAAGTACGTGTGTGCGCTATCAAACTCATTTCTCTTACCGATATACCCTTTGGGCATACTTTTAATTTGTAAATGAATCTTTAATGATTTTGTAATTTACTTCCAAGTAACAAAACATCATCGCTAGAAAAACAGAAGAATAGATATGTATCTCTCACATGCCTGGCCTCAAGCCACTGATGCAACTTCAATGGGCAGCAGCTATCAAAGAATCAGTAAGCCATGAACTGATATAAGGAGTAATGTCTACTCCGTATCATAAGTCAGAATAGATATGTATTTGTACATGACATGTGAGTCTAATCATAATTCATAGCTGTTCTACGACTCTGATCCATACTTCCTATGCTTAACTTGCTTCAAAATAGAGAGCCGCAAACGTTGACCAAGGGCCCCAAGTCTTTCAAGTTTAGGCTTCTTTAAACCAGAAGGAGCCGCCTTTTTGCCATATTTTTTCACTTTATTTTCAGATGATTTTCCCGCCTCTGTTGCCGATGCAGGGATCATCTGCAAACACACGAGATTATGTCAAAACATCGTGACCTACAAAAGCTCTTACTGCTCATTGGACTAAGAGCACAACATGGATCCCTCTGTGCAACAAAGTAGAATACACACTTGTTGGCCACTTACTTCCACGGTGCATTCAGCCGAATCACTGCCTTCTACAGATGAGCACCTTCCCCAACTCTCCCTGTTGGAGCTTGTATACGAGCAAAATTCCTCAATTGATCCATCTACTTTATCCTGAATGATGAGACTAATCAAATTCCAAAAAGTCTATAGGGTCAACTACTTGAAATGATAGGAGAGAAATGAGTTTGTATCAAAGCTCTAAATATACAATTTTACCAATTCTGAGTGTCATTTCAAAGATTCTTTCCTATCAAACCTTTTCTCATTCTATTCCTGTGCATCATGAATACCAAACATCTGAAAGTATTTAAAATACTACCCATACCCTCCCCTTCCAATGACTTTCTCTATTCCACAGGACCTACAAGGAATTAAAGATGAAGCATTAAGTTCTCAGAAACCCAAGAACATAAAGGTCCAGTTAAGCCTGTCTACAACCAGTTGACGCTCCAAGATTCACCAAAAAAAAAAAAAAACCCTCAAAGAAAGAACACATCACATCAAATGGCATCTTGATTCCGCACCTTGTTTCTTTCCTCAAGCTCAAACTCCATAATAAACTCATCCTTTCATAAATATAATCGATAAGAACCCCTAACTTAAAGCTATTTCCTTTACCCGAATTCAATTTACAGCCTTATGCTCCTCATTGACTGTCACAAAACGCCTTTTAAAAGTTGTGTGCACTCCATGAAGGCCTACTTCCTCTCCAAACCAGTAACTAATAGCCATAAACTAAATATCATTAATAACCATATCTGGATATTGTGCTGCAAGGAATCCGGTGCCTAGGAATATAGGATGGTAAGAGGCACCAACTACCAAGCACCATATCAAAAAGCTGCAACTGATAACAGCATTTTTTAAAGTTATGACCATAAGACCTGCCAGCTCCCACATCCTACCAAATGTGATCAAAGACTTGTCATTCACAACTGATATAAGTTGAGCCTTAGATGAGCTCCTTTGGATTCTTTCTTCTGGACCAACCAATCACAGAAG
This sequence comes from Spergularia bocconei, assembly GCA_963457585.1. Taxonomy (NCBI): domain Eukaryota; kingdom Viridiplantae; phylum Streptophyta; class Magnoliopsida; order Caryophyllales; family Caryophyllaceae; genus Spergularia; species Spergularia bocconei. Next base: position 24,006,359 of record OY734953.1, read on the forward strand.
TGAGACTGTCTCACCCATATCCTTTAGCAATACTGAAAGAAATGAAAAGAGAGAGCATAGGAAAGGGAAAGAGCGGGATCATTTAGTGAAAGACAATAATATGAACACGCAAAAAAATATTACTTTTACACCATTCATCTAGAAACACTAAATGTTCCACACGACCAAATCTATCCTGCATTTACCTGGAGCAAACAGCAATCATGCCAAATTTCAACATGGAGGGCAGAAAACATCAGCGGCTATCTTGGGTGTAGAGCTGTCTTATTTTGTACTTAACATACGATTACTAGTACAAGTATTTACTAGTACTCAGAGTCTGTTAATTTGATCTTATTTTTTTCCATGTCAGTACTGCTAAATGAAAAGCGGCTAAGTTATTTTGATAACAGCAACAACAACAATCAAAGTGCATGATTCCCTCTACTAGGTAGATGGAAAAATATATATTCTATGGCATGGCACAAGAGAGGATTTGTACTTACACTTGAGCCTGAAGTTGGCGCAATTTCAGAGATAGTTTCTCCACCAGATTCTGCATTTGAAATGCCGTGCAGAGCCGACGACGAGCTTGCAGCATCATTACTAGCTACTCGAAGATTACTGATTATCTCGTACAACAGCCCCTAGATGAGATAAAATATTCTACACTTAAATAAATCTGTGTTGCCAATGTGTGCGATCATATACAATCTAAGAATCTCACTCACAAAGAGCAAATGTATTTACTCCCCACCTAGTGCAAGTAAGAGAGTAATTATCAAAAAGTATTTTTCTTTTAAAGCAACGAAGAGGCCAAAAAGGAAGCAATCCTGAATTGCATACCATCACAAAGCAACTCATTTATATTGCACATAAGCGTACATTTACAAAGTCATTGAAAAATCCATTCAGATAGCGTGAGGGATCTTCATGTAAAACAAACCAAACAAGCCAATCATATAATTAGTGTGCCAAGAAGCTAAACTTTAAAAACCAATTACCTCATCCATGTCAGCAACGCCAACCCTATTTGACCAAACAGATGGGACTTGTGGTGGCTTTAGGGTATTGTAGAAGAATATGGAAACCGAGTCATAATAAAACTGTGGCCTAGGTGAGTTATGGTCACCATCAACCTTTATAATATTCTTCTCACCCTACAACAGATCACCATTCATTAAGCAACCACATACAAAAGACAATAATAAACAATTTATTATGAGTTTATGACATCAGAGCTGAATTCCATACCGCATAAAGTTTGAAGATGACATCAGAGTGGTGTGGTTGAATAAATCTATCCCCATTAGCATGGACAAACAAGGCAGGGACAAATGTCTTACTTGCAACCTGCGATGCCTTTGGAATGTAAACATCAACGTAGATTATGCAAAAGTAAACTGATACTTGGAGTTGAACTCATATAGTCGTATTGACATACCACTTAAACAAGAGTCAAGTTACATACAAACAGACCAATGGTGAGCCTTATATCAGATACCTTAATGCAAAGAACATAGCAAGTTGAACATAACACCCAAAAAAAGGGGGGAATAAAGTTTATCCTCCCAACTACTGATAGAAGAATGCTGTTGGAAGTTGAAACCTTCTGAGCATATAACTTGGAAAAGTCAGGATATTAAATTACTTATGTGCAAGCAATAAGACTGCTAAAACAGCAATGACCTACTGAAAAATCACATAAAACATAGTACAATACCACAACTCTGAAGGATTTTACATCTCTACGACCCCACTCTCAAATCCCTAATAGAGTCTTCCAAAGCAAATTGAACGCTCCTCCAATCCCACATTAATCCAAATTCTATAGAGTTCATTTTCGAGCTTCTCAGTAAGCCAAATCGGAATAACAAAAATTATGTGATAGTTCACGTGCTAGATTGATATCGTTGCTAACATATACGCAACTAATCCACTGCTAACAAGGCAAGTGGGGATTTTTTTTTTTTTTGAAGTAGAACAAGGCAAGTGATTCTTGAATGGGCACCTGCAGACAGTTGAGGTCCTTAATATCAAAATTCGCCCTTTTTTGTATCACTCGACGCATATACTGCACTGCCATTTTAACCTGAAACCAAAAGGGAAAAGCTCATTATTTTTCATATAAAAAAATTCAAGATAATGAAACCTTTACTGCCTTCTAATCACAGAAGCAAATTTCAGATAAAAGTCACTGTCAACAAAGCACAACCGCAAAATTCTGGCCGACTACTCTTCACATCTTCAAAGTACTATAAAAGCAGGACGAAATTTTAAATTTAACATTTACCGAACTCCCCAGAGAGGTCCTGCCAAAGCAAGGTAAGGTGGGGGATCAAATATAAAGACTCCTATGATAACAAATCACACAGATGCCAATTACATTAAATCCTTGAAGAGGAATGCAGCAAACATCTCTTAGAAATGCATGATCCTCTCGCACATTAGCTTCATAGTATACCCTCATTCTTAGGCTTAGTTCTTAGAAGCCCACCACCAGACCGCAGAGGCAGGGTGCCGGAGGGCGCAGCCCGGCGCACATGGCACGCACACATTTAGGATACACCTCTTTAGAAGCGTATAGTTCTCTTCCTTGTGATTTTAAACATAAGGCCCGCTTAGATTATGACTACGAGTCTAGGATAGGACTATAGGATTGAACTAAAGCAATAAAGTCAATAATAACAATATAGAAATGCTAATTGCCAGTTTGGAAAATATTGGAAGTAATAAATAGAGACTCAGAATGGTATATACGGTGAATTTTGGTAGGCGGATTTTGTAGACATCCACAAGTTCCATCATGAGATCAAACAAGTCTGAGAAAGCACTATCCAATACCATCCCGGTGATAGAAGGGTCCTCAGATCCATAAAGAAGGCTGCATAGCACAAAAGCAAACATCAGTAGCAGTAAGAGACTAAAAACGCACATTCCAAAACCATGAAACGATAAATGATGCAACCATGTAACACCTGCATCCAAAAATTCCATGACCCCAGATAGAGTGAAGAATGCTAATTACGAGTGCTACTTGAAAAGGCTAGAATATGAATATTAATTATATTCTTACCCTGTAACAGCACCCATAGATCTTCCCCAGAGACCTATACGTGATACACGATTGTTATTTCGGAGATAAGAAATCACAGCTCGGAGATCATCTTTCTGGGATATGAAAAGACATGATGAAGTGAAGTGAAGTGAAGGGTAATGCAGTCCAAGAATGAATTGAGAGGTGATATATTGGCAACAAACAGACCTCATGCCATCCAAGGCTGACATAGGTGCCATCAGATAAACCAGAACCAGAGAAGTCGAGTGTAAAGACGGTAATATTAGCAGGAAGAAGCACGACAGCAGCCTCATTTGCATCAGCCCGAGAACCACTGTAAAATAATAAAGGATAAAATAAGTTAAAAGTGATGGTGGGAGAAGAAGAATTAGGTTGAAGTTTAAGTTTATTATCATTGATATTGGATTGACCTGTTGCCATGACAGTATATAACACAAGGAAGAGCGGAATCAGCAGCAGGATAATTAGACGGCATATAGTGACTACACCTCAAGGTCTGACCTCTTCCATTTGTAAGCTGCAATCAATCAAACAAACAAACAAAGTCTGACAACTTTTGGAATTTGGAATTTGGATATGAAATATAAAATGAGAATGAAAAAAAGTCCATACTTGCCTCCAAGTCGTCTCTTATGTATGGTTTGCCGGCGAGTGTAAAATGTTTCTCCCATAAATACTTATCTGGATCATATGAAGCCCTGTAAATTGTAATATTACATTATTATTGTTAACACTTAACACCAAGCAATGGGATCTTTGATACTTGATTAGAATTTTAGGAATGTACCTGGGAGGTCTAATTACAAAATTGATGAACTGCTCAATCATACTTTACACACTAATTCACCTCCAATGCATTCCCTGCATTTGCATTTTGTAGCTGAAATTCCAATATTCATTCAACCCTAGTTTCATCATTAATAACGGGACTCACCTTATTAACAATCTCCGCCCCCCAATTTCAATCAATCAATCAATCAATCAATCAATCAATATGTCTACTGGGGATTGACTGAGTGAGTGAGTGAGTTGACTCCAGAGACTGTGAGCTTGACGGGATGACCTCCTTCGTCTTTTCCGGGGATCTGGATATTCAGATTTGTGTTCCAAATACTAAACACATTACTCCATTATTTATTACTACTATATACTACCACAAATCGGCGCTCATTTTTACGTTCCTCTTCGTTATTTAACATCGGGAAATGTGACTTGCGATAAAATAAAGTGTAAAATTCAATTTATGGAGTCAATAATTCATTGCTCACACGGTCACACCTCACAACACATCAGTAGTTAAGGTATCGTGTTTTCTTATTCTTACTTTTTTGACAGACAATGTCAAGAGCTTTCAACTCGTTGGCCTCAAAAAAATACTAAAATCTAAGTGAATTTGGTAGAATGCAATGCACAATAACACAGGGAGATTTCTTTGGTCATGACTCATGACTAAGGAGGTTAGTGTGTATGGGTGGCATTTTGATCCACAACCTACAATGCATCTCTCTCCCGCCCTTTTCTAAGAACGCTTTCCGGGTACTTGCTCATCAAGAGGAAGATTTTCAAGATTCGAGAAAACTTATGTGTTTGCTGTGAAATTATTACAAATTTAATCGAATGCATGGATCTTTGACTGAAAAATCAATTCCCCCCTCACCCTCCTTTCCAACACAGAGACTCTCAAAAATGCCCTTCTCTCGACTGTTCCTCAACAGTCAACTCTCCCCCCCCCTTTCAAAGCATTTTCGGCCCCATCCTGATATCCACTCTCGCTCGTCCTTGTTTGTTGATGCTTCTTTTGTTACTACTACCTTTTCTGCGGGAATAGGTGGTTGTCTTTTAGGCCCCCAAGGCAGGTGGAGACAAGGCTTCTTGGCCCATACCTTTGCTCGTGGAGCATGTGAGGCGGAATGCCTTGCGATTATGATGGGGCTTGAATGGCTCCCGTGGGCATGGGTTAATTCATTTATATCTCTATTCGGATTGTGAAATTGCGGTTAATAGAATTGACAATGTTAGTCACCATGTGGACAAATGGAAACTATTAGCTAAATGGAAAATATGTTAATTATAGTTATTTAGATAAAATAATAGAGCCGCTTCCATCTATTTTTTTTTTTTTGCGAGTTTAGATAAGGTGTTGCTAATAATATTACAAAACACAGATATATTGATCGAATTTGTTTAAAATTTAACAACAACAATTTTTTTTATAAGAAATAGAGTAAATGGGAATAATAGTCAAAGAGCCGTGGTAGTGGAGTAGCCAGTTATAAACCAGCAGTTGAGCAGTGAGAAAGGGGGGGAAAAGTTGAGGGGCAAAAGGTTGTAAACTGAAACTCGTGCCGGGGTTGATCGATCGAGGACGGGGACGGAAAAACGGCATCAGCAGCAGCAGCAGCGACGGCGGCGAGGTTCGATGGTAAAGGAGACCGAGTATTATGACGTGCTCGGGGTCAGCCCATCTGCTACTGAATCGGAGATTAAAAAAGCCTACTATATCAAGGTTTCAATTCATTTTATCTTCTATTTTACCCTTTTTTTTTTCCTGATGTTGGGATTATCTGCTTCCAATTGATTAATTAATTACGTTTCTTGTTATCTGCCTGATTTTCTGTTTGAATTTTGTGTAGCTTTTGAAACTATCTGTTACCCTTTCTCTAGGCTTAGTACTATGGAGGGCTTCTGGGTGATCCACTAAACATTTTCTTAGAACTAACGGATATTTTCTACATAGCATTTCATATTACATATGTTTCTTGGAGAACGCTTTGCTCCTTATTTAATCCTATTGTGTGTGTTTTGGCATCTAGGCACGACAAGTTCATCCTGATAAGAATCCAAATGACCCTCTTGCCGCTCATAATTTTCAGGCAAGTTCTAATCATCCGCCTCCCTCTTCTTTGTGCTCATATCTTCACTCAATCTCATTCAATTTATGTATGATCTTTTGAATGCTTGATTATGTTATATCTGTGTAGCAATAGTTAAAAGAGTTGTCATTTGAGATAATGAAATCAGATCGGATGACCTTTTTTCATGGGTTTTTCCGTCCCCTGTTTGAAACTTTTGTGAGTCACTAATCGTGGGAGTGAGAGAGTGACAATGGTTGTGACACTTATGATTCTAAGGCTCTGTTCGGTTGTACTAGCCGTTTGAGTAGCAAGGTTGTTGTTCGAGTAGCAAATAGTTTTAGTAGCAGATAGAAGGTAGTTGTTAGCTCTAAAAGTAGCAGTTGATGTTAGACGTGTTCGGTAGAAGTAGCTGTTGAGTTATCAAAACTATATAGTACATAGAAAAATAAAATAGAAATGCTAGTTTTTTTTACTCAAAATGTTACTTTGAGAAACATATCCCAAATGCTACCTAAAATGGCAACGACTACCTAACTTAGTTTAAAAAAGCGCGCCTGAGGCGCGCCTAGGCGCAAGGCGCAGCTGCCATCGCCTCAGAAGCCTGAGGCGCACTGGTGTGCATGAGGCGCACCGATGCGCACTGAGGCGCAGGCCTTGAGGCGCACTGAGGCGCACAAGTGTGCCATTTCCAATTTCTTTCTCTTGTAACCTTATTTATATACTTCCCTTTGCCCCTTAATCCCTTGTTTATGCTTATTTACCCATTGTCCCTCTTTAAATACCAAAAAAAAGGTTTCGTTTTTTCAAAATATGATTTCGTAAAATATAATTTTATTCGCTAAATAAGTGCGCCTCGTGTGCATGAGGCGTGCGCCTTCGCCTTGCGCCTCATCGCAACGGCTCCCCAGCGCCTCGGTGCGCCTCGCGCCTCCTTAAACTAAGCTACCTAAAATGCTACTTTCAAAGTGTCAGCGAAAGTAAAGTAGCAGTTTGACCCGGTGAAAACGCTACTTTCTACTTGTTAATGTGTTGCCAAATAGAGCCTTAAAATCAACGACTTCAATCTATCCTTTAATACTGCCATTGATTAGCTTTGTAGAATAGCGTTTCCCTTTATCGGCAGAAGGGATGAATGTTGTGGGAATGGGTAATGGGCTATAGATGAATGCAGTGGGGAACAATTAAGAGTTGCATTTAAGTCATCAACTACCAATTTGACTTGTGAAAGAGAAATTGAGGGAGATAAATGATATTAATAAGGGATTTAGAGGTGTCCAAAAATATGAGGGAAAGAAAGAAAAGGGCTTGCATGAGATAATGAGAATAATTGTGGTGTAAGCTATGAAGGTAATGGCCCCAACCTGTCAGCTGAAAAGTTAGGACAACGGCTAAATTTTTGGATGCGGATATAGGCATATCACCTTAATTACGTACCCCATAGATCAAGCTTGACTTCTACAATATATTAGAGGTTGACAATTAAGAATAGCTGGAGTGTTTACTTGAGTTCAAGGAGTTGCTTTTAGAAGAGGAAAAAGTAAACTGAAATTAGCTGTATATGTAAAAGCTTCCTTATGGTTCTACACTGAAACATATTCTTTAATACGACAAACTTCTACTATTTACTGTAATAGTGTGTAATGCAGATTCATAAAAGGCCTTATCAACTTTCATGTATGTTACTCTCTGTTTCAGGTTTTAGGAGAGGCTTACCAGGTCTTGAGTGATCCAGCTCAACGTCAAGCTTACGACTCTTATGGGAAATCGGGAATTTCTACGTCAGTTCATGTGTTCTTTCATTCTTTCATCAGACTGGCAGTCGATTTGTTGCATTATGATATATGATGGGCATGTAAATAATATGGTGGTGTTCGGGGAAGGCTGGTGGTGGTGATTGGGTTTTACTGGGTGGTTGATAGGTGAATCAGGTGGGAAGGGGAGGGGAAGGGGGAGGACAGAAAATGATTTTTTTTAATTGAGTCAGCGCCACGTAAGCACTCTGGAAGCCACGTAGGATTAATCCGATAGCTTAAGATCGAAATCCGTCAATAGGTGGCTATACCTTTTAAAAAAATGACTTATTAGGTGGTTCCTCCTAAAAAAAAAAGATTTATTTGGTGGTGCCCCAAAAAATGGGCAAATTTTCCTTATTACTCCCTCCAGTTCTGAATGATGTTCTTGTTTCCTTTTTGAGTCAGTTCTAAATGATGTTCTACTTTCCTTATTTGTAATGTTTTTTGTGGTCCTAATGGTTTGTGGCCCACCCACTTTCAATTTCCAGCACATATTACTTCTTACAAAAAATCTGTGCTATTTCATTGTGGAAGATCATATAGCACAGGAGGGAGTATAGTATTATCTTTTCAATCTGACAGTAGTACATAGCTTTTATAGATGATGTGCATTGTTCCATTTTCCTAGGATGCATCTAGACTAATAGGAAATTGTATAATCAAGTTTATTTTATCTAGGAACACATAACATTAGACTAATTCAAACTCTAATCAACATGGAAAATTTTGGAAAAAGTCTCATAATCTCAACAGATATACATCTTTTTGGTGCATATGATATTTTATAATATTCTTGCTCAATTTCAGTGAAGCAATTATCGATCCTGCTGCTATATTTGCCATGCTTTTTGGAAGTGAGCTTTTCGAAGAATACATAGGCCAGCTAGCCATGGCATCAATGGCTTCAATGGACATTTTCACTGACGGAGAAGAGCTGGATACCAGAAAATTGCAGGAGAAGATGAAGGTACGTTTTCACTTTTAAATTGTAATGTGCATTTTAAGGGTATCCAACTAGTATGTTATTATTTTCCAGTTTCCTGAAATCTTAATAATATTGATTTATTGGCTATATAGAGAAGGAGTAATGTTTCTCGCTTGTATACCAAATTGGCAATTGTGATGAAGTGGGGAACTGAATGATAATTTCTTGTGGTTATTTTACAATATGTTTTGTTTTTAATAAATGTGTGTTAGTAAAAGATTTAAGGTTCTCTAAGAAAGAAATCTGATATTGCCACTTTTCCTCTTTTATAGACCAAACCTCTCACCTTCGGCCTTAAAAAATCTTCCAAAATTCCCCATACTCAAATGACGATTCATGTTAGCCGCCCCAAATCATTTTGGGACTAAGGCTGGATTGTTGTTGTTATTGGTGGTGGTGGCGGTGGCGGTGGTGTTACTCAAAATCGTAAAGCTCTCACGATTTTTTTTTCTTTTTTGGTCTGGTGGATGCATACTTACATTCTCATCAACATTCTTCTTATTCTTGGTATGCTCTACTATTCACTTGAAAGTTAACTCTTGAGGATCCTGACCTCCAAATTTATGTCTTTTTTGACATCTTTCCTGATATAGATTGGAGTTCATCCAAGGACTTAGCCCTTTTTCCTTTGCCATAGAAATGAACGAACTGACGATTTACTATGGTCTATGATGTTTGAAAATGATGGTATTAAGTCTGCCCAATCATATGTTGATAATGTTATAGTAGACTTCTATAGTTTGGCATGGGAAGTGGCAAGCAGGGATCATCTAATCAGACAGGATGCTGGGTGTAGACCAAAACATTAAAGATGAACTCGGCTAAGGTCTTAAGGTTCACAAAAAGATGGTGTACTGGGGCGCTTTCCTCTACACCTTGGTCGGATTGGAGGAAATGACGTGTAGGGAGGGGATGGGGAGTAGGGATTTTGTTTTCATTGTCTGGATAAGAATAGGGAGAGAAAGGTAATGAAGGGATGTGGTAGAAGTAAATGATGAAGACTATAAAAACCATTTAAAATGATCTCTTCTCCATTTTGGAGAAAATTGGTAGGTAAATAAGACTAAAAACCCATTCACCTATAAGCGGACTCGAACAAGGTTTTTAAATTTCGATTGGGTAAATTGGCTAAATGTATGCTGTCCAAGGAGAATGGAGTTTTGGTATACGACACCTTCCCTATGTCAACGAGGCTCTTAAAGGTAAGTGGCTTTGGAGATTTGCCATTAAATATGATTGACTTTGGAGGAAAGCGAAAGCCATCGCCCTGAAATAAGGTGTCCAAATACTGGTTTGTGGAGCAAACAGGTTAATAAATGTGGGATGCTGCCTGCTGACCTCTTGAGATCTGCCTCTCATAACGAGGCCACATTGGTGATGCTGTATTTATGGGAGGGTAACTATCATCATTGGGCATTTTATTTTTGAGGTCGCTCAATAATTGGGAGGAACCTTCTGTTTTGAATCTCATGAAGCTCCTGTCTTTTGTGAAAGTTGTTCCAGAAGGTGGTGGTGAGATAACTTGGTTGCCTGATAAATTGGGAACCTTCAGTGAAATTTTTGCAGTCTTGTCGAAAATTTGCCTCCTAGATCACTTCCGGGCTAGTGTTATTCGGAACTGCTTAGCTTCTCCTGAAGCTTGCTTTTTCGTTTGAGCAACAGCTAAAGAAAAAATATCAACACTAGATTGCCTTAAGCGGAGGGGATTTAGTTTGGCTAGCCGCTGTTCTTACTGTTGTGTTGCTAAAAGAAACCATTGGATCATCTTTTGTTCTCATGTGCTTAGCTCTAATCTTTGTAGCATATTTCTATGTAATTGTTTGGGTTGTGCTGGATTCATCCTTGGAGGGCTAAAGATGTCCTCTCCGCTCGGGAAAGGAGAATGAAGAATCAAGAAAGGGTGGCTAACTGAAGTTTGGAAGATGGTAACACTAGCTATATTGGTGGTACACAAGAAATCTTCGCAATATGATGATATTGCTTGGACACACCGAGACTTCAAATTTCACTTTTTGAGGTGGTTGTGTAATTGAGGCACAAAAAAGTGGACATGGGGACTCGACTTTGTTGGCAATTGGCTGTCACAAAAACGATGAATATGATCATCCATTCCCCTAATCAACAAGAACGATGAAATCTCTATGAGAGGAAAGCTATTCTTGCAGAACAAAGTATAGGTTTGTTGTCTTTTTGTGAATGGGTGTCACCCCCTTGGTGTTCTTTTTGAATATATCAAGGAAAAAAAAAACCCATTCGTCTATTAAATCATTAACATTTTTTTCAATCATTAGGGAAGCTCTGAAGGAAGTAACTCTAGTATACTAAACCTTAAAGATTCTATCTCCTTTTCCCTTCTAGAGTGACATGGTAGTCTTTAATAGAGTGTGCGAAAAAGTCTGATAAATTGAATTGATGAGGACCTTATCTGTCCACCCAACGCATAATGCACATAGGCATTTTTTTATGCTGTGTTGACTAAAGACTGACTTTCACTACATCATGCATCACGGGATATGCACTTGTTAGTTTGTATGAGCTGCTAGCCCTTTATATGGCTGTATTCACCGTAATGAGTAATTCGTAACACTAGACTTTCCACATTTATTAACCTGTTTGCTCCACAAACCAGTCTTTGGACACCTTATTTCAGGGCGATGGCTTTCTGATGGTCGCTGGTTATCAGGATCTGTTTTGTTAATATATGTTGCAATGGGTTTGATTGTGACATGTCTTTTCTGGTGGACATATCCTGTGTGAGTCTGTCGTTGGATGTAATCGCCCGTTTTTTTTTATGAATGATTGTTCAATTATAATCTGGATTTGTACATTTAAACAGTTCAAACCCACAAAAATGTTCTGTGATTGTGATAGGCTGTTCAAAAGGAAAGGGAGGAGAAACTTGTCGAAATTTTAAAAGACCGTCTCAACCAATATGTGCATGGGAGTAAAGAGAGTTTCATAAGTCATGCTGAAGCTGAAGTCTCAAGGCTTTCTAATGCAGGTATTATTTCTTGTGTTTTGTTTGGTTTATCTTGCACATTTTTCTGGGGGGTATTGTTTAGCCAGCTTGGGAGTGAGATGTTTTGTTAGTGGTTGTAAAGAAGTTCATCTTGACTGATAGCGGTATCCTCCAATTTTCTTCTTAAGAAGGCTCACAGTGCGGCTCTGTTTTCCTTTACAAAAGGGATTCACTCTGGATGGCGGAAGAACTAGGGAGCATGTGAAAAGACGAGCTGAAAAAAAGTGTAGAACGGCAATTTTATGGATCCACGTTAGGTCTAGCCACAGAGGCTGTTTCAGGAGTTAGAGCTAAGGGTTGTTTCATGACTTAGGTTTTTCTTTGAATGGGTAGATCAGCTGTGGAGCCTGTGGTCTGTTCCAAGGGTGTGGAGAGGAAGCATGTGGTTTACTATTAGTAAGGCGATACAGTGTTCAGCCACAAAGTTGTTTAGGAGTTAGGTTATTACTGTAAAGGTGGGATTCATTCGGTAAGATATTAAAGAAGTGTTTAAGAAATGAGTGGCAGTCATTGGGAGCGTTCCCTTAATTGTAAATGTGATGTGGCGGTGGTTGAATATGTGTGGTTGTTGTAAAAAGTCTTTGCAAAAAGCAGTCAACTGGGAAAAGAGGTTCAAGGTTCTGATGGCAAGTAGCCGATGAAGATATTGAGCATGTGCACTCACAATCACACTGAGGTGGATGAAGTCTTAGAATTTAGACCCTTGGGTGATTGGGCACTAGGAGTGATTGACGTAACATCTTCCCGATCTTCTGTACGTGCATTATTTATTTCAGTGACACTACATTGTAGTAGACACTCACAGCTCTTTCTCGCCGTGATGCAAGAAGAGCCCAGAACCACTCTGACAGCCCAGCCAGGTTTATTAGTTTTTTATTATGATAAATTTGGTTTCCTTAGTTTTGTTCTCCATGCTTCGCAATAGCTCGGGCCAGAACATCAAGCCAAAAAAATCTGTAATCTGATAAGTACTCTCTGGCGGCTAAATTGCACAAATAGTTGTGGGGAAGGAGGGGGATTATGTCGGTGCTGCACTGCTGCTTCACGTCAAGGTTTACTCTTTTAGAAAACTCGGATAAAGGGGAGCGTTAGAAAGTCTTTATATGAGATTTGATTGTTGATTCCCTAGTTTATATGCTTTGCTAATATTCTTCTTTTTATTTCTGATATGGTGTCTTATCATTTATCCAAATTTACTTTGGTACACAAGTTTGTTTAGCAGATTTTGGCCTTTCCGTTTAAAAAAAAAAATGCTTGTTATGGAATAATCGTCAAATTTGACGTTTGTCCTCTTAAGTATCCTATGTATGTTCAAGGTGGTATATTTGTCTTATCTTTCCTTTACCTTTATTCTGCAGCTTATGGCGTCGATATGTTGAATACCATTGGTTATATATACTCAAGACAGGCTGCTAAAGAGCTCGGAAAGAAAGCAATATACCTCGGTGTGCCTTTTATTGCTGAATGGTTCAGAAACAAAGGACATTTTATTAAATCACAAGTAACAGCTGCAACAGGTGAGTGATTGATGATTCATGGTACCAATTTCTACTTTGTTTGTTATTTTCATACTTTCTATCTCCCTTACTCTCTATCTTGTTAGTCAATTTGTTTAGGTAAGCAACATGGCTATAAGATAACACTATAACCCACACGATATTGACTTGGCTATTATTGATATGAGAACATGGATACACGGAGGATAGAGCATTATGACTTGGCGACTGCTCCAATACCCTATACCCACCATAATTTCAGGATAACAAAAGGTTAACGTAAGATTCTTAGGTTAACGTGGTCCAAACCAGCCAAAACCAAAGTACGTGATGCACGGATTTTGGCCAAAATGACTCAAAATTTTGCAGCAAGTACTTAGGGTCATATCATGTGTTTTTGGCAAAATATTAGAGCAAAAAAGTTATGGTATATGCCTCAAATCAGCCAAAAACACACGATAGCCTTAATGGGCGACGAGAGGGGAGAAGATTAAAAGACCTCAAACGAGAGAATCGTCTGCTCGGATTCCTCAAGAGAAGTCTTTGGGTGTTTACGGTAATATTTAACGCAAGTTTAGATACTTTGAAAAGCGTGGCCATCATGGCAAATATTGGACAAATCGAAGGCTATAATCCACAATTTAGAAAATAAACGACTCCAATATTTGTGGAAGCCACTAGGGGTAATCTTGGTTCAATGAATTTTATAGACCCAAAAACCAATGTATACTAGCCTCATTGGGTGATGTGTGTCCGATGGGCTGAAAGAACTACCCAAATAGGTAAATTGGCTGTTATATCAAATAAGGGCGACTACTTAAAATGTGTCATAATCTGCCAAAACCCTAGTATAATCTTAACTGGTCACGGGAGGGAAAGGGGTTTAAAAACCCCAAAAGGGAGGATTGGCCCCTCTAATTAAATAAGGACATGTAAAGGTTGTCCCCGGACAAGTTTTGAGAATCTTTGGCTTTTTCGAAAACGGTGTCAAAATGGGCCAAAACTAAAGTATGTAATCCCCGAATTTTGGCCTTAAATAGCACTAGATAAAAAATGACACAATTTTGATAGTAGCTCCTACGGAATATATTGTGTGTTGTGGCCGTGAATAACCTATGCATAGTTTCAAATTTAGCCACACACACACGCTAGCCTTAACGAATGACGGGAGGCGGATGGGTTTTAAAGAACCCAAATGGGAGAACCACCCATCAAATTCATAAAGGGCACTCTTACTATGTCCATGGTAATTTTTTAAGAGAAGGTAGTTTGAAGAAGATGGTTTATGAAAATGTTAATCAAACCCTCATATCTATCAAGGTCCCTCACAGAGTCACGGGTCTGATGGTAAAGATGTGAGATCATTTGGCTACCTTAAAACCGGATGTCTCCCTTGTATACGCAGAACTCCTCTTTGGTGTCTTTTTTGAGTGCAAATTGGTGTGCCATCTCATAGTCGTGAGGTTTCAAACCAGATGTGTAACAAAAAAACAAAAGGTGATATGCTTTAAAAAACGAGTTTAGAGGATAGCTTTTAGCAAGTTGATACCCTTTGGATTCTGGGAGGGAGAAAGGGTTGAGATAAACTTGGCTCACTATCAATGCATCCTACTCTTTCTTTCCCTTTCTTAGTACCTGAAGTTCGATGGCCATTTCCCATATGTTTAGAATTTTCTTAGACAGCCCTAAAAGCAAGATGGGGTTTCCTGTATTTGGTCCTTTGGCTATTTAAATGTATAATCCCCTACTAAGTTCCTGGTCTCAGATTATGTTAATGTTGTTAAAGCGTTACCTTTTGCTGGCCATTGTAGGTGCTCTGGCTTTAATTCAGTTACAAGAGGATATGAAAAGACATCTTAGTGCGGAGGGTAACTATACCGAGGAAGAGCTTGAAAGTTATATGCAGTCTCACAAGAAAGTGATGACCGATTCTTTGTGGAAGCTGAATGTTGCTGACATTGAAGCAACTCTTTCTCGTGTTTGTCAGCTGGTTGTTAAATCTAACCATTTATGCTTAAAGTAATTGTGCACTATTTGAGTATAATTTGCTGTTCTCTGATGACGTATTTCTGCTGTTACATAAATAGGTTTTACAGGACAACAATGCCAAAAAAGAGGAGCTTCGTGCACGAGCAAAAGGGCTGAAAACCCTAGGGAAAATATTTCAGGTGAATCTTTTTATTCAATGGTTTTTGTCCACTGCATCATCTGATATTGTACACTTTCATTGCTGATATTCTGATTTCAGCTATCACTTTTGCAATTGCAGCAGGTGAAAAGTTGTGATGTTAACGGGGCTGATAGTGCAGAGGGCACCGAGTTCCAAAAGCTAAATGGAAGTGACTCAAGCAATGATCCACCAAATTCAAAGACATCCTCTACACGTTCAAAAATGGAAGAGTCATCTTATACTGCAGTTGGGTTACAGGTACCATTGCATTTACTTGTACTTACAGAGTTACAGGTCTTGGATCATGCATGAGATTGATATCTAATCACATCTTAAGGAAGTGTCTATGATGTCGGTTAGATACTTAGTGACTTCATCTAATGACTAGATCTAGAAGTCGTAGATTTGCTATACAGTGTGTGCAGATGCGTGGACTTCATTGTATTCACTGGTAACAGAGGTTAAATATGTAAACGTTCTAGATTACTACTTTTCTTGGTGGCTGATAACTCAGCACTGTAAATTTCAACAAAGGGGGTCTGGATGTGTGGTCAAATGGGTCGACCTAGGAATTTAAAATCGGGGCCAAAAAATTTACAAATAAAAATAGCGCTATTGAAAAGTTAGGATTGCAGGATGTAAGACATTAGTGTTCAATACATGTGAAAGAATTCTCAAACTTTGAGATGAAAATCAAGTAAAAAATACCACACCGTATTAAACGGAAAAAGGTAAAAGGATGATAAGTTACACATTCAAATGTTCAAATTGGTTTCTATTCCAAAGGAATATCGTTTAGTCGATAAATAGAAGTAGTTTAAAGTAATGAAATGTGAAAAACTTGAACAAACTTATGTTTGAGAGTTTGGAAAAAATAAATAATAGGAAGTTTTATCTGAAGGCAAAGGAGTGATGGACATGAATAGTTGGGTGGGAAATTGAACACTGGACCTGCTTCTACAATATTTAACCACAAAGCCACTGATTGATGCAGATTGTTTTAGAATCATACCAACATTTGTTATAAAATCCTAATTTACATTTGCTATCTTTCGAAGCATAACTCTCCGAAATTAAAATGAGATGCAACTGTCCTCCCTTACAACCCCCAGCTGTGCACAGGGGTGGGTGGGTGGGTGGGTGTTGGTGGTTTTATGTGTTACATTTTCTGTTAACTATGTTGTGAGTTCTTATTGTGGGTGGGTGGGCTTAGGTGGCATTATATGCCAAGTTCCTGACACTTTCTTTTGATTAGTTGTTATATGTACTCTATAGAGTTTGTAGGAGCACTGGAAAGAGTCTAAGGTTTAGAAAACTGCATGTAAATAAGGGGGTCATAGTCTGTGGGAGTTTTTGAGCCTTGATGGGGATCTCATCGTTTTAAGATTTGTTTTCAAAATTAAACCTCTAGTAATTTTTTCATTATCTGGATTTGCTCTGTCCAAGCAATGTTGTGTTAGGTTATTGAGTTTTGCTACAGTTGCAATTCAATTGATTGTTAATTGTTAATTGTAGATTGAATATACTCAAAAGTAGAAATTTATATTTTACCTTAATCAACCAATAGAATGCAAGTGCTAATTTGCAATTACAATCTGTAACTTCAGCTAGCAAAGCTGAAGCTCTTAGCTTATAAAGGTCGGTCAAGGCTTGTCAGATTCAAGGGATCTCTTTTATTAGATCTTCTTCAGAAGACAAATACATGTCCTTTAAAGTAATCAAGGAAATGTATCTTAGTTATATAAGGAGAAGTAGGATTTAGTAACTAAGACCACTGCCCGTTTAACAAACTAAAATCAGAGAAACCTTTTAATTTGTTATTTGTCCCCCCCTCCTTTTGCAACACTTCCCTCATCCTTGCTCGTTGACAGATCTTTTCTCTTCCACAGCTCCACTAACTCCCGCTTGTTCAGTTGGCAAAGTGCCACTGCTTGATTCCACCTTTGTCATTGGCCTGATGGCCTCCCATACAACTGGTTCCTGCTGCCCGAATTCCAATGTTGCGACCTCTCCTTGATTTCTTGTCATTATCTCCGGCCACTTTTTCTCCCTTCCCTAACCACTTAATCAATCTCTCCGAGTCTCCCCTCATCCAAGCATACTGTTTCCCTTCCAATTGGCACCTAACCAACTACATAAATTCCCTTCCCCTTCTCCTCCCCTGCCTTTCCCGTCCCTTTGTTCACTCCCTTCCCTTCCCCCCAGAAAATATGGCTTCCAAATACGTCAGTATTTTCTAAGGGACAACTTCACTCCCTTTCCCCTTATTGCCCTCTCTTGTAGTTTTTAATATAGATTTCTCAAAAATTCTGTGGAAGACTTTATGTTGCTCATTAATTTGTTAGCTTATTCATAATCTGAGGCTTGGTCTTATCCTTGATGTTGCAGAGTCCATATGTGGAAGCTCCCCAGTTTGCTGGTGCCCCTGTTAGCTGCGACTTCCCAATGCCTACGGCACCTCCTGGTGTTCATAGAAGCTATTCGATGGGGAAAGAGTGATATTTAATCTCTTTTCGATCCTGGTTGTTCCTTGAGATGATGGCCGCCAAGAAGTTGGAAGATATGTGTTTGATTCTTGACAGATGATGGTCGATTTAGATTTGGTGTGGTTAGAATGTATTTTGGTTCTTTTGTAGAACTGAGGTGTAAAATGAGCAAGCTATTATGTATTCAGTGTACTCATTGTTGTGGTATATGGACTTGGGAGAGCCAATGCTTTAGTTACATATTTTTAAAGGTCAGTGTAAAAGCATTTAGATGAGGCAAGGCTCTCACTGCTAGTCTACTCCGGTCATTTCTGTAATATGCAATATCAATAGATGTGAGTTAATGTATACGAAATGCTGGATTGCTGGAACCCTAGATGAGGCGAAACCTTTACCTTGTCATACATAATATACTCGGCACCTAAATTTTGCACAGATTTTCCTGGACCGTTTTGTGCTGAAAAAATGTTTCTTAATATTTTTTTCTGGTGGCAGGTCTCGAAAATCGACAAAAAAACATATTACACCTAATAAATGATGTGTGCAGAAAGGTGTTATATAATTTTAAAATAGATGAATCGTTTGTCATCTAAAACAAATAACACCAATGTCTTCTATGATATTTTGAGAAAATTTAGTTACCTTTTGCCTAAAAATGAAGTATATGATAGTCTCTAGGTATGATAGCTCCGGGGCAAAATCGGCTCAAATTTTGGTGGTACTCTCTAAATATGATATACTCCCTCCGTCCAATCTCAAACGCCCCAAGACGTTTTTGTAGTGGAATAAGAAATATTGATATAGTAAGTTGAATGTGGTAATATTAGAAAAAAAGGAGAGAGAATGTGAGAATTAATAAAAATAGGAGAGATATGTGAGAGAGGATATAATAATTTAATAAAAGTAGGAGAGATAAGCATGTCCCAAAATAGATGGGGTGTTTGAGGTGGGACGTCCCAAAATGGAATATGTGGCGTTTGAGCTGGGACGGAGAGAGTAATGAAGATTTGCAAAAGGATAGAGCCAAAAACATAAGAGAAGATAAGGAAAACGCCCAAAACAATCATAAATTCATACAAAAGTAAAGCGCGTCGAAATGAATGAAATACTTCACAAAATGAGGAACCAACACTCATATCCAACAAGTATAGTCCTAAGGTATCGACAATAATGTTTGGAGGACATTTGGCTTATTCGAAAAATTGATCAAATTTGACCAGAATCAACTGCACTCAAATCCAACAAGTATAGTCCTAAGCTATTTACAGTAATGTTTGAAGGACATTTGACGTTTTTCGAAAAATTGATAGAAATTGCCAAGAATCGCAGTATATATAATCCACGATTTTTCAATAAAATGGCTCCGGAACAAAAATGGCTCAATATTTCAGGGTAGTCTCTAAGTATGATATAATGAGGTTTTGCAAAAAATTAGAGTGAAAAACCTAAGAAGAGATAAGGAAATCGGCCAAAACGGCCATAAATCCATACAAAGTGACGAGCGTTGAAATGCATGAAATATTTCACAAAATGAGGAATAAACACTCAAATCCAACAAGTATAGTCTTAGACTATCGACAGTAATGTTTGGAGGACATCTCATGTTTTTCGAAAAATTGATCAAATTTTAACAAAATCCCATTATATAATCCACGATTTTTCGATAAAATGGCTCCGAACAAAAAGGCTTAAAATTTGTTGGTAGTCTGCAAATATGATATAATGAGGATTTGCATAAAATTAGAGTCAAATACCTAATAAAAACGGCCAAAACGGTCATAAATCCATAGAAAGTGTCAAGCGTTGAAATGCATGATATATTTCACAAAATAAGGAATCAGCACCCAAATCCAACAAGTATAATCTTAGACTATCTCCAGTAAATTTTGGAGGACAGTTGACGTTTTTCGAACAATTGATCAAATTTGACCAGAATCGCAGTATATCCACGATTTTTTGATAAAATGGCTCCGGAACAAATAGGGCTCAAATTTTGGTGGTAGTCTCTAAGTATGATATAATGAGGATTCGCAAAAAATTAGAGTAAAAAACCTAAGAAAAGATAAGAAAAACGGCCAAGATGGTCATAAATCCATACAAAGTGACAAGCGTTGAAATGCATGAAATACTTCACAAAATGAGGAATCAACACCCAAATTCAACAAGTATAGTCTTAGACTATCTACAGTAATGTTTGGAGAACATTTGACGTTTTTCAAAAAAATGATCAAATTGAACAGAATCGCAATATATAATCCATGATTTTTCCATAAAATGACTGCGAAACAAAAAGGGCTCAAATTTTGTGGTAGTCTCTAAGTATCATATATTGAGGATTCGCAAAAAATTAGAGTAAAAACCAAACAAAAGATAAGAAAAACGGCCAAAACGGTGATAAATCCATACAAAGTGACAAGCGTTCAAATGCATGAAATACTTCACAAAATCAGGAATCAGTACCCAAATCCAAAAAGTATAGTCTTAGAATATCTCCAGTATTGTTTTGAGGACATTTGACATTCTTCGAAAAATTGATTAAAATTGACCAGAATTGTAGTATATAATCAACGATTTTTTTGATAAAATGACTCCGAAACAAAAAGGGGTCAAATTTTGGTGGTAGTCTCTAAGTATGATATAATGAGGATTCCCAAAAAATTAGTCAAAAACCTAAGAAAAGATAAGAAAAACGGCCAAGATGGTCATAAATCCATACAAACTGACATGCGTTGAAATGCATGAACTACTTCACAAAATGAGGAATCAGTACCCAAATCCAAAAAGTATAGTCTTAGAATATCTACAGTAATTTTAGAGGATATTTGACGTTTTTCGAATAATTGATCAAATTTGACTAGAAACGCAGTATATAATCCACGATTTTTCGATAAAATGGCTCCGAAACATTAAGGGCTCAAATTTTGGTGGTAGTCTCTAATTATGATATAATGAGAATTTGCTAAAAGTTAGAGTAAAACAACCCAAGAAAAGATAAGAAAAACGTCCAAAACGGTCATAAATCCATACAAATCGACAAACGTTGAAATGCATGAAATACTAAACAAATTGAGGAATCAACACACAAATCCAACAAGTAGAGTCTTTAAACTATCTACAGTAATGTTTGGAGGACATTTGACGTTTTTCGAAAAATTGATCGAAATTGACCAGAATCGCAGTCTTTAATCCACGATTTTTCGATAAAAAGGCTCCGGGATAAAAAGGGCTCAAATTTTGGCGGTAAATCCATATAAGATGGTCATAAATCCATATAAACTAAGAAGCGTTGAAATGCATGAAATACTTCACAAAATGAGGAATAAGTACCCAAATCCAACAAGTATAATTTTGGTGGTAGTCTCTAAGTATGATATAATTAGGATTCGCCAAAAAATTGAGTCAAAAACCTAAGAAAAGATAAGAAAAAAGGCCAAAACGGTCATAAATTCAAAGAAACTGACAAGCGTTGAAATGCATGAAATACTTCACAAAACGAGGAATCAGCATCAACATCCAACAAGTATAGTGTTAGACTATCTCCAGTATTATTTTGAGGACATTTGACGTTTTTCGAAAAATTGATAAAAAATGACTAGAAAGGCAGTATATAATCCACGATTTTTCGATAAAATGGCTCCGAAACAAAAAGGGGTCAAATTTCAGTGGTAGTCTCTAAGTATGATATAATGAGGATTCGCAAAAAATTAGAGTAAAAAACATACAAAAAGATAAGAAAAACGGCCAAGATGGTCATAAATCCATACAAACTGACAAGCGTTGAAATGCATGAAATACTTCATAAAATGAGGAATAAGTACCCAAATCCAACAAGTATAGTCTTAGAATATCTACAGTAAATTTTTGAGGATATTTGACGTTTTTCGAAAAACTGATCAAATTTGATTAGAAACGCAGTATATCCACGATTTTTCAATAAAATGGCTCCGAAACAAAAAGGGCTCCAATTTTGGTGGTAGTCTCTAAGTATGATATAATGAGGATTCGCAAAAAATTAGAGTAAAAAACATACAAAAAGATAAGAAAAACGGCCAAGATAGTCATAAATGCATACAAACTGACAAGCGTTGAAATGCATGAAGTACTTTATAAAATGAGGAATAAGTACCCAAATCCAACAAGTATAGTCTTAGAATATGTACAGTAAATTTTGGAGGATATTTGACGTTTTTCGAAAAACTGATCAAATTTGACTAGAAACGCAGTATATAATCCATGATTTTTTGATAAAATGGCTCGAAAACAAAAAGGGGTCAAATTTCAGTGGTATTATCTAACTATGATATAATTAGGATTCGCAAAAAATTAGAGTAAAAAACATAAGATAAGATAAAAAAAACGGCCAAGTTGGTCATAAATCCATATAAACTGACAAGCGTCAAAATGCATGAAATATTTCACAAAATGAGGACTGAACACCTCAATCCAAAAAGTATAGGGTTTTAGGGTTTAGGGTTTAGGGTTTAGGGTTTAGGGTTTAGGGTTTTAGGGTTTAGGGTTTAGGGTTTAGGGTTTAGGGTTCTAGGGTTCAGGGTTTAGGGTTTAGGGTTTAGGGTTTAGGGTTCTAGGGTTCAGGGTTTAGGGTTTAGGGTTTAGGGTTCTAGGGTTCAGGGTTTAGGGTTTAGGGTTTAGGGTTCAGGGTTTAGGGTTTAGGGTTTAGGGTTCAGGGTTTAGGGTTTAGGGTTTAGGGTTTAGGGTTTAGGGTTCAGGGTTTAGGGTTTAGGGTTTAGGGTTTAGGGTTTTAGGGTTTAGGGTTTAGGGTTTAGGGTTTAGGGTTTAGGGTTTAGGGTTTAGGGTTTAGGGTTTAGGGTTTAGGGTTTAGGGTTTAGGGTTTAGGGTTTAGGGTTTAGGGTTTAGGGTTTAGGGTTTAGGGTTTAGGGTTTAGGGTTTAGGGTTTAGGGTTTAGGGTTTAGGGTTTAGGGTTTAGGGTTTAGGGTTTAGGGTTTAGGGTTTAGGGTTTAGGGTTTAGGGTTTAGGGTTTAGGGTTTAGGGTTTAGGGTTTAGGGTTTAGGGTTTAGGGTTTAGGGTTTAGGGTTTAGGGTTTAGGGTTTAGGGTTTAGGGTTTAGGGTTTAGGGTTTAGGGTTTAGGGTTTAGGGTTTAGGGTTTAGGGTTTAGGGTTTAGGGTTTAGGGTTTAGGGTTTAGGGTTTAGGGTTTAGGGTTTAGGGTTTAGGGTTTAGGGTTTAGGGTTTAGGGTTTAGGGTTTAGGGTTTAGGGTTTAGGGTTTAGGGTTTAGGGTTTAGGGTTTAGGGTTTAGGGTTTAGGGTTTAGGGTTTAGGGTTTAGGGTTTAGGGTTTAGGGTTTAGGGTTTAGGGTTTAGGGTTTAGGGTTTAGGGTTTAGGGTTTAGGGTTTAGGGTTTAGGGTTTAGGGTTTAGGGTTTAGGGTTTAGGGTTTAGGGTTTAGGGTTTAGGGTTTAGGGTTTAGGGTTTAGGGTTTAGGGTTTAGGGTTTAGGGTTTAGGGTTTAGGGTTTAGGGTTTAGGGTTTAGGGTTTAGGGTTTAGGGTTTAGGGTTTAGGGTTTAGGGTTTAGGGTTTAGGGTTTAGGGTTTAGGGTTTAGGGTTTAGGGTTTAGGGTTTAGGGTTTAGGGTTTAGGGTTTAGGGTTTAGGGTTTAGGGTTTAGGGTTTAGGGTTTAGGGTTTAGGGTTTAGGGTTTAGGGTTTAGGGTTTAGGGTTTAGGGTTTAGGGTTTAGGGTTTAGGGTTTAGGGTTTAGGGTTTAGGGTTTAGGGTTTAGGGTTTAGGGTTTAGGGTTTAGGGTTTAGGGTTTAGGGTTTAGGGTTTAGGGTTTAGGGTTTAGGGTTTAGGGTTTAGGGTTTAGGGTTTAGGGTTTAGGGTTTAGGGTTTAGGGTTTAGGGTTTAGGGTTTAGGGTTTAGGGTTTAGGGTTTAGGGTTTAGGGTTTAGGGTTTAGGGTTTAGGGTTTAGGGTTTAGGGTTTAGGGTTTAGGGTTTAGGGTTTAGGGTTTAGGGTTTAGGGTTTAGGGTTTAGGGTTTAGGGTTTAGGGTTTAGGGTTTAGGGTTTAGGGTTTAGGGTTTAGGGTTTAGGGTTTAGGGTTTAGGGTTTAGGGTTTAGGGTTTAGGGTTTAGGGTTTAGGGTTTAGGGTTTAGGGTTTAGGGTTTAGGGTTTAGGGTTTAGGGTTTAGGGTTTAGGGTTTAGGGTTTAGGGTTTAGGGTTTAGGGTTTAGGGTTTAGGGTTTAGGGTTTAGGGTTTAGGGTTTAGGGTTTAGGGTTTAGGGTTTAGGGTTTAGGGTTTAGGGTTTAGGGTTTAGGGTTTAGGGTTTAGGGTTTAGGGTTTAGGGTTTAGGGTTTAGGGTTTAGGGTTTAGGGTTTAGGGTTTAGGGTTTAGGGTTTAGGGTTTAGGGTTTAGGGTTTAGGGTTTAGGGTTTAGGGTTTAGGGTTTAGGGTTTAGGGTTTAGGGTTTAGGGTTTAGGGTTTAGGGTTTAGGGTTTAGGGTTTAGGGTTTAGGGTTTAGGGTTTAGGGTTTAGGGTTTAGGGTTTAGGGTTTAGGGTTTAGGGTTTAGGGTTTAGGGTTTAGGGTTTAGGGTTTAGGGTTTAGGGTTTAGGGTTTAGGGTTTAGGGTTTAGGGTTTAGGGTTTAGGGTTTAGGGTTTAGGGTTTAGGGTTTAGGGTTTAGGGTTTAGGGTTTAGGGTTTAGGGTTTAGGGTTTAGGGTTTAGGGTTTAGGGTTTAGGGTTTAGGGTTTAGGGTTTAGGGTTTAGGGTTTAGGGTTTAGGGTTTAGGGTTTAGGGTTTAGGGTTTAGGGTTTAGGGTTTAGGGTTTAGGGTTTAGGGTTTAGGGTTTAGGGTTTAGGGTTTAGGGTTTAGGGTTTAGGGTTTAGGGTTTAGGGTTTAGGGTTTAGGGTTTAGGGTTTAGGGTTTAGGGTTTAGGGTTTAGGGTTTAGGGTTTAGGGTTTAGGGTTTAGGGTTTAGGGTTTAGGGTTTAGGGTTTAGGGTTTAGGGTTTAGGGTTTAGGGTTTAGGGTTTAGGGTTTAGGGTTTAGGGTTTAGGGTTTAGGGTTTAGGGTTTAGGGTTTAGGGTTTAGGGTTTAGGGTTTAGGGTTTAGGGTTTAGGGTTTAGGGTTTAGGGTTTAGGGTTTAGGGTTTAGGGTTTAGGGTTTAGGGTTTAGGGTTTAGGGTTTAGGGTTTAGGGTTTAGGGTTTAGGGTTTAGGGTTTAGGGTTTAGGGTTTAGGGTTTAGGGTTTAGGGTTTAGGGTTTAGGGTTTAGGGTTTAGGGTTTAGGGTTTAGGGTTTAGGGTTTAGGGTTTAGGGTTTAGGGTTTAGGGTTTAGGGTTTAGGGTTTAGGGTTTAGGGTTTAGGGTTTAGGGTTTAGGGTTTAGGGTTTAGGGTTTAGGGTTTAGGGTTTAGGGTTTAGGGTTTAGGGTTTAGGGTTTAGGGTTTAGGGTTTAGGGTTTAGGGTTTAGGGTTTAGGGTTTAGGGTTTAGGGTTTAGGGTTTAGGGTTTAGGGTTTAGGGTTTAGGGTTTAGGGTTTAGGGTTTAGGGTTTAGGGTTTAGGGTTTAGGGTTTAGGGTTTAGGGTTTAGGGTTTAGGGTTTAGGGTTTAGGGTTTAGGGTTTAGGGTTTAGGGTTTAGGGTTTAGGGTTTAGGGTTTAGGGTTTAGGGTTTAGGGTTTAGGGTTTAGGGTTTAGGGTTTAGGGTTTAGGGTTTAGGGTTTAGGGTTTAGGGTTTAGGGTTTAGGGTTTAGGGTTTAGGGTTTAGGGTTTAGGGTTTAGGGTTTAGGGTTTAGGGTTTAGGGTTTAGGGTTTAGGGTTTAGGGTTTAGGGTTTAGGGTTTAGGGTTTAGGGTTTAGGGTTTAGGGTTTAGGGTTTAGGGTTTAGGGTTTAGGGTTTAGGGTTTAGGGTTTAGGGTTTAGGGTTTAGGGTTTAGGGTTTAGGGTTTAGGGTTTAGGGTTTAGGGTTTAGGGTTTAGGGTTTAGGGTTTAGGGTTTAGGGTTTAGGGTTTAGGGTTTAGGGTTTAGGGTTTAGGGTTTAGGGTTTAGGGTTTAGGGTTTAGGGTTTAGGGTTTAGGGTTTAGGGTTTAGGGTTTAGGGTTTAGGGTTTAGGGTTTAGGGTTTAGGGTTTAGGGTTTAGGGTTTAGGGTTTAGGGTTTAGGGTTTAGGGTTTAGGGTTTAGGGTTTAGGGTTTAGGGTTTAGGGTTTAGGGTTTAGGGTTTAGGGTTTAGGGTTTAGGGTTTAGGGTTTAGGGTTTAGGGTTTAGGGTTTAGGGTTTAGGGTTTAGGGTTTAGGGTTTAGGGTTTAGGGTTTAGGGTTTAGGGTTTAGGGTTTAGGGTTTAGGGTTTAGGGTTTAGGGTTTAGGGTTTAGGGTTTAGGGTTTAGGGTTTAGGGTTTAGGGTTTAGGGTTTAGGGTTTAGGGTTTAGGGTTTAGGGTTTAGGGTTTAGGGTTTAGGGTTTAGGGTTTAGGGTTTAGGGTTTAGGGTTTAGGGTTTAGGGTTTAGGGTTTAGGGTTTAGGGTTTAGGGTTTAGGGTTTAGGGTTTAGGGTTTAGGGTTTAGGGTTTAGGGTTTAGGGTTTAGGGTTTAGGGTTTAGGGTTTAGGGTTTAGGGTTTAGGGTTTAGGGTTTAGGGTTTAGGGTTTAGGGTTTAGGGTTTAGGGTTTAGGGTTTAGGGTTTAGGGTTTAGGGTTTAGGGTTTAGGGTTTAGGGTTTAGGGTTTAGGGTTTAGGGTTTAGGGTTTAGGGTTTAGGGTTTAGGGTTTAGGGTTTAGGGTTTAGGGTTTAGGGTTTAGGGTTTAGGGTTTAGGGTTTAGGGTTTAGGGTTTAGGGTTTAGGGTTTAGGGTTTAGGGTTTAGGGTTTAGGGTTTAGGGTTTAGGGTTTAGGGTTTAGGGTTTAGGGTTTAGGGTTTAGGGTTTAGGGTTTAGGGTTTAGGGTTTAGGGTTTAGGGTTTAGGGTTTAGGGTTTAGGGTTTAGGGTTTAGGGTTTAGGGTTTAGGGTTTAGGGTTTAGGGTTTAGGGTTTAGGGTTTAGGGTTTAGGGTTTAGGGTTTAGGGTTTAGGGTTTAGGGTTTAGGGTTTAGGGTTTAGGGTTTAGGGTTTAGGGTTTAGGGTTTAGGGTTTAGGGTTTAGGGTTTAGGGGTTTAGGGTTTAGGGTTTAGGGTTTAGGGTTTAGGGTTAGGGTTTAGGGTTTAGGGTTTAGGGTTTAGGGTTTAGGGTTAGGGTTTAGGGTTTAGGGTTTAGGGTTTAGGGTTAGGGTTTAGGGTTTAGGGTTAGGGTTTAGGGTTTAGGGTTTAGGGTTTAGGGTTTAGGGTTTAGGGTTTAGGGTTTAGGGTTTAGGGTTAGGGTTTAGGGTTTAGGGTTTAGGGTTTAGGGTTTAGGGTTTAGGGTTTAGGGTTTAGGGTTTAGGGTTTAGGGTTTAGGGTTTAGGGTTTTAGGGT